>CANTUT010000274.1:107500-557500 GCA_947687605.1 Reutealis trisperma | reverse complement strand
TGCTCACCCTCCTTTTAGAACATAACACTTGAAGCCTTTATATCCTTTAGAAGACTGAACCCTGAAGTCTTTATGAAGACTTAAAGACATAAGGTTACCCGTGCTTGTAGAACCCACTCATACACATATAAACACTACCTAGGATCGTACCAATACCTCATGCATTAACTTAGATATCCAATAATAAAAGAAACTTTGACTAGCAAAAGAATAGTTTAAAATACTTTAAATACAATCTATAAGAAAATAACATTTAGGACTCCAAATAAATTATCAAATGAGTAATTTTCCAAAATAAAAATCCCAAAACAAGAATTCCCTGAGCATCTAGAGACTCATCATATTATAGTACGATAATAAACTTTGACAAATTTCCCAAGTGCAGTATGTTGCTCGAGCGATCACCTTACATCCTCATAATGCTCACCTAAAACTACATAAGAAAAAAGGGTGAGATAGATGATCTCAATGAGTAAACAATAGCTTATACGATAACACATATCCCTTAAAAAGGGGCTCATAACACATAACCCATAGGTCATGATTAATAATTCATGATTCATAATTCATGGTTCATTAGTTGCAATTTAGCAAGGTTTTGCAAAAATCAAACTTATCACTAGTGAGTGAAGACTCTTGCTTAATTTACTCGAATACACTGAGGAGAGGTGGCCTCAAGCTAAATTCCAACTCCTATAATATAAGAAGCCTGAAGCTGATCAGGCCCATGATTAGAATCGCCCCTTCTAGCTGAGATGGATACTATACCCCTATCCATCGAGTTAAGACCATATGCATAGGTTTTGATGATTACCTGCATCAGCATAAGGATTTCTACATATAAGAGTCAAGGATCAGAATACACGAGCGAGACTTGGGCCCAACCTCGTAATTCCTACATATAAGAGTTTAGGGATTGGAATACGCAAACGAGACTTGGGCCTAACCTCATAATTCCTTTGCCCATTTGTCACTGGTCAAATGGCAACAAAAGATAAATAACAGTGTGGTTCCAGAAAGAAATGCAAGGTAAAGTAATAATCACAAAGGTTCTTTTCTCGTCAATGAATAAACAATATTAGTTTTAGACCAAATGTCCTTTGGCAACCCAAGCTTAATAGAGAATTCATGTAATTATAATTTATGATAGAAAGGAACTTGGGTTTCAAAAAATCTCAAAGGTTCACATATCATGGTATCATATACTTGTAACATGAACATAATGTTTACTCACCTTGTGATTCCTTAGCTCCTAGTACTTATAGTCCTTAAACTTCTAATACTCCTCAAGCTCCAACATGCATTACAATTCAATACTTAGCTTTTACTTAACATCATGCTATCATATCCTATAACTACTCTATGCACATATAACATTCACATACACTTGAAGTTACACTTATAAGTGCACTCATCACTTGCACATAACATGTTGACTTTCAAGTCTTGCACACTTAGCCTTCTTAGGCTCACCTAAAAACACATAATAACTTATACCAAGACTTTTCTAAAGTCAAACACAATATATGATGATCTTAATATCAATTCAATTTAACATTCAACTAGGTACACTTAACACTTTCCATATATATCAACTTAACAAGTAACATTGAAGGTATCATGCTTATCCCTTTTGACCAAATTCTACAATCAATCTCATAGTAAATTTAAAGTCATTAACCCATAATTAACACATCATAAGACCTAATTCACATGCCATTTGATCATATACACATATTAATCACAATATAGTAGTAGGGTTAGGAAAACCCTAGGTAGACCAAATTGTCTCTAAGCTTTGTCTAGAGTTACTCCTTCAACCAACATGCAATTAAATCATATATCATTCATAAATATATGACAACAATCCTTAAAATATATCATACAAAAATTATAGATATTGGGATCAAAATCCCATCATAGGCCGAATCATACAACCTATGGAAACCATAGTTTTTTCTTGCTTTTCACCCTTTTCGATCATTAAAGTAAATGCAAACACACGTTTTAAATTAATATTTTTCATGTGAACATAACTAAAATCATTTTAGAATACATATACATAGGAATCATCACCCCTTTGAAAACATATGCATGAAAATTTCTAATTTTAGGTTTTAGGATGGAAATCATGGATTCTCTTGCTTTTCGTACTTTCTGGTCATTACAGTAATATGCAAAAACATGATTCAAACCAATATTTTTCATCTAAACATAACAAAAATCAGTTTATAACACATCAATAAGCAAATTGGCAGCCCCCCCTTATATAATTGCATGAAAATTCCAACTTTTAAGTTTTAGGGTTTACCTTTATTAGATGTGCGAAGAAAGGGTTGTGTTTACAGTTGAAAATCGATTTCTCCTTCAAATAATTCACCTAGGCCAAATTAAACATCAATCAAAAAACTAAATATAGAGCCCCATATGGATTTCTCATTATTGGTTTCATAAAAATCAAATAGTAGATTGAAAGATACGAAAAACTTACGAAAATGATCACAAAATCACAAGGTGTGAAGACACCTTGTCAATTTTGGTTGAGAGGATTTTTTTGAGAGAATTTTTCTATAAAATTCTGATAGAAAACAGAATGGTGGCTGCCACCATAGGGCTGGCTGAATTTTTTATTTTTATTTTAGGGATTTTGGGCAAAATTACAAGTTTGCCATTAATGAGCTAGGTTAGGAGTGTTTTGGGCTTTTGGGCTTTTGGTGAATTGGGCCTTTAATCTAATATTTGGGCTGATTATAAATAATTAAAAATAAAATATTTTGCTTATTATTTTCATTAAAATCCTCCCAAAAATATTCATTTAAAAATATTTTACAAATACTCATAAGAATTATTTTATAATTAAAAATCGCTTTGTGCATGAAAATTCACTTTGTACATAATTCATTTTATGCTTTTGCACTCCACACAAATCACTTATTTCATAATAATAATTCATATTATGCATATTAGAATAAATCTAACATGCCACATACTCATCAATCAAATAACAAATGAATTTTTATAAAAGCACACACTTTGTTACAATAACTCTAAATTCAAGTAAGCTGTCACGAAACTCCTAGGGTGGGTATGGGTTGTTACATTCTCCCCCCTTAAAAAAATTCATCCTCAAATTTAAATACTTACTGATATGTTCTTAAAAAAAAAAAAGTTGGGGATGCTTCTACTGCATCCTTACCTTGGCTTTCTAAGTACACTCATCCATTCTATGATTATGCCAGTGACCTTAATCATAGGTATCTCCTTGATACATAAATTTCTCCCCATCCTTAGTTCAAAATTCTACTTGCTTTTCCCTATAGTCAATATAATCTCTGTACTCATATAGCCAATCCATTCCCAAGATCACATCGAATTCTAGGACATTAAGTTCTAATAACTCCACTGGAAATTTCTGTCCATCAATGTCTACCTCACAGTCCTTAAACACATTCTTTACTTCCATCATTTCTCCTAAAGGAGTCACCACTACTAAGGATTCATTAATTAATTCCTTATCTCTACCCAAACTCTTAAAAAAAACACAAAGACACAAATGAGTGTGCGGCACCATGATCTATCAAACATCTTGCACTAGAAGTTTGAATGGGAATGATACCTTTTTCTTTTAAATAACACTAGATTAATATTCTTCCTTTGACTATATTCGATATTTACATAAGTGATAGAGAAATCCCTACTTTTCTTGCTGTTCTAGCCTATATTGTAGCATCTAAGCTGCAAATTCCTTAATATAATTCACTTAATTCATATCGTATACTTATGTATATATAATGTAACTTATTTATTTCATTCTTATACTGATCATTACTAAACATCATTTCTCTTCTTATGGCATCAATCACAATTATCATTTAATAATTCCATATAATTTACATATCAAACTCATGTCACATGTAAGCATTTCATATAGCATAGCATTATACATATCAATCATTAATTTAAGTTGGATCAAAACTTAGTCAACTTCTCTTTCTAATCCATTTAACCCCATTATCAAATTATCATACTTACCATGCATCTAACTACTTACCATCCATTTAACATGAGCACCCATCATATAATATCACATCATAGGACATATATCACCTAGGATATATCACATATCATGGCATGTATCATGTATCCTAATCATGTAACATATAACTTATAGCATAATGAGCTCTTCTATCATCTAAAGTTAATCATCTTAAAGGCAATAAAAGAAATCAAATGCAAGCCAAGTAACCAAGTCGTCATATAACATCATTCATATCATATAAGTCCTATGCCACTAGGCTAATAGTTACCAACTACTAGCTCGAGTTTTAGTTATGCCCTTCATCAGGGTGAATATCAGGTAACTTCTAGGGTCACTTAGGCGAATAACCAATAAGAAGGCAATTGACAGTAATGTGACCAAAGCTACCATATTTATAGCAAGGAAATCTCTATCCGGCATGCGACCCATTGAAGATAAAGTCCTAGATGGCGAGTGGCAAGAAACTCTAGGTGCATGGTCTCCTATCTACTCAACATCTCTAGTCTTAAGTTGCTCCACATCCTTTGTCATAGCATGCACTAGGAACCTTAGACATTGATTTTCCTTCATTAAGTCCGAGCAATCTCTTTCGAACCTCTGCATCTTACTCTGAATCTAGGTATAACCTAGGCACTCCATAGGGTCCTCCTCGTCAAGAGCCTTTTCTCTCTTAGGGTGGATCATAGGCAAAGCCTTCTTAAACATTTCTGAAGAGGTCCTCTTGCACGTCACATGAGGTGCTCTAGGTCAAGGTCTTCTAGGAAGGGTACTCTTATTGGTCATCTAATAAAAGAATCATAAGTTACACAGAATAGTAACAAGGAGTACTATAGCCTATTAGGATTTTGTAAAACTATACTAGCGATAGACTGCAAGTGACATGACGAGGACATTCCTATACTCCAGGATTATACTTAATCAACCCAATACACAGGTAAGTCCAAACTAGACTTAAAACTTCAGCTCTGATACCATCTTTGTCATATCTCCAAAATTGGGATGTGATAGTATATCTCAATTTTGTACTTTCAATAAGCATAGCCAGTACCATCAAAATGAGAATAGAGGTGATATATCCACTCATTGGCCATTTTGATCTTTACTTACACAACAAAACTCGTAAATATGAGACCAATGCTTTGATACCACTTGTTGTCCCTTATACACCAAAATGAGGGGGTTGAATTAGTGTGTAATTAAAAATTTTAAGAGGAGAGACAGAAGACACAAATTTATAATGGTTCAGGTATTAACTAACATTCACTACACCATAAAAGGCCTATAGCAACACAAAATGAACGTGTTGCTCTAAAAGTGTTGCCTTGGATATGATTGATTTTGGTCTAATGCAACATTATTTGTAAATTGTTGCATTAGACATGATAAAAAGTTGACAATAAAAAATTAATGCAGTACTTCATTAGAAGTGTTGCATTAGACCAGATCTAATGCAACACTTTGATAAAAATGTTGCATCATTCTGGCTAATGCAATACTTATAAAGTGTTGCACTATAGTAAAGTAGAAAAAAAAAAAAGTAAGTGCAACATTTTTAAGGTGTTGCATTGTTGAAAATAGTTTAAAAAAAAAAGTAATGTAACACTTGTAAAATAAAAACAACACTTTAAAGTGTTGTATAATTAAAAATAAAATAAAAAAATAAATTTGTTATATTAAAATTACATAATTTTAAATAAAACTAATTAAAATATTTTTAATGAATTTATTTTCCTCTTTTCTTTATAAAATTTTTAATTTTTATATGAGTTTTTGAAATTTAAAAATAGATAAAATAATACTTTAATATTTTATACTAAGCTTACCATTAAATATATATATATATATAAAAAAAGAAAAAGAGATAGTGCCAAAATTTTTCCATAAAAATAATAATAAGGAGAATTAAATATTTCTATTCTTTAAAAAAATATTATTATTTGAGTTTTTTGTCTACTTATAAAAATGTGTATATACATATATATAAAAGTTAAAAAGTAAAAAATAAATAAATAAATGGTTCCCATCCTCTTTCTCCCTCACCCTCTCTCGACCTTCAAAGGTCTATCTCACACTCACCATGGATACAACTCTCTCCCCCTCATACAGCACCGCTGATTCACAACTCACCAGCTCTCTATCTCTCGACCCTCACGCTTCACTCTGCTATCGATGCCATCTCTCACAAACGAAAAGATCCATCCCTCTCATGTGACCCTAACACGAATCCATCACCAATTCTTATACTCTTCATCACCACCAGCTCTCTCTCTCTCTCCGCCATCACCAATCTTATCTTTGTTATTCATCATTTCCATGTTCACCGACAGTCTCACTTATTCCTAGTCGTAAAAAGGTAAATCCATTTATTTACATCTTCAATTTTTATAATTTCTCTTAGGGTTTTTTAAATTTGTTAGAACTTCTCAATTTCAGTATTCCAGATCTTAAATTCATAAACTAATAAGTTGATATCATTTTGCCACTTTATGTTATAATTGAAGAATTGATGATAATGGAGATTGTACTTAGAGCTTTCAAGTTCTCATATTACCTAGTAAGGAATGTGTTAAAATTTTAAGTATTGTTGATCTGCACCATTGAGGAATTTGGAGTCTCTTACTATCAAGTGTTGTAACCGCATAACAAATGTTGAAAAGAAGCATCTCTTAGGTAATATGCCTCACACTCTCTCCTCCCTGCACACAAAAAAAAAATGCACTAGATATTTTAATTGTTAGTTTAACTAGTTTGCTATAATCTTGGCTATTCGATTTACTTCATTTTGTCTTGCATTGAGAATGCTTCTTATTTATAGTGTAAAATTACTCATCTCTTATTACCGCCTTAGAATGTGTCTTCAAGAGGGTTTGGACTTTATCCATATGGCATGTGAGTAACAAGGATAGGAATGTACAAAAAATTTAGCTAGTTTTATTGAGATAAGTTCATGTGAAAATTGTGAATATGTTAATTTCAACTTTGATCTAGTAAATTTTCCAGCCTTGCCTATTGTGCAAATTGCTCATTCAATTTTGTTTCAAGGTTGACAAACTTGAAAGGATCTCCAATTTCTTGTAATAAGGTTACAATTGTGATTTGGATATGCAGGACCTAATTTGAATGGGCTTTTCGGAAGGCAATCATGGAGAACTGCTAGATATCCCTATGTTGTAGCTAACAAGAACATGGTTGTGATTTGGGGTGAGAATACATTGTATGACTATTTGCTTAGCCCAAAAAGTTATAGTTACTTAGCTTTTTTCTTCTATTTTTAATTCTAAGCATATAATTTATGGCTTGTATTGATATTTATTTAGATTTTCAATGTAAGGGATATACAGATTTATGCCCATATGTTTGTGTTTTTAAATAGCATATTAGATTTTATACTTGCAATTAGATTAAAAAAGAAATTCTTTTAGTTATGTGCTAATGATTATGATTATGAAGGTGATTTAAGATGTGAGCTAAATACTGTTATGAGTTATTTCCATATGAAAATTATAGACCATTTGTGAATATGAGTGAGTGATGCCAGTTAAAACCTGATTGACTATCATTTCATTATTTAGTATAATCATTTGCTCATTACTATGATTTATTTGGTTTTCTTTATTGGCTTGCAATTAGAATTTTGTTGATATACATTTTTGGTTAGGCATTTAAGAAGTAGACATGATTATAGAGAAGCTCCAGCCATGAGTTCTTACCTGAAAATTTTCATATGAATTCCATGCAATGATCAATAAATATATAGAGATCAAAACTCCATTCTTAAAATTATACTGTAAATTTTTTTCCTAATAATGACTCTTCAATTCAATGGTATCATAGTAATTTAAAAATATGAGGCTGTAAATTCCAGCTCTTAAATCAAATCAATAATTAAAAAGAGATTTTTCTCATTTATTAATATAGATATAGTTTGAGTTTCACTTAATTGAAAAATTGAGATTAATAATACATGTAATAACTCTTCCTAAATCTCTTTTAAAAGTGAATAATTTAGTTACTTTTTTAGTAGTTATATTCATGTATATCTAATCAATTTTATATTAATAATTGAATAAAGAAAATTCATGTATACAACTATTAGAAACTTTAAAATTTTCAATTTGCCCTTGTTGACCACATGCTTATAGAATACTATCTTATCCGTCTGGTTATCAAATCTAATATGTTTTTGTTGTATTTTACATAATAAAATATTTTATTTCTTACATTGCAGGATGGAAGATTGAGAGTTTTTATGAGATTCCACTATTAAGGAGAGTTCTAAATACTCAATATTCAAGTGGAACTACAACTGACATTGAAGAATGTGTGGTGTAGTATTAGGATTTTGTTATTCTCTAGCTATGTCTTTAAATGATTGTGATATGTATTTTGAATATTATGAGACCTTGCATATTATGATATTTTTGAATGATTATGATGGTATTTATATTGTATTTTGATCCAATTTAATTTAATGATTATGCTTTTTTGATCTATTAAACAAGTGTTGCAACTAGACCAAACAAGTGCTGTAATTAGACTAAAAAAGTGCTGCATTTTTAAATGGAAAAGGTGTTGCATTTGGATTAAAAGGTGTTACAAAATGTTACATTAGATAATTGGAAAAAAAAAATATTGCATTTGGACAAAAGATTGTTGCTAAATATTTGTGTTAAAAAGTGTTACATTTGCTCTTGAAAAGTGTTGCCTTATTATTTTTTTTTTTTGCCAAAACTATTGCACTAGCTTAAGAGATTGCAATACTTTTTTTAATATTGCATTAGATCAAGGAAAGTGTTACCATAGGTAATATAGCAACACCCATAAATGCAGCACCTAAGAAGTGTTGCTATAGGTCTAATGCAATATTTCTAGGGCCTAATACAATATTTTTTTGATGTTGCTATTGGCCATTTATGGTGTGGTGATTATATTCACTCTTGAACCTCAATTGGGTATTTCACTATGGCTATACAAGTACAATGGAGTTTTCAAGCTCACTCCCAACTTGCAAAGTGTTTTGAGGCACACACTTAACTCTGATAAGTGTTTTTCCCAAAAGGCTCATATTTAAACCAACAACGAAGTTATACTAAAGCTCAATCATGACCTAACAAGAGTTTCAAGGCTCATGCACAACCCTTTTAAGCAATCAATGCTCTACAATGAACATAAACAAGAAATAAATGAGTTTTGGGATTAAGAAATTAAATTGTAAGAGTTTGGCCATAATCAAAGGTTGTTCAATCTGTGTGAGGGCCTTTAGAGGAGGTATTTATAGTTTTTGCCCACTAAAGAGCCATTACATTGAGAGCCACAGCCAAATCTTTCATAACAACTATGAAATTTGCATTAAATGCAATTCAAAGCTGAGTCACAGTCGCTATCTCATTTCATAATTGCGATCTTCATATTTCCTAATGGCTAGTGACATGTCTCACTGGTCACTAAGCTAACATTGGAATGGTTTCCTGTCTCAATAAATTTCACAGTTGTAACTTGATTATCGTGGTCGCGATCAGTTTTTTACATCCAGAAATAGCACTCATGATTCTCGCTAACAACCTTACTATGTCTTATATCCCTTTTTCCTAAATTAACTATGGTCGCAGTCATGAAATATTATTTATAGGCATGATTCATTATGGCAGGTGTGATTTCCTATACATAAGAAATTTTCAATATTTTAATTTTTTAAAATCTTTTTTAACTATTTTTCTTGTAAAATAAACACTAAACGTAAACATTAGGGTACTTCAATTTGATTGTTAAGATCAAAATAGAGATTGACTAAGTTGTGAACCAACTTAAGTCAATAATGTCTATATCTATATGGTTATATTAAATTTATGTTATATGAATTTATTTAAGTTCTAAGGGGTATGAAATTCTAAAATGTACTCATATATAATAAAATTTGAAATCTCTAGAATCTTGTAATTTTAAACACTTATTTGTATACCACAAATGTTGAGGGCTACTTATACATATTTTTAACTTTACCAAAGTTTAGTATATTTTATTGAAAATAAGAATTATAAATTATTATACCAATTCCAAATAGAAATTTATGCACTATAATCTATCCTCTCACACCAATTGTTACAAGTCTTAATATGTATTATATC
Organism: Reutealis trisperma; assembly: GCA_947687605.1. Lineage (NCBI taxonomy): Eukaryota > Viridiplantae > Streptophyta > Magnoliopsida > Malpighiales > Euphorbiaceae > Reutealis > Reutealis trisperma. Next base: position 547,336 of record CANTUT010000274.1, on the reverse strand, counting down.
ATATTAGAATCCAATTATTAAATATACCTCTAAATTATCAAAGGTTACTAAAATAATATATGAATAAATGCTTCAAAATGCATCTTTATATGATCCACTTAGATACCAATAAATTTTATATTTCAAAAGTCATTTATATATGTATTGTTCAATTGAATTAATGACTTATAAATATAAATTACACTCATTCTAAGAATAGCATAAAGTGTATGATTTATTGTAATGATATAAATATCATGAACCACTAATACAAGTTGTCATGTGAATAATACTTTAACCCATTCTAAGTTATTTGTATATATAAATAATACTTTAACCATTGTGAGTCATATATGTATATACATTAAAATGCCAAATTTGATCATTTATATTCTTTTCCAGTTAAGCTTACTCCCAAAGCTCACCTCCTCCATTCACCAGTTCTTACATATTAAGGGTCAAAAGAATAATTTTAAGAGTCTAGTGGATATTGGCAAGTTAATTCCTCAAACATCCTTTCTTCCTTGAGGACTGTCAAGTTAATGTAATAATTTGAATTTGATAATTGTTTATATATGATTTAAAATATGCTAGATTCTTCATGTGTGTAATTTGTGTTACTATATTTGATATGTATATGTTATAAGAGTATTAATAATAAGTATAATTCGTAGTATTGATATATTCATGAAATGATTAGATTTTTAAGGCATATAAGTATGAGAATGATAATGGGAGAACTTGCTTATTGATTTATTATAGTAAGGGAATGGGAAGTGCATTTAACATGCAGGTTTTGATCTTAGGGCTATAATATAGTTATAACTAATAATATGTTGGAATTGGCAATTAGTATAGGTTCTACGAGTTATCGGCACCCTTATGGTTACCTATGCAAGGACTATCATATCTTCAAAGGTGGGGTATGATACTTGGGAGAACTTTTGTTTGCCTATCCCTTAATGACTTAGTTTTTATAGGGAATCTTGGGTGAACTTCTGTTCTCCTATCCCATGGAGACTTCATTTTTAGAGGAAATCTTGGACGAGCATCTATTCACCTATCCAATAGGGACTTATTTTTATAAGGAATCTTAGACAAACTTATGTTTGCCTATCCCATAAAGGCCATTTTTATAGGGAATTTTGGGTGAACTTCTGTTTTACTATCCCACTAGTGAATATTGTCATAGACACTGCCTATTTTCATATGGTAATTACAAATGGAAAATACTTGAAGAATTTATAGAATCCTGATGTTATAAGCTATATTTATTAATTACTTAAGAGATTGAATACATAAACTGGTTAAAAGAAAACACACATTAAATAATAAGGAAAATTGGAATTGAAAAAAAAATCATAATTACTGATAGTAAGCCTTCAAGTTATATGAGTTCCAAATTTAGGGTAGAAGCTTACTATGGCGATCTTCTAATGTGTATACTCTAAGCCCTATAACACCAGCAATCCTATAGGGCCTTCCCAATTAGATTGTTGTTCCCCTACTCTCGCATTATTCTTGGTGATCTCTATTTTTCTAAAACTAGATCACCCTTTTGGAAAGTCCCCTCCTTAGCTCAGGTTTTGTGCCACTAAATCACCCATTGTCTTTAAGTTGCTACTCTTTCATAGGATGTATCTCTCTTTTCCTTTAGTAGATCTAGGTTAGTTTGGATTTCTATCTCTTGGTCCACTTTACCAGCCTTTTTCATTTGATAGCTTGGTAAGCTGATCTCTACTGGTATCATAGCTTTTAAGCCATATGTAAGGGAAAAGGGCATTTCTACCATCAATTAACTAGGTGTAGTCCAGTAACTCTAAAGTACACTATATGGTTCATCCACCTAATTTCCTTGCTTATAATCTTGTCTTTTTCTCAACCCTTGGAGGATAATTCAATTTTCCACTTCCATTTTCCTGTTGATTTGAAGGTGAGCTACCGAAGTAAACCAGAGATCTATATTGAGACTTTTGTAGAAAGATCTAAATAGGGCACATGGCAACTTACTTTTTATAGGGCATTTAGGGTGAACTTTTATTCTCCTATCCCATGCAGGCTTCATTTGTTTAGGGAATCTTGGACAAGCATCTATTTGCTTATTGTGATACCCAAGGTTTCCCTAATCTGTTAGAGCTAGCAATAGAAACATTATAATGTCCATATAATGTGCCATTCAAGGCCTTCCTGACACAACAAGATCCATAAGAACATCATAGGAAGTAATTTTAATAAATAATATGGCAATAAGTAAAGAATGTAATCAATTTTGATAAACATCCTTATGATAGAGTGTAAGTCAAATCGAGTTTGACTTAATGTGACTATGTTGATAAATTATTTGAAATGTGAATCTAAAATGCTAGTAAATGTGTATTCACATCTCCTAAGACATTGGGAGGTGATGATAGTGATATGGAAAAATAAATTCAATCAAAGTTACAATGTATAATGAGGTCAAACTTAGTTTGACCCAATGAGCTTATATAATATACATACTTGAACAATGTTATTGAAGAGTTAGTAAATGGGCAATATGATATGTATGGAATTTATCTAATAATGTCTAGAGTGTGTAGTTATATTAGAAGGTAGAAATATATGTGTTAAAGTAAAAGAAAAGAAATGGAAAATGTACTAAGTACCGAACTTGAAACGTGCATATAGAGATTTGTTAAAGGGTTTTTGGACTCTAAGGCCCAAGTCCACTGGATGGCTAGCCCATTAAGCCCATAAGTGGATGAACCTAAGTTCTAACTAGAGTTAAGGATGGTTAACCAAGGTTGAGTTAGTTGTTGGAAAAGCTAGCTAATCACTTGTGACTTGGAAGCCATCACTTTTGACTAAGTCAATTCCTTTTCCAACTTGAATTCTCCCTTCACCCATATATAAGTCTACATCCATTCTTGCTATTTTCAAACCATGTGATGAATATCACCATTGTAGAGAAAATCATGGCCATCCACTTTATTAAATCATGGCCATCCACTTTATTAAATCCTAGCCATCCACCTAGATTAAATCTTGGCCATTGATTTGAGCTTGATCAAATCTCCACCATCCACTATATATATATATATATATATATATATATATACACAAAATTTGTGTTATAGTTATCATTTTCTATCTCTACACTAAAGTTCTACCATGACAAGAGAAAGAATTTCTTCCACACCAAGTCAATAAGAGCTTTAACAATTAAAGGAAACCAAGGTGAGAGATCTTGTCTATCTTCTTTTATCTATGTTCTAAGGTTGATGTTGGTATCTTGATTGCATAAAAATTCTTCCTACACCATAAGATAAATTCAGCCAACACTAAGAAATGATAAAGAAGTGTCTAATTGAATACATCTATGATTACTTAGATGAAGAATAATGATTTAGAAGTGTTGAAATGAGCCCTAGAAACTTGATTCAAGATTTGAACATTGTTAGGCCTACTATGGGTGACCCAAATCTAGAGGGATTAGTATAGGATGAGTAGGGTATTGAACTCTGGGGAACTTGGAAATTTTGTATTAATTGGATAGTTACTAGGATGGATAGGCAAGGATATTAAATAAGAGATTTAAAACTAACTATATGCCACAATACTAATATTGCGATTAAGGATGTTGATTAGATTGAATTACAAGTTAGAATTGATTTTAATAAGATGTGTTCCATGCATGCAATGATTGAGAGTATGGTCTATAATTCCTAAAAGCAACTCTCATTGTCAATTAGAAGTGTTTGATCTAAAGTCTATGAGCATTCTCATGTCATCATAGAGATAGAACAGAACCATAAATATTCATGCCAATACTATAATTCTCCTCATAGTGGATTTGCTTGTCTCCAAGTGCTTATCCTATTCTCTAAGTAATTTTGATTGTTTTTCCATCAATTTATCCCAACTCTTTTTGTGAATAATTTGACTATCATGTTATACATGGTGATCAAGCATACAACATTAATTAAGCACACAATTAAAACTAAATCATGCAAAGCGTATAAGAAATAGAATGATTAAAACCAATACTTTATTGCAATTCAAAGAAACCAAACTAGTGTATATTCATAGTGTAAATGACAAAGTTTAGACAAGAAGACAATATGAACATCAAGGAACAAAGATAAAAAAGACAAGGGAAAGGAAACTTTGATGATATTTTCTTCAATCCTTGCTCCAGAAATTTACTTTGAAGAAGTGTCCTTGAATGCTTGCTTGAATGCCTTGGTGACTCTTCAATCTTGTTTTAACTTTTGAACACTTGAATTACACTCTTAATTACTAACTTAATATATGAATAATACTAATATCACATTTCTAAAATTCTATAAAACATTCTTATTTATAGTTTTCTAGGTGTCCCAAATCATGTCCATTGCAAAAATGAGCCTTTTGTGAAGTGTTTTGATGAGAAGGCACCATAACTACTCGAGACAAGCTAGGATGAGTCGGCACCATGTGGTTCTAGCATGACTCGGCACCAAAGGGCATGAGTCGGCACCACAATCTTCTGTCATGACTCGGCACCTATAGGACATGAGTCGGCACGGGCTTGTTTTGGCTAATCCTTGCAAAACTTCTTCCCTTTCAAGCATAGAACCCTTGATCCTTTGAGAGTTACATTGATTACTTAAAGAACACTTAAAAACAAGATTAAAAGCACCACTTTAAAGATAAAATTCATACATTCAAACACAAAATTAACTATTAATTGATTAGTTTAGGTACATATTTGCATCATATCAAATTTCCCCATACTTAAACCTTGCTTGCCCTCAAGCAAGAACAAAGAGGGCAGAGACAAAGAAATTACTTAGTTTCTCCAAGATAACTATGAAACAATCTTGATTAAACAATCTTCAAAATTTATTTAAGGAGTATATGGCCAATATTTGATGATATAATTCTTAGTGCCCAACAATGGTAAAGGATGACAAGTCTTATAGCATAAATTTTGAGCTTTGTCTAATTATCTCATCCCTATTGGTAACAAAGTTATTCAATTATTTAGTCAAGGACCTAATCATGCTTTTCTAGTCAAAATGTCCATGCATTAAGTTAAGAATTTGATAAATTCAAGTAGCTTTCTTTGGGACAAGAGAAAGCACACGCAAGAATGCAATAAGTCTAGACACATAGTTTGCTTATTCTTCTCTCTTCTTTTTTTTTTATTTTTTATTTTTATTTTTTTATTGCAATTAAATAAGGTATATCTTTCGAATCGAATGTGACTAAGGAGCAAACTCATTCGTGCACAACTTACTCAATATACATATTTAATAGGCATACCATACATATCTTTCGAATTGAATGCAACTAAGGAGCAAACTCATTTGCACACAACTTACTCAATATGCATTATTTTTTTTTTTAGCAAACAAATATAGTTCTTTTTAGTATCCTTATCCATTATTGACTAATGCATAACTCGTATTATGGCTATAGTTTCCTTTAGGCAACTTAAATCATGCAAATTCAAAGACTTAACTTATATCAATTTCGACAATTAAGCAAAATTAGAAAATTGACTAGATAATTAGAAATCTTTAGAAGCAATAAGAGTGAGATAAAAAGACAAAATCTTAACAAACACTAGAAAAAGACTTAAGAATTTTACCAATTGGGCATTTATCAAGAACGATCATTAAATTAGTTAGAAAACAGAATGAGAAAACCTAATCAAGATATAATAACATGGAGAAACTCAAGTAAAAGGACAAAAATTCTTGATGCAAATTGTAAAATACTAAACTAAACAAAACAACAATCATGCAAAATATATTAAAAATGTAGAAAATGAAAAACAAAACAAAATAAAACATCAAAACAAAAATAAATAGAAAGCTTCAAACTTCATCATTCGATCCCTCCCCCATATTTGAAATTCACATTGTCCCCAATGTGAAGAAAAGTAAAGATGATGGAAAAGGGAAGAAAAACATACCTCATTGAGCATTAGGTGGTGATGGTGAAGGAATGTAATACCCAGAGTAGCTAAAGAACTTACGCAATTTATAGTCCATACTATATTGTGTGCGCTCCATCCTTTGGTTCCTAGGCTCCAAAGCGGTAAGTTGACGTTGCATGCTCCTTTGGTTTGCCAAAATCTCCTCCAAAAGTTGGTGGTCACTAAGAGTGGAGCCACTTGCTTCTCCTTGAGTAGAGGATGATGGTGGTAATACAAGTTGAACCATTGATTGGGCTCTTGATGGTGGTGGGTCTCTAGGTGGTGGAACATCATCATTGGAGTCTTCATCCAAATTATAAATAGGGTGATGTAACCCCTTCCAACAAGATCGTGTGTAAGCTGCAACATGGTGAAAATCCGCATCCACAACCTCGCCACTTACGAAGGCTTGCTTTGTGAAATATGAGTATTTGACAACATAAGGAAAGTTTGAGTAATTAATATGAAACCCCTTACCAATACTTGTAACAATATGACCATGTGTTAATGGATGCTCCTTACGTGTAACACATATGAGGAGTTGATTAAAAATCCAATATGTCCAACACACTTGCTTTGATTTATGAACACACCACATCAAAAAGAGCTCTTGAACAGTTACTCTATTAGTTTCGTTTTACCAAAAATAACACATGCAATGACTTTATGCAACATCTAGAATTTCAAATCCTTGATGAACATCACTTTCCCCTTTTTAGGTTCAAAAGGGGTTTCTATATCAGTTAAGAATGTCCAAAAGTCATTAACATTAAAATCATTAGTGGTATCACAAACACCATTTCTTTTAAAACCAAAACCTTTTTCAATAAAATTATAAGTTAATTGGTAAGGTTGGGCAAGCAATCTAAATTCCAGAATTTGAGAATTTGTAGCATTGATATCAAGTGTACTAAAGAACTCATAAACAAGATTGCCATAGGAATGCTCTTTCATACTTACAAGCTTTTTCAAACCACAAGAAGTAAGAACTTGATTGAATACTTCCTCCATGCCAACATCACGAATTAAAGAGGGAGGAAAATACTTACAAGATACAATTTCTCTACGTTTGATTTTAGAGAACTTGGCTCCTTCTTCATGTGAGTGAATGGGGAAGGAGGACTCATACATTAATGCAAGGTCTTCCTCTTGTTACTCTTCTTGAGGCCTTGAAGAAGTTGATCCTTTGGTCTTGCCCATAGTTAGAAAATAAAGAAGAAAAATAGAAAAATTCTGCAACTATGAGTGAATATAGTGTAATGTGTGAATGATGAATGAAGAAAATGATGTTTAAATAGAAGAAAGAATTATTTAAATATTAGGATTTGTGTTTTCAAAATCTGAAAAGAAAGGGTAGGGCAGTGTTGTTGTAAGGGTTAGGGTTATATAGGTATGTAAGAGTGTGATGTGAAAAGTCATATATTTCGGGAAGAGGTGTGATTCTTTTTGGAAAAGAAACAACTTTTCATTGATTTGTTTTAGAAAAAGAGTGTTCAATAAGTTAGTTTTTGATAAAAAATAAGAATAAAATAAATTACAATTGAATTAGGAATGAAAAGAAAAGAAAAATTGGTATAGAAACTTAAAATTTTGGGTATTTCAAAATCTGTTAATTGTACCGAGCCGGCACCATAGGGCACGACTCGGCACGAACTCAATCTAAATTTTTTTTTTTTGCATATATATATATATATATGTGTGTGTGTGTGTGTGTGTGTGTGTGTGTGTGTGTGTGTGTGTGTATTTATATATTTATATATTTATATATATGTATCATGTGTATAATAAAATTAAAATAAAATTAATATTAAACATCAATACTTAAACATTATATTAAATGAACATGAAATTTAAAATAAACAAACATAAAATTTTAAAATAAATAAATATACTATGTAGGAAATGAACATGCTATTAAGTAGAGAGGGTTACCAACCTTGATTGTTCTAATGGTGCACCAGCGAAGTAAGGTTTAAGACGATGGCCATTTACCTTGAAAGATTCACCTTTGTCATTAGCAATCATAATAGTTCCATATGGATGGATTTTAATAATTTTAAAAGGTCCAGACTATCTTGATTTTAATTTTCCAGGAAATAGTCTTAACCTTGAATTATAGAGTAAAACAAGCTCACCTTCTTAGAAATCCCTATTGAGAATGTTCTTATCATGCCATAACTTAGTACGATCTTTATATAACTTTGCATTTTCATATGCATTTAACTTTAGTTCGTCTAGTTCATTGAGTTGCAAAAGTCTTTTCTTACCTACTTTATCCATATCAAAGTTCAAAGCCCTAGTTGCCCAATACGCTTTATGTTCAAGTTCAATAGGCAAATGACAAGATTTACCATAGATTAATTGATATGGGATAAGGCCAATGGGAGTTTTAAAAGCAGTTCTAGATGCCCATAAGGCATCTTCTAGCCTTAATGCCCAATCTTTCCTAGAAGAAGAAAATGTCTTCTCTAGAATCCATTTAATTTCCCTATTGCTTACCTCAACTTGTCCACTTATTTGTGGATGGTAAGGAGTAGCTATTTTGTGATTAACTCCATATTTTTTAAGCAAACTTTCTATAATATTATTATAGAAATGGGAACCTCCATCACTTATCAAAGCTCTTGGAGTACCAAAGCTAGGAAAGATTACTTTTTTAAGCATTTTCTTGACTACCTTAGCATCATTAGTAATAGTAGGTATTGCTTCAACCCATTTAGACACATAGTCTACCATAACTAAGATGTATTTATAGCCTAAAGAACTAGGGAAACGACCCATAAAGTCCATACCCCATACATCAAAAAGCTCTTCCTCAAGAATGCCATTTAAAGGCATCTCGTTTCTCCTAGATATATTACCCATTCTTTGACATCTATCACATGTAAGGACAAATTCTCTAGCATCTTTGAATAAAGTAGGCCACCAAAAACCACATTGTAATACCTTAGAAGCTGTTTTTGTTGCACTAAAGTGTCCACCCACATCTAAGGAATGACAATGTTTCAAAATATCTTGAATCTCACCTTGACGAATGCATCTCCTTATTAGCCCATCTGCACATCTTTTATAAAGCAAAGGTTCTTCCCAATAATAAAATTTAGTGTCATGCAAAAATTTCTTTCTTTGCCTATAATCTAAACCATAAGGAAGAATCCCACTTACAAGAAAGTTAGCAATGTTAGCATACCATGGAATTTCTTACGATACAACATTAAACAAATGCTCACCTTGGAAGGTCTCATGTATTGGTACTCCATCATCAAGCTTCCTCAAACCTTCTTGATCAAGTCTAAAGAGATGGTCCGCCACAAGGTTTTCACTCCCTTTCTTATCCTTTACTTCCCAATCAAACTCTTGGAGCATAAGAATCTACCTTAGTAGTCTAGGTTTAGCATCCTTTTTACTTAAGAGGTACTTTAGAGCAGCATGGTCAGAATATACAATTACCTTTTGACCTACCAAGTATGCCCTAAATTTATCAAATGCATAAACTATGGCTAGTAGTTCCTTCTCCATAGTTGTATAGTTGATTTGGGCATCATCAAGTAGCTTACTTGCACAGTAAGTTACATAAGGCTTACATTCCTTCCTTTGCCCAAGTACTGCTCCAACTGCGAAATGACTAGCATCACACATAATTTCAAAAGGTTGCTCCCAATTAGGTGGCTATAGAATCGGTGTGGATGTAAGAGCTTTCTTTAGGGTCTCAAAAGCTTCATGACATGCTTCATCAAACTTAAAGGTAGCTTCCTTTGCAAGCAATTTGCACAATGGCTTGGCAATTTTGGAAAAATCCTTGATAAACCGTCTATAGAACCCGGCATGTCCTAAGAAACTTCGAATGTCCTTAACACATTTGGGCTGTGGCAAATTTGTGATCACTTCAACCTTGGCTCTATCCACTTCAATACCCTTTTTGGATACCATATGCCCTAGTACTATTCCTTCTTGTAACCTAAAATGACACTTTTCCTAATTAAGTACTAGTCCATGCTCCTTACACCTGTCAAGAACTTTAGAGAGATTTTCTAGACAATTTTCAAAGTTAGTTCCATAAACACTAAAATCATCCATAAAAACTTCAACGCAGTCATCTATCAAGTCACTAAAGATAGAAAACATACATCTTTGAAAAATTGCAGGTGCATTGCATACACCAAATGGCATGCGTCTAAATGCAAAAGTTCCATAGGGACATGTAAAAGTGGTTTTTGATTGGCCTTTGGGGTAGATAGGTATTTGATAAAAACCACTAAGACCATCCAAATAACAAAAATAAGAATAATTTGCCAATTTTTCTAACACTTGGTTAAGAAATGGTAGTGGAAAATGATGTTTTTTAGTTGCTTTATTAAATTTTCTATAGTCTATACACATACGCCATCCAGTGATAGTCCTAGTAGGGATTAAATCATTTGATTCATTCTTAATAACAGTCAAGCTAGCCTTTTTAGGGACAACTTGAACAGGACTTACCCACTTATTATCACTAATTGAGTATATGATGCCATTATCAAGTAATTTTGTGACCTCTTTTCTTACCACTTCTTTCAGAGTTGGATTAAGTCTCCTTTGACCTTCAATGGAAGGCTTAGCATTATCTTCTAAAATTATCCTATGCATGCAAATATTAGGGCCCATACCTTTTAGATCATTCAAAGAGTAACCAATGGAACTTCTTTGTTTAAGCAACACATTGCACAAAAGATTGATATTTTCTAAAGACAAGGATGAATTCACAATAAAAGGGAATTTAGATTCAGAATCAAGGAATGCATATTTTAAATTTGATGGCAAAGGCTTGAGTTCAAAACTTACTTCTTCTTTTGAAGAAGGGTTTGGGTCATCATTTCTCTCCAGAGGTTCAAATCTAGAAGGTCGGAAGGAGTGATGATGTGAAGTAGTCTCTAAAAGATTTACCTCTTCTTCTTGGACTTCGTAAGGGGGAATACGGTCTTAACTCATGCATTCATAGTTGACCTCATTTGTACATTCATCAATCAAGTTTATAGAGTCAATCCTATTAACTCCTTCCATAGGTGAAGATTTCATCATCTTAAGAACATCAAATTCTATGCATTCATTGTTTACCTCAAATGTGATTTTACCTTTCTTCATGTCAATGATAACACCTACCATTACTAAGAACGGTCTTCTAAACAAGATAGGGATTTTGAGGTCTTCCTCTATGTCTAGGACAACAAAATCTGCAGGAACTATAAATTTACCTACTTTTGTTGGCACATTCTTAAGAATGCCAATTGGATAGGTAATAATCTTGTTAGCCATCAAGAGACATATGTTAGTAGGTTAAGTTCACCTAAATTAATTCTTAAATAAATAGAATAAGGCATTAAACTTACACTAGCACTAATATCACATAAAGCTTTATCAAAATACTTTCCTCCAACCATGCATGGGACGGTGAAACATCTAGGATCTTTTTGCTTAGGAGGGGACTTAGAAAACATGGCCTTAAACTCTTCTACTAAAGATACTAGACCATATCTTCTAGTTTGCTTTTATGGGAGACCATGTCTTTCAAAAATTTACCCTAAGCTGACACATCCCTTATAGCATCTAAGAATGGAATAGTAATAGTAATATCTTTAAGATACTTTAGGAATTTGCCAAATTGCTTATCTAGGTTCCTTCTTATGAACCTTTGAGGAAGGGGCAAGGTCTTAAGATCTACTTTAGGATCATTGACCTTAGGTGGTATGACACTTTCATTTTTATTATTACCTTTAACCCCACTCCCTTGGTTACTTTCTAAGTTTACTTCCTCATCACTTACTATATCATTTTTATTCTTATTAGCAGTATTTTCAACCATCTTACCACTTCTTAGAGTAATTACTTGGCAAGTTTCTCTTTGAACAAATTCTGGTTGACTAGATAACTTACCTACAGGTTTAAGGTTAGAGGAAGAGGCTTGTTAGGCAATTTGAGTTTCTAAAATTCTATTGTGAGTAGCAAGTTGATCAATTTTGGAATCAAGTTATTTAAATTGCTCCTCGCTTTGTTTATTAATGGATATTTGTTTTCCTACAAACTGCTCTAGAAGGGTCTCTAAATTAGATTTAAGTGGTGTAGGAGTATAGGGTTGCTTCATAGGAAAACCTAGTGGGTTATTTAGTTTGAGATTTTGGTTAATAGGTGGGTTTAATTGGGAGGATGGGTTAGACCAAAAAAACCCAGGATGGTTCTTCCATTGAGGGTTGTATGTGTTTGAGTTCATACCCATTCTTTGGTTATACCCGTCTTGGACATAATTTACCTCCTCATTTGAACTACATTAGGAATAAGGATGAGGACCTCCACATAATTCACAAACAACATCAATATTTTCAATAGAATTAATTTGAGTTTTACTTACCATTTTGGTGAGTGCATCTACCTTTGTTGTTAGCAAGTTAATAGTGTCAAGTTCCAAGATCCCTTTTGCTTTTGCCATAGTTGTCTCATCTCCCATGTATCTTTGGGATGCAAGTTCTTCAAGTAAAATGACAGCCTCTCTTATTGTCTTATCCATCCATTTACCTCCAGATGCGGCATTGACTATGTTGCGATTCTCATTTGTCAATCCGTTATAAAAAATTTAAGGAATCATCCAATCAGGCAATCCATGATGTGGGCATTGCCTTTGGAGTTCCTTAAATTTTTCCTAAGAAGTATAAATTGTTTCATTTGGATTTTGCTTGAAGGTGGCGATCTCATTACAGAATTTTGTAGTCTTATGTAGAGGGAAGTACTTTTGAAGGAATGCTTGCTTCAATTGATCCCAAGTGGTGATTGATTCACTTAGTAAACTTGCCAACCATATTTGAGCTTTCTCTTTGACTAAAAATGGGAAGAGCCTCAACGAATTGCATCATCCGACACTCCATTTATTTTAAATGTTACACATACGTTCAAGAATGTCAAGATGTGTGCATATGGATCCTCCCCTTACAAATCACCAAATTGATTATTTTGCACCATTTGAATGATGCTAGGTTTGATTTCAAAGTTGTTGTTGGCAATTGAAGGAGCCATTATTCCCCCCATACTGCTTGTGATGTTGGGCATGGCAAAGTCACCTAACGTTCATCTTTCTTCGGCCATTAAGTTGTGTAGATCTTCTTCTCTTTGTCTTTGATTCCTACGCAAAGCATGAAAAGTTCGATCAATTTCAGGATCAAATAAAAGATCATTAGAGCTTCTACTTTGTCGTATGTTCAACTAAAATTAAAACAAAAAATAAAAATTATAAAATAGAAACAAAAACCTAAAACAACTTTTCACTACCCTAAATTAATAAAAATTACAACAAATTCCCCGGCAACGGCGCCAAAAATTTGTTAGGCCTACTATGGGTGACCCAAATCCAAAGGGATTAGTATAGGATGAGTAGAGTGTCGAACTCAGGGAAACTTGGAAATTTTGTATTAATTGGATAGTTACTAGGATGGATAGACAAGGATATTAAATAAGAGATTTAAAACTAACTATATGCTACTATACTAATATTGCAATTAAGGATGTTGATTAGATTGAATTACAAGTCAAAATTGATTTTAATAAGATGTGTTGCATGCATGCAATGATTGAGAGTATGGTCTATAATTCCTAAAAGCAACTCTCGTCGTCAATTAGAAGTATTTGATCTAGAGTTTATGAGCATTCTCATGTCATCATAGAGATAGAACAGAACCATAAATATTCATGCCAATACTATAATTCCCCTTAGAGTGGATTTGCTTGTCTCCAAGTACTTATCCTATTCTCTAAGTAATTTTAATTATTTTTTCATCAATTTATCCCAACTCTCATTGTGAATAATTTGACTATTATGTTATACATGGTGATCAAGCACATACAACATTAATTAAGCACACAATTAAAACTAAATCATGCAAAGCATATAAGAAATAGAATGATTAAAACCAATACTTTATTGCAATTTAAAGAAACCAAACTAGTGTATATTCATAGTGTAAATGACAAAGTTTAGACAAGAAGACAAGATGAACATCAAGGAACAAAGATAAAAAAGACAAGGGGAAGGAAACTTTGATGATATTTTCTTCAATCCTCGCTCCAGAAATTTACTTTGAAGAAGTGTCCTTGAATGCTTGCTTGAATGCCTTGGTGACTCTTCAATCTTGTTTTAACTTTTGAACACTTGAATTACACTCTTAATTACTAACTTAATATATAAATAATACTAATATCACATTTCTAAAATTCTATAAAACATTCTTATTTATAGTTTTTTAGGTGTCCCAAATCATGTCCATTGCAAAAAGGAGCCTTTTATGAAGTGTTTTGATGAAAAGGCACCATAACTACTCAAGACAAGCTAGGATGAGTCGGCACCATGTGGTTCTGGCATGACTTGGCACCAAAAGGCATGAGTCGGCACCACAATCTTCTGTCATGACTCAGCACCTATGGGGCACGAGTCAGCACAAGCTTGTCTTGGCTAATCCTTGCAAAACTTCTTCCCTTTCAAGCAGAGAACCCTTGATCCTTTGCGAGTTACCTAGATTACTTAAAGAACACTTAAAAACAAGATTAAAAGCACCACTTTAAAGATAAAATTCATGCATTCAAACACAAAATTAACTATTAATTGATTAGTTTAGGTATACATATTTGCATCATATCAAACATCTTAGAGGCATAACATAGTTTGGAAAGGGAACTTGATGTTCTAATTTTAGATATTGATAAATGAATGATCATATAGGTTTTATGTTATGCTAATTACATAGTTCCATAATCAATTTGAAGATTGGATGGGGAATTAGTAGTTTTCCCCAAATTATAGGGTTTATGGGAAAATCAAGCTTAAGAATGGAATCACATGATTTGTATAATGTAAATTTTGAAATGTAATTGATAGAAGTGATTTGCCCCAAAATTAAGGAATTAGGTCCATTTATGGGAACTGATGGTGGAAATAGTATTAATTTTATTGAATATTAGAAATTGTTTAAGTTGACATTAATCAAAGTTGAAAGGTGAAATTGAGAGGAAATGAACTATCCTTCCTTGAATGAGTAGTCTTGACCATTTGGAGAACAACTTAAGTATTAACAAGCATATGTGTATTATATCTTGATCTCCAAAGTGATAAGTTGTGCTTTAATGAACAAAATAGAAATGTTGACAAGTTAAGCAAATGTTACAACGAAAAAGTGATTGATGTGCAATTAAATTGTAAATGTGTAGAGTCTAAAGACATGAAAAAGGATATTGTCGAAAGGTGCAAGGAGCACTAATAGCATTAGAGTTAAATGTAAATAGGAGTAAAGGAGTCCAAGGTGAGTACTTAATAATATAATATGACTTGTGTTATATGCTTTGAACCTTTATTGTATAAACCATAATCATTGAAGCATTGCAATTCCTTAATGACCTTGAATTGCTTATTGAGTATTGAGCCATTTAACATAATGCTTCTTGATGACAATTGTCTACTGTGAACCTATCATGTTGAATTCATAATGTGATCATTGAATTCCTCATCGTGAACTTTATATGAATGATCCTATGGAATGCTCATTGATAAGCAGAAATCCCCTTCTGATGTGGGGAAATACATCAGACCTTGTGCACTCGGTATAAGCCTGCGGATAGGGAGTACCCAAACCTCTCTTAGCGGGGAATGCCTAATCATGAGACATGATCAGTCTTACGTAATGTGATATAGGTGAGTGAGCAAGGCTTAAGCCGCCACTCTTGAGTTTATATGTGTGGGAAGCATCCTGCTCCCAAGAAAAGGTTATTTCTACTAAAGATATTGTTCCATCTTAAATAAGAAATTGAACCATAATGATGATATCGATTGAACTTGTTCCATTGCCATAAAGAGTCATTCCTAAAAGTTGATCCTTGTACTCACCACATACATATTTGTATGCATATTGTATTATTATGTACTCACTGAGCATTGTCTCATTCTTCAGTTGTTTAAAAATTTTCAGGTAAAGGTTGATGAGTCAGGAAGGTAAATTCCAAGCCCTACTCATCCACTTGGAAGTTGTTATCCTTGGCTATGAAGACCATTGTCTTAGAGCTCCATGGTTACCGAAGGATTAGCACTAGAATGATATGAG
The DNA here is from genome assembly GCA_947687605.1 of Reutealis trisperma. Classification (NCBI taxonomy): domain Eukaryota; kingdom Viridiplantae; phylum Streptophyta; class Magnoliopsida; order Malpighiales; family Euphorbiaceae; genus Reutealis; species Reutealis trisperma. The sequence goes on along the minus strand of CANTUT010000274.1, from coordinate 531,304 downwards.
ATTGACATGTACTAAGAACCATATAGTGAATATGCTTATGCTAGTGTAACTGGTAAAGAACGTATGTAAATGAGATGAATGACATAATGATATATTGAATATTTGACTATATGTGGATGATAAAAGTGAAGTTGTATTTGGGTTTCGATCTTGGGACAATTGTCAAAGGTTATAAGTTATATGGGGTTCTATAGGTTTAGGTGACTTTATATCTCCCTGTGCCCTAGGACCATCACAGCCTAATAATCGGGTTGTGACACCTATCCCACAAGACTTCATTTTTATAAGGAATCTTGGGCGAACTTCTATTTTGCCTATCCCACTAGTGAATATTGTCATAGTCGATGGCTATTTTTTTGATGATAAATACAAATGGAACATACTTGAAGAATTTGTAGAATCCCGATGTTACAAGCTATCTTTATTAATTACTTAAGAGATAGAATACATAAATTGGTTAAAAATATACATTAAATAATAAGGAAAATTGGAATAGAAAGAAAATCAAAATTACTGATGGTAGGCCCTTAGGTTATCTGAGTTCCATATTTGAGGTAGGAGCTTGCTGTGGCGGTCTTCTAATTTATATATTATAAGCCCCACATCACCGGCAATCCTATATGGGCCTTTTTAATTAGGTTGTAGTTTCCCCACTCCCGCATTACCCTTAGTGATCTTTGTTTTATAGGACTAGATCTCCCTCTTGGAAAGTCATCTACTTGATTCGCTATTGTGCCACAGAATCACCCAATGCCTATAAGCTGCTGCTCTTTCACATGATGTATCTCTCTTTTCTTCTAGTAGATCTAAGTTAGCTTAGATTTCCATCTCATGGTCCACTTTGTCAACCTTTTCAATTCGATAGCAAAATAAGCTGATCTTTATTGGTATCACAGCTTCTGAGCCATATGTGAAGGAAAAAGGCATTTCTCCTCGTTGGTTACCTAGGTATAGTTCAGTAACTCTGAAAGTAAACTATATAGTTCATCCACCCAATTTCCTTTCTTATAATGTAGTCATTTTCTCAACCTTTGGAGGATAATTTGGTTTGCCACTTCCATTTTCCCATTGATTTGAGAATGAGCTACTCAAGTAAATTAGTGATCTATATTGAGACCTCGGCAGAAAGATCTAAATAGGGCATAGTCGAACTGTTTGCCATTGTCTAAGATTATGGTTTATGGGTCCCAAACATGCAAATAATGAATTTCCAAAAAAAAGTTAGTAGTACTCTATTGGGTAATTTCTGCTAAAGGTTCAGCCTCGATCTACTTTGTAAAGTGATTGATGGCGACCATGAGAAACTTGTATTACCATACTAAGGGAGGGAAGGGACTCAAGATGTCGATTCCCCATTGTTGAAAAGGCCAAGTGCATCAAATGATGTGCTTGAGACAAATTTCGATCTTAAGCATACTGACGGACGATCTTCATTACCTGCAAGACAAAGATTAAGACTCGAGCAATATGCTTTGGGAGCCACTCCTATGCTTAAGTAAAAAGAGGTATGATTCTGGAAAAATAGCTAGTCTAAAATCTTAAGAATTCTCTCACCCATCTTATGGAGAGAAGTGTGTTATTTATAGGTATTTTCCTGGTGCGAGTCCTTTTTGGAGTCAAATTACTTGTTGCAATATTATATATAGAGAAGGAATGTGATAGTGTTAATGTATGCTATGAATTCTCCAGTGTTGAGTTTTACTCAGATTAACGAGTGAAGATGCGGCAGTTAAGTAATTTTTTTGCGATGTCCAAAGGATCAACTAATTCTTACAAGGGCAAGATTACAACTCGCATAGGACAATCAGTCCGAATAAGTATGCAACGACACTAAAATAGTATGTTAAGTGATATAATAAATTAGTATAAAAAAGTGTTAGAACATATAACATCATTCAATTAAATAAAATTACAAGGAGAGATCCAGTAGGAAAGTATGCCCGCCGATTAGTTATTATAAATGGGAAAGATCTTTGCTGCTGCCGCGGATCACTAGTTAAGTGTCTAACTCACGTGCATCAACGAGTAGAGTGGCGAAGAGTAAGGTTTTTGAGCAATAAATATTATGGATTCATGCATAATCCAATATTAGTATTTTATAATAATAATAATTGTTTATTCTTTTGGTAATAAATCTTCCACATGTTATCCTTTCTTGTGCCTACAGGGAATGCTCTCTGTCTCTGTCTGTCTGAACTAAAGGTTTTACGATCAGCCCGATATTTTTAATAGGAGAAGGTAGGCAGAATTGGAATCAAACCGAGATCCTATTATAATTAAATTAAATATTGTATAAAATAATTTTATTAATAAAATTTATTAAAAATTGAAGATTACTGAAAATAAAATGCAATTTTTAGAATTTATTAATATATAAAAATATTCTAAAAAATAAGTTTAACTATAAAAACTTTGAATAAATAATTGAAAATAAATATTAGACCATAAAATTTTTAAATAATATAAAACTACAATAAAATAAATAGCCAAAACAATAATTTTTTTTTATTGTTTGCTGTCCTTGTCATGTCTGCCTCAAACCCTATTTATAAATATATGGTAAGCGATTAAAAGTTGAAATTACATGTATAAAGTTAAATAATAATAATAATAATCCAATTGACGTATTGACCAGCGAAACAAATTAACTAGTGCTGCTTAACTTTCCAGGGCAGAAACAAGAACCAATTAACCTCTCTCTCTCTTCCTTCACACACAACTCTTCTTCTTCTTCTTCTTTGTTGGGCAATAATTAACAAACCATGATCACTGGTAAGGACATTTACGATGTTCTTGCTGCTCTTGTGCCCCTATACGTGGCTATGATTTTAGCCTATGGGTCAGTCCGATGGTGGAAAATCTTCACCCCAGATCAATGCTCCGGCATTAACCGTTTCGTTGCAGTGTTTGCAGTTCCTCTACTCTCTTTTCATTTCATCTCTTCCAACGACCCTTACGCTATGAACTATCGGTTCATCGCTGCCGATTCTCTCCAAAAACTAGTAATTCTTACTGCTCTGTTTCTCTGGCAAGCCTTCAGCAAACGTGGAAGCCTTGAGTGGATGATCACTCTCTTCTCTCTCTCTACACTCCCCAACACTCTGGTGATGGGCATCCCTCTTTTGGAAGCTATGTACGGAGATTTCTCTGGAAGTCTTATGGTTCAAATTGTAGTTTTGCAAAGTGTAATTTGGTATACTCTTATGCTCTTCATGTTCGAATATAGAGGAGCCAAATTACTAATCTCTGAGCAATTCCCTGAGACTGCTGGATCTATTACCTCCTTTAGAGTTGATTCTGATGTGGTTTCTCTAAATGGTAGGGAACCATTACAAGCAGATGCTGAGATCGGTGATGATGGTAAGCTCCATGTGGTTGTGAGAAGATCTAGCGCCTCTTCAATGGCGTCTTCCTTTAACAAATCTCATGGACTGTCCACTATGACACCAAGAGATTCCAATCTAACAGGTGTAGAGATCTATTCAGTACAATCTTCTCGAGAGCCAACGCCAAGGGCTTCAAGTTTTAACCAGACAGATTTTTATGCTATGTTTTCAAGCAAAGCCGTAAGTCCAAAACATGGATACACAAATAGTTTCCAAGGAGATATTTATTCATTGCAATCTTCAAAAGGAGCCACGCCTAGGACTTCAAATTTCGATGAGGAAATGTTGAAGATTAATAGTAATAGTATTGGGAAGAAAGTTAGAGGAGGAAGAAGTATGAGCGGTGAGTTATTTAATGGCTACGCCGCCTACCCACCGCCCAATCCAATGTTTTCTGGGTCAGGTATCAATGGACCAAAGAAGAAGGAAATTACTTCTACTACTCCGTCAATTTTAACAATGCCTAACAACGGCAACAACAAGGAGCTCCACATGTTCGTATGGAGCTCAAGTGCCTCACCAGTTTCTGAAGGAAATCTCAGACATGCAGTGAATAGGGCAGCCTGCACTGACTTTGGGCTTCAACACGAAACTGGTGCTGCTGCTTCAAGATGTAAGAATTACCCAAATTTAATTTTTTATTTTCCACATTATTAATTAATTTTATCAATAAAATAGTTATATATATATATATATATATATATATATATATATATATATATATATATATATATATATATATATATAAAATTTGCAATTGCAGCCATGCACGAATTAATTGAAAATATGAATCCAGCAGCTGGGAAAATGAATGGAGAAAAATATCACCAGGCGGATGTAGAGGATGGATCAAATAATAATAATAATGATTTGATAAGTTGCCAAAAGAAAATAGAAATTGAAGGAGCAGATGGATCAATAAAGCAACAACAGATGCCTCCAGCAAGTGTAATGACAAGACTCATACTAATCATGGTATGGAGGAAGCTCATAAGAAACCCAAATACATATTCAAGCCTTTTGGGCGTAGTATGGTCTCTCATATCCTTCAGGTGGAACATTCAAATGCCGTCAATAGTAAGAGGATCCATATCCATTTTATCAGATGCTGGTCTAGGAATGGCCATGTTCAGTTTAGGTATATTTTTTTAAAAAAGAAATTAAAATATATTTAATTCTTTTTTTTTTTTTCTAATATGTTAATTCATTTCTTTTTAATTTATATATGTGTATATATGTATGCTATAAACAGGTTTATTCATGGCCTTGCAACCAAAAATTATAGCTTGTGGAAAAACTCTGGCGACTTTTGCTATGGCGGTGAGATTTTTGACTGGTCCTGCTGTGATTGCTGCCACATCTATTGCTATTGGTGTTCGCGGCCCTCTCCTACATGTGGCAATTGTTCAGGTTTAAATTTTTTATTATTGTAACTAAATATGATTCATTGATGCCATGAAATGAATGAACTTCATTGATTAACTCTAAAATTAATGAATGAATGAACTTTTTAAGTAACTATATATGATTTTTTTTTTTAATTATTGTAATATTCAATCCTTAATTTCCAAGATTATCGATCTTTCATTCAAATTACTGGCAGGCAGCTCTTCCCCAAGGAATCGTTCCATTTGTATTTGCAAAAGAATATAATGTCCATGCTGATATACTTAGCACTGCGTAAGTATTAATTTATTGACGTAACACATTTCTCAAGGATATCATTTTTATTATAAAATTAAATTCTGTCTTACATTTATCTTTATTTTTATAATTGCAGGGTTATATTCGGAATGTTGATTGCCCTGCCCATTACGATACTTTACTACGTGCTTCTTGGGCTTTGACTTTCAAGAAAACAAGGCGCGAAAAGGGGGAGCATAAAGTGCTTAAAAAAACATTTTTGGCACTTGGAAGTAGGCATTCCATAATCATCGAATTTAATGTTCTTTCTTCATTTCTGTTTATTTATTTTGAGAGAGTTCATTGTTATTTATTTGCTATATTATCTGGTTAGTTAGTTGAAAGTAGTAATGTAACATACTGTTACTAGCTAGGGCATTTTACTATATACTTCAACGATGTAGTTTCTCTCTCTCTATTTCTTTTTTTTGAAAAAGTTTTCTTTAAAGTTCTAAAGTTATATGTTTCATTTATTGAGTTATTGCATTATTTACATTATATATTAATGTAAAAATTTTATGGGAAACAATTAATTAATCCCAATAATTAATTGATTAAGGATTTGGAACATATAATTCTCACAATTAAAATTAAAACACATACCTGAATAATTTAATACGATTGACATGATACAAATCTTAATAATAAATTGATTTCTCTCTCTTAACTCTTTTGTTTATGACGGGATAATTGATAGAATAAGCCTTATGTTAATATGTGTGTATGTATATAAACCCTAATGGATAGAGAGATGACCAATTTATAATTGTTATAACTTAAACTCGTACGTACATCACATAACCAAATGAACGGTCAAGATTAATTAACTATTTAATTATTATTTTGGCTTTATAGGTAGCCTAATAATAGGCCATATTCTAACATTCTCCCACTTGGCATAATCATAAGATAATCATAAAATTAAATAGCATAACTTTAAGTGCACGAAAATTAATCCTATAAGTTTAACATAAGTAACTTAATATGATGAAATAATAAATGCGAGTTATGGCGGTTGTACATTATTTATGCAACGTACTTCCTTCGATATACTACAACATTTCCTACCCACCATACTAAGTCCATAATTAACAATATAAATAAATTTCATCATGGTCCATCATTATATCTTAAAGACATTCCTGTTAAAATATTTAAATATGAATGTGTACACTATTATGTAATAGAAAATCATTAATGCAGTATCAGAAACACATAATTGAGCTCAGAGTGCTAATGTCAACATTTCCATCATTCAAGGTTACAACCAAGACCCATTCTATGTACATGTTTCTTAAATGTCTTTGGCTGTAAACCCTTAGTTAATGAATCTGCAATCATCATATCAGTAGCAATATGTTCAATAGACACTCTTTATTTCTTGCAGTTTATAGACATGCCTTAGTATCTACATCTGCAGTTTATAGATATGCCTCGGTCTCTCCATCATTGTAGTTTATAGACATGCCTTAGTCTCTCCATCTGTAATTTATAGACATGTCTCGGTCTCTCCATCATTGCAGTTTATAGACATGCCCAAATCTCTCCATCATTGCAGTTTATAGACATGCCCAGGTCTCTACATCATTTTTTTTTTTTTTTTTGCTGTCTTCTCTATGAATAGTACTATATGAACAGTACCTCTGCTACAGTGATGAACAGTACCGCTATAGTGATGAACTGGACTGCTACAGTAACTGAGTTGAAACAATAGCCGAGTTGGAACAGTAATCATGCAAAAATTTGCATGGTTATTGTTTCACTATTCACCAAAATTCTAATTTTACAACCGTTTTCAAAACTGATTGCACCAGAAAATTCCTTGGATTTTTCTTTTCTGTACAGTATATTTCTTTTCTCAAAATATCATACTGCACTAGACAACAATTCTACCTTGTCACTGTGCTATCCTCAAAAGAGAGATCTTTCTCTCATGTCGTCATTTCCATCGTGTCTCCACATACGTCCCAAATCAAACCATCGGCTCTGATACCATTTATTGGAAAAATAAGAGCGCACACACACAGTGAAAGCATAATAAATAAACAGCATCACAATACAAAATATGAGAATTTACGTGATTCAATTCCTCAATAAACCTATGTCCACGATCCACCAGGGAAATTCACTATATCAATACATAGTACAATTTTTACACCGAAAAAATTGTAAATCATCCCATATACGACACCCAATAACACTATATACCAAGATAATAAGTTATTATAATGAAGAATAATTTTTGGATGGAACAAAAATTATCCAAACCTTCTTACAAATATTAAAGCTCTCATAGCTTTAATATCATACAACCCGTAGTGACTACATTTTCTCTCAATTCACTACTTCTTCTCCTCTTAAATCTCCTGCCTATTTATAGGCAGTAGATACGCGCGTTAACAACGTGTCCACCGCATGGGAGTTGGTAGCCAACTACTTCCAGCTAATACACAACCTAATATACAGTCAATGCAGAATTCTTTGACTACTCTTTTTTTTTCTTCTTTATTTTCAAATGGTGGGCCCTCCATGTTGGAGGGATCCACCCAACAAATCTCCCCCTCACGACAATGTGGAGGGATCCATTATAACTTCAACTCATTTGATAATCATTTGGGCGAGTATCGATTTCTACGCGCTCCCCCGCAAAAAGAAGTGTCCACTTTTTTTTTTTTGTACAATTTAAGGACTTACACAAGTCCTTCCATCATTGTAGTTTATAAACATGCTGGGTCTCTCCATCATTACAGTTTATGACATGCCTGGTCATTGCAGTTTATAGACATGCCCAGGTCTCTCAATCATTACAGTTTATAGACATGCCCGGGTCTCTCCATCTACAGTTTATAGACATGCCTCAGTCTCTCAATCATTGTAGTTTATAGATATGCCTTGGTCTCTCCATCTGTACTTTATAGACATATCTCGGTCTCTCCATCATTGTGGTTTATAGACATGCCTAAGTCTCTACATCATTTTTTTTTTTTTTGCTGTCTTCTCTATAAATAGTACTATATGAACAGTACCTTTACTACAGTGATGAACAGTACTGCTATAGTGATGAACTGGACTGCTACAGTGATTGAGTTGAAACAACAGCCGACTTGTAACAATAATCATGCAAAAATTTGCGTGGTTACTATTTCACTATTCACCAAAATTCTAATTTTACAACCGTTTTCAAAATGGATTGCACCAGAAAATTCCTCGGATTTTTCTTTTCTGTGCAATATATTTTTTTCTCATAACTAGAACTTAAAATTAATCGATAAGTCCCTATACCTTCAATTGGAGCCTTCATACGGTTTCTCATAAAGAGAAAATTATTATTTAGGTTTATGGTTCGGATCGTAAGAAATCCCTGCATAGTGTTGGAAACATGAGTTGTAGCACCAGTATCAATCCACCAAGAATTCAAAGAAACTTCATATAAGTTTGATTCGAAACATATAGAAACGTAATATTTTTCTTTTCGAACCAAGCTTTACGTTTCTGGCAATCTTTTTGCCAGTGTCCAACTTTCTTACAAAACTTGCATTTGTCTGCCTTTTGTTCCTTTTGACTCGCCTGTGAAGCATTAGCAGGTGACTTCCTTTTCTTGAACTTGTTGGCCTTCACTTTCAGTCCTTTACCAGCTTTTTGATATATTAGGTTGACAGTGTGACTCCCTTGTTTCTTCAATCTTGCTTCCTCTTGAGTAAGCTTACTGGACAATTCATTAACATCCTATTTTTTCTTCATAGTGTTATAGTTAATTTGAAAAGGTTCATACTCAGGAGGTAGGGAATTCAAAATGAACTGTACCATAAATGAGTCATCTACTGTCATTCCCAATATCTTTAACCTTGTTGCAATATTAGTCATTTCAATAATGTGGTCCTGCATACTTCGCGACCTAGTATACTTCATGGTCGTGAATTCTGCCATAAGGGTACCAGCAAGTGACTTGTCTGCAGAATGAAATCGTTCTTCCACAAATTTCAAGTATTGTCTTGCACTTTCAGTTTGTGGAATAGTTGTCTTAATGTTGTTGGCAATAGTCATTAGCATGAATATAAGGCTTAATATATTGGACCGTTCCCATGCCTTATAGTATAATTTCTCTTCCTCACTCTTTCATCCGTAAGAGCAGGAGGTTGATCATCTAATAGTGCTAAGTCAAGATCCAAAACACCTAAGTGAAAATTGACTTGTTCACTCCATTCAGAGAAATTAAAATCATTGAAAACGGTAACAGACGAAACTTGTGAATGAAGAGAAATAGGCGCAAAATTATACATAAAATGCTCACATTATAACAAATTCATTATGGATTCAAAATAAATAAACATTAAATATATTATAGTTCCCATTTCGGCATCATAATTTAAAATGCCAATGATAATCAATTACAAATAAATAAATATTTCAAATTAAATACATATTTGTCATCTTTGGATGCACAAATATATTGACCAAAATATTAATTTATTCTCATTATATTTAATATTTCATACAATAATTAAACTCACCTTTGGGTGAATTCGAAGACTACGAAATATTAAACATTAATTTATCATTAACTTTATTTACCCACAGGCATTTCATTAAACATTATGGGTAATTAATTTATTTATGCATATTATCATCATAGTTTGGCCATTTTGGTGATTAACAAACAATATTCATAAATTTCATGCATAAACTAAAACTTTATTTTAATGATATGCATTTATATAAAATAGTAATGCGAAAACTTCATATATAAATGCAATAAGAAAATTTCATTATTCTTTATATCTACACACAAATCTAATATGCATATTAATCAAATTCCTAATGTCAATTATCCAATAACATGTATGTCATTAATTCAAACATTAAAGCAATCATAGCTATTGAATTCAAATATTAAAGCAACCGAAATAATGGACGTGAATAAACATAATCGCAAACAAAACGTCAATTGCAATTTAAATATTTAATAAGCATTTTTGGTTATTGAAAACTTGTATACGAGATGAACAAACCCACGCCCGAAGCCATCTTTCATAACCAAACTTGTACGATTCGTGCTGTTTTAATTTTCAACTTTCTTATTTTTTCCTTTTTTTTTCGAATGGTGAACTTAAAAAAAAAAATCGTGGCCACCAAATCATGTGAACTTCAACACTTTATAATTCGGCCACCGATTCTCAACCTCCTTTTTTTTTTTTTTTTTTTTTTTTTTTTTTTTAATATAACAAACATTAATCAAGTAGTTTTTGCCAAAATTCAAGAGAGAATAACAATAAAAATATTTTACGAATACAAACGAAGAAATTATATGTCCAAAAATCATACTCTGATATCACATGTAAAAATTTTATGGGAAACAGTTAATTAATCCCAATAATTAATTGATTACAGATTTTGAACATATAATTCTCACAATTAAAAATTAAAACACATATCTGAAAAATTTAATGCGATTGACATGAGACAAATCTTAAGAATAAACTGATTTCTCTCTCTTAACTCTTTTGTTTACGATGGCTTAATTGATGAAATAACCCTTATGTTAATATGTGTGTATATATGTAAATCATAATGGGTAAAGAGAGAATAAATTTATAATTGTTACAACTTAATCTGATACGTCCATCACATAATCAAATGAACAGTTAATATTAATTAACTAGTTAATTATTATTTTGGTTTTATAAGTAGCCCAATATTACAGTACTTTACTACGTGCTTCTTGGGCTTTGACTTTCAAGAAAACAAGGCACGAAAAGGCAGAGCATAAAGTGCTTAAAAAAACTTTTTTGGCACTTGGAAATAGGCATTCCATAATCATCGAATTTAATGTTCTTTCTTCATTTCTGTTTATTTATTTTGAGAGAGTTCATTGTTATTTATTTGCTATATTATCTGGTTAGTTAGTTGAAAGTAGTAATGTAATATACTGTTACTAGCTAGGGCATTTTACTATATACTTCAACAATGTAGTTTCTGTCTCTCTATTTTTTTTTTTTTTGAAAAAGTTTTCTTTAAAGTTCTAAAGTTATATGTTTCATTTATTGAGTTATTGCATTATTTACATTATATACTAATGTAAAAATTTTATGGGAAACAATTAATTAATCCCAATAATTAATTGATTAAGGATCTTGAATATATAATTCTCACAATTAAAATTAAAACACTTATCTGAATAATTTAATACGATTGACATAATGCAAATCTTAAGAATAAATTGATTTCTCTCTCTTAACTCTTTTGTTTATGACGGGTTAATTGATAGAATAAGTCTTATGTTAATATGTGTGTATGTATATAAACCCTAATGGATAGAGAGAGGACCAATTTATAATTGTTATAACTTAATTTCGTACGTTCATCACATAACCAAATGAACGGTCAAGATTAATTAACTATTTAATTATTATTTTGGCTTTATATGTAGCCCAATAATAGGCCACATTCTAGCATTCTCCCACTTGGCATAATCATAAGATAATCATAAAATTAAATAGCATAACTTTAAGTGCACGAAAATTAATCCTGTAAGTTCAACATAAGTGACTTAATATCATGAAATAATAAATGCGAGTTATGGCGGTTGTACATTATTTATGCAACGTACTTCCTTCGATATACTATAACATTTCCTACCCACCATACTAAGTCCATAATTAACGATATAAATAAATTTCATCATGGTCTATCATTATATCTTAAAGACATTCCTATTAAAATATTTAAATATGAATGTATACACTATTATGTAACAGAAAATCATTAATGCAGTATCAGAAACACATAATTAAGCTCAGAGTGCTAATGTCAATATTTCTATCATTCAAGGTTACAACCAAGACCCATTCTATGTACATGTTTCTTAAATGTCTTTGGCTGTAAACCCTTAGTTAATGGATCTGCAATCATCAAATCAGTAGCAATATGTTCAATAGACACTCTTTGTTTCTTGCAGTTTATAGACATGCCTTAGTATCTACATCTGCAGTTTATAGATATGCCTCAGTCTCTCCATCATTGTAGTTTATAGACATGCCTTGGTCTCTCCATCTGTAATTTATAGACATGTCTCGATCTCTCCATCATTGTAGTTTATAGACATGCCCAGATCTCTCCATCATTGCAGTTTATAGACATGCCCAGGTCTCTACATCATTTTTTTTTTTTGTTGTCTTCTCTATGAATAGTACTATATGAACAGTACCTCTGCTACAGTGATGAACAGTACCACTATAGTGATGAACTGGACTGCTACAGTAACTGAGTTGAAACAATAGCCGAGTTGGAACAGTAATCATGCAAAAATTTGCGTGGTTATTGTTTCACTATTTACCAAAATTCTAATTTTACAACCATTTTCAAAACTGATTGCACCAGAAAATTCCTTGGATTTTTCTTTTCTTTGCAGTATATTTCTTTTCTCAAAATATCATACTGCACTGGACAACAATTCTACCTTGTCACTGTGCTCTCCTCAAAAGAGAGGTCTTTCTCTCCTGTCGTCATTTCCATCGTGTCTCCATATACGTCCCAAATCAAACCATCGGCTCTAATACCATTTATTGGAAAAATTAGAGCGCACACACACAGTGAAAGCATAATAAATAAATAGTATCACAATACAAAATATGAGAATTTACATGGTTCAATTCCTCAATAAACCTATGTCCACGATCCACCAGGGAAATCCACTATATCAATACATAGTACAATTTTTATACAGAAAAATTGTAAACCATCCCATATACAACACCCAATAACACTATATACCCAGATAATAAGTTATTGTAATGAAGGATAATTTTTGGATGGAACAAAAATTATCAAATCCTTCTTACAAATATTAAAGCTCTCATAGCTTTAATATCATACAACCCATAGTGACTACATTTTCTCTCAATTCACTACTTCTTATCCTCTTAAATCTCTTGCCTATTTATAGGCAGTAGATACGTATTAACAACGTGTCCACCGCATGGGAGTTGGTAGCCAACTACCTCCAGCTAATACACAACCTAATATACAGTCGGTGCAGAATTCTTTGACTACTCTTTTTTTTCCTTCTTTATTTTCAAATGGTGGGGCCTCCATGTTGGAGGGATCCACCCAACAAATCTCCCCCTCACGATAATGTAGAGGGCTCCATTATAACTACAACTCATTTGATAATCATTTGGGCGAGTATCGATTTCTACGTGCTCTCCTGCAAAAAGAAGTCTCCACTTTTTTTTTTTGTACAGTTTAAGGACTTACACAAGTCCTTCCATCATTGTAGTTTATAAACATGCTAGGTTTCTCCATCATTACAGTTTATAGACATGCCTGGTCATTGCAGTTTATAGATATGCTTGGGTCTCTCAATCATTACAGTTTATTGACATGCCCAGATCTCTCCATCTGCAGTTTATAGACGTGTCTCAGTCTCTCTATCGTTGTAGTTTATAGATATGCCTTGGTCTCTCCATCTGTACTTTATAGACATACCTCGGTCTCTCCATCATTGCAGTTTATAGACATGCCCAGGTCTCTACATCATTTTTTTTTTTACTATCTTCTCTATACATAGTACTGTATGAACAGTACCTTTGCTACAGTGATGAACAGTATCGCTATAGTGATGAACTGGACTGCTACAGTGACTGAGTTGAAATAATAGCCGAGTTGGAACAATAATCATGCAAAAATTTGCGTGGTTACTATTTCACTATTCACCAAAATTCTAATTTTACAACCGTTTTCAAAATGGATTGCACCAGAAAATTCCTCGGATTTTTCTTTTCTGTGCAATATATTTTTTTTCTCATAACTAGAACTTAAAATTAATCGATAAGTCCCTATGCCTTCAATTGGAGCCTTCATACGGTTTCTCATAAAGAGAAAATTATTATTTAGGTTTATGGTTCGGATCATAAGAAATCCCTACATAGTGTTGGAAACATGAGTTGTAGCACCAGTATCAAGCCACCAAGAATTCAAAGAAACTTCAGATAAGTTTGATTCGAAACATACAGAAACGTAATATTTTTCTTTCCGAACCAAGCTTTACATTTCTGGCAATCTTTTTGCCAGTGTCCGACTTTCTTACAAAACTTGCATTTGTCTGCCTTTTGTTCCTTTTGACTCACCTGTGAAGCATTAGCAGGCGACTTCCTTTTCTTGAACTTGTTGACTTTCACTTTTAGTCCTTTACCAGCTTCTTGATACATTAGGTTGATAGTGTGACTCCCTTGTTTCTTCAATCTTGCTTCCTCTTGAGTAAGCTTATTGGACAATTCATTAACATCCCACTTTTTCTTCATAGTGTTATAGTTAATTTGAAAAGGTTCATACTCAGGAGGTAGGGAATTCAAAATGAACTGTACCATAAATGAGTCATCTACTGTCATTCCCAATATCTTTAACCTTGTTGCAATATTAGTCATTTCAATAATGTAGTCCTGCATACTTCGTGACCTAGTATACTTCATGGTCGTGAGTTCTACCATAAGGGTACCAGCAAGTGACTTGTCTGCAAAATGAAATCGTTCTTCTGCAAATTTCAAGTATTGTCTTGCACTTTCAGTTTGTGGAATAGTTGTCTTAATATTGTTGGCAATAGTCATTCGCATGAACATAAATCTTAATCTATTGGACCGTTCCCATGCCTTATAGTATAATTTCTCTTCCTCACTACTTTCATCCGTAAGAGCAGGAGGTTGATCATCTAATAGTGCCAAGTCAAGATCCAAAACACCTAAGTGAAAATTGACTTGTCCACTCCATTCAGAGAAATTAAAACCATTAAAAACGGTAATAGACGAAACTTGTGAATGAAGAGAAATAGCCGCAAAATTATACAATAAAATGCTCACATTATAACAAATTCATTATGGATTCAAAATAAATAAACATTAAATATATTATAGTTCCCCTTTCGGTGGATACTATAATATATTATCATAATTTAAAATGCCAATGATAATCAATTACAAATAAATAAATATTTCAAATTAAATACATATTTGTCATCTTTGGATGTACAAATATATTGACCAAAATATTAATTTATTCTCATTATGTTTAATATTTCATACAATAATTAAACTCACCTTTGGGTGAATTAGAAGACTATGAAATATTAAACATTAATTTATCATTAACTTTATTTACCCACAGGCATTTCATTAAACATTATGAGTAATTAATTTATTTATGCATGTTATCATCATAGTTTGGCCATTTTGGTGACTAAAAAACAATATTCATAAATTTCATGCATAAACTAAAACTTCATTTTAATGATATGCATTTATATAAAGTAGTAATGTGGAAACTTCATATATAAATGTAATCAGAAAATTTCATTATTCTTTATCTATACACACAAATCTAATATGCATATTAATCAAATTTCTAATGTCAATTATCCAATAACATGTATGTCATTAAGTCAAACATTAAAGCAATCATAGCTATCGAATTCAAATATTAAAGCAACCGAAATAATGGACGTGAATAAACATAATCGCAAACAAAACATCAATTGCAATTTAAATATTTAATAAGCATTAATGTACAATTTGGTTATTGAAAACTTGAATACGAGATGAGCAAACCCACGCCCGAAGCCATCTTTCATAACCAAACTTGTACGATTCGTGCTGTTTTGATTTTCAACTTTCTTTTTTTTTTTCTTTTTTTTTCGATTGGTGAACTTAAAAAAAAAAAAAAAAAATCGTGGCCACCAAATCATGTGAACTTCAACACTTTATAATTCGGCCATCGATTCTCAACCTCCCTTTTTTTTTTTTTTTTTTTTAATATAATAAACATTAGTCAAGTAGTTTTTGCCAAAATTCAAGAGAGAATAATAATAAAAATACTTTATAAGTACAAACGAAGAAATTATATGTTCAAAAACTATATTTGATACCATATGTAAAAACTTTATAGAAAACAGTTAATTAATCCCAATAATTAATTGATTAAAGATCTTGAACATATAATTCTCACAATTAAAAATTAAAATACATATCTGAAAAACTTATTGCGATTGATATGACGTAAATCTTAAGAATAAACTGATTTCTCTCTCTTAACCCTTTTATTTACGACGGCTTAATTGATAGAATAACTCTTATGTTAATATGTGTGTATGTATGTAAACCCTAATGGATAAAGAAATGACCAATTTATAATTATTACAACTTAATTTAAAACGTCCATCACATAATAAAATGAACTATCAATATTAATTAACTAGTTACTTATTATTTTGACTTTATAGGTACCCCGATATTACATTACTTTGCTACGTGCTTCTTGGGCTTTGACTTTCTAGAAAACAAGGCACGAAAAGGCGGAGCATAAAGTGCTTAAAAAAGCTTTTTTGGCCCTTAGAAATAGGCATTCCATAATCATCGAATTTAATGTTATTTCTTCGTTGCTGTTTATTTATTTTGAGATAGTTCATTGTTATTTATTTGCTATATTATCTGGTTAGTTAGTTGAAAGTAGTAATGTAATATACTGTTACTACCTAGGGCATTTTAGTATATACTTCAACGATGTAGTTTCTTTCTCTCTCTATTTTTTTTTAAAAAAGTTTTCTTTAAAGTTATAAAGTTATATGTTTCATTTATTGAGTTATTGCATTATTTACATTATATATTAAACCCTTAAAAATTTTTATTCTTCTTCTAAATTAAGAATTTTTATTATGACCAAACAAATTAATGAAAAATTAATTATGAGGAGATGAGGAATCTTAACTATAAGTAAATTTCGAACTCAGATTAGTCTCATTGTCATGTGGCAATAAGAATACTGAGCGGCATCCACAAAAAAAATTAATTAATGACAAAAAATTTTTTGGCTACTCTAAGTGTATAATTTTATCTTATATACTTAAATCAATGCGTGATGAGTTATTTTAGTTAATATAACTCTTTTATCCATTTTTTCAATGAAAATATACATATATCTTTTTTTTACTTCATGTATTATTATTTTATTTAATTAGTATATACATTTGGTGTAAGAAAGAATTTTCTTTAATGACAGCTTACAAATTACTAGAAAGTTGTATTGCATTTTAAGATACATCATTTTAAATTTATTCTAAATTTTGTGTATTTTTAACATTTTATCTTTTGTTTTTTCAATTCTATTATAATTTCAAAATTTACTTTCAATTCTATCCTAAACTTAAATTAAAAAAAAAATCATATATATATTATAGGTCTAATGATAAAAAAAGAACTGAAATTTTGTTTCTATTTTTAATTCTATTGCCAACTTTATTTTTTATCAATTAAATGATTAAACTATTTAAAAAGATACAATACTATCACATAGCAAATTGCCTTTTCGTTTGACGTAATATTAAAAGTTAATTTTTTTAAGGAAAATATTAAAGGTTACAATTAATATGATAAATAAAAAAGAGAAACATATCATAAAAAGAATTAAGTTTTGAATTATATTTAAAATATATAGTCCTATTAATTAATTTAGTTCTAGTATTTATACATGAGCAAAAGATTTAGAAATTGAATAAAAAAAATATAAAATGGTACTAAATCAATGTCTTGGAATATTAGAAATATAATACTAACACTAAGTGATAAGTTTTAGTTACTTAAATATCTAAAAAGTTTACAAAGACAAACCAAATTACAAAAAGGAAAAATTTAAACCCATAAATAAAACATGTTTATATACCATATATCATAATTCAATTATTCATATGGAAGAGAGAAGAGGAGGAGAAATGACAAGTCTTTTTTTTTTTTCATTCTATCATTGAGCTTTTTTCTCTTTCTCTTTTTATTATTATTATTACAAAAAAAAAAAAAAATGCTATTGTCTTCTAGAGGGAGAAACTGAGAGAGGAGGCATATAGTCTATAGTCTATCTTTTTTTTTTTTTTTTTTTAATTGCTTTTTATTATATACAGTCTCTCTCTCTCTTCTTTCTTTTAAGGATAATTTCTAAAAAATAGAATATAAATAAATGGGATATAAGAAATAATAAAATATTTGAAATAATTAATAAATATTAAATATAATAATATATAATATTATTATTTATTAGATATTATGTAATTATATTATTATAATATATTTTATGATTATAAAATTATATTCTATAATATATAAAATCAGAAATTCTATTTAAATTATATTAAAATAAAATATATTTGACAATAAATTCATATTATTATTATTATTATTATTATTATTATTATTATTATATCAAGTCAAAATAAGAGGCAATTTGTTGTGTGATAGTACTATAAAATTTTAAACAAATTGATCATTTAATTGATAAAAAATCAAATTTGGTGATTGAAGCAAATAAGGATGCATACAAAAGCAAGAATCCAATTCAACTTTCTAAGGGACCCATTATAAGAACAAAAATAAAGAAATTCAAGGGTACAATGAGTGGGACGATTCATGACTAGTGGACTATCCTACAACAGTTCAAAAGTGGAAGGAAGAGTCAAATGTCAAGTTTGGGCTTCAAGATAACAATAAAATCTTGATAACATTGATACTAGTGCAAGAAGGCCAAAAAAAAAAAAAAAAAATTAGAAGATTGAAGCTGAAGTCTGAATCTATAGCACCCTCCCTAGTTATAGCGAGCATGACAATAGCCTTCCAACTCTCTAGTGCACTCTTGATGGCTATAGCAGGCATGACGATAGCTTTCCAGCTCTCTGGTGTGCCCTCCTTAACTGTAGCGGGGCATGATATTAGACTGAAACGAGCTGAAACTTTTTTGGCTATTTAAAAGTCCATTATTTATTTTAGTTTTATTTTTAAAACAAATGTTATTTAATTTATTATGTGTTGGGTTATTTTGGTTATTTAGTCAACCCAAAATTGTTTAGGTTTTGTTTTAATTTGGAATAAGTTTACTCCTATAACCGAATACTTCAATTAGAGTTAATGACTCTAATTTTCTATAAATATTCAGTCATAACTCTTTGTAATTCATATTTTAATTGTTGATAATAGAATTTCAGCTTTTCCAATTAAATAATGTTGCCTCTTATTTTTTATTCTTACTTGAATCAAGCTTCATACATTAAAAGCTAATTTTTCTAAAAAGTATTTTATTCCAAGGTTCTCTTTCACATTATTGAATTTGGGTTGCAAACTTGTTGAATTTGATTTAGTTTTCCAAGAAGTTGCTTCCAAGCTAAAGATAATTATGTCTTAAATTTAATATACTTAAGAGTTCGTATAAGTGATATAATTGAAAAAAGAGATAAAGTTTAGTTTTTTTATTCTTGTCATTAAGCCTATTATATAATCTCAAAATTTAGAGAAAGAATTAACCAAATTTTGCCATATCATCAAATTGCTAATTCTATTTTTTATTTGAATTGTAATATAATTGATCTAATTTAAATTAAAATAGAAAAGGTACGAAAATTAATATAATAATAAATTACAAGAAAATGTTTTATATCTTTTAAGTTTTTCAACTCTCAACTCAAAATATTATGAAGAGATGATTTTAAAATTTTGTGGAAGGCGTAATTAGTTTTATTTATATAGAGATTAAAAATAATAGTTAACAAACATATGGAATTGTTTTTGTAAAGTTCTCTCATAAAAGTTATGAGATATGTTGCTTATAGCCTTATATAAAATATTAATTTCTTTTGTAAGCTAATTAATTTATTATTATTTTATTTTATTTTGTTTACTGTAGTTTATTTTTTTATTTCATATTTATTTGATCAAAATTTTTATGAGGTTCTTTATATTTGAATATATGTCTGAGAGATTAAAAGAAATGTGAGAAGATAAATTCTCATCATAATTTTGATTTTAGATTTTTACCATTAAATTATAGTTTAAATTTTTGATTAAGCAATACTCATTTGCCTAATGTGAATGTTTAAGTTTTGACCTTGAGATGTAATGATGAGGAACTTAGTGGTTCTTTCTGAGTTTGATTCATAAGATTGAGATTTTGATCCGTTTAGAAGGGTTTTGGGTTTAATTTTAAAAATGTTTTGAAAGATTCAAAATATTTAGGAAATTTTTTGTTTAAATGCATGAAACACTACAAGAAATGGTGAGTTTAGCAACGCCAAATAAAAAAAATATCATCGCTAAATAATTTAGTAATACATTTACAATGGGAAAAAGCATCCTTAAAATGCTTGTCACTAAGCAAATTTAGCGGCAAAGAATCTTTAATTGGAGAGGGGGATTGTATGTCGTTAAATAACAACATAAACAAAGTGTCACAAAGTGCAAAAATGCATCACTACATGAACGACTAAAATAAACATGAAAAGATGCCAGTGACACAATGGCAACTCCAGAATGTCGTGGCTAAGTAGATATTCCACTGCTAAAGAGTCGTTAAAACGTTGCTAATTCAATTACATAATTTTTTGGAAAAATTTTTGTGATGCCAAGCATGGTCATAAAGGCGTCGCTAAATTCATCAATTTAAAAAAAAAAAACTTAAAATTTAGTAGCTTTTTAGTCATTTGTAATATTAAAATCTTTAATTAAAATTTGATTTAATTATAATAATTTCGCGTGTTTTACGTACTTAAAAACTTCAAGATCTTAATTGTATATACTATATGAATTGATCTGATCAAAACTTTGAAGCATGTATTAATAGAATTAGAGAATATCATTGCATCTCCCTTCTAACTAATGTCCTACTGATATGAATCCCAAGTATACTAAATTTGAAACCCAACTATCTTTATGCTTAAAAGCAACTCATTGGAAAGCTAAATCAAATTTTTCCCAAGTCCACGATTCAAATCCAACCCATCATAGAGCACCTTGGAATATGATCATCTTTGGATGATAATCTCTGCAACACAATACCAACTCATGAAAGAGAATCTTGGAATAAATATGCACAAAGTAATTAGCTTTAATTGTATAAACTTGATTCAAGCAAAAACCAAAACTAAGAGATCACACTTTTAAGAAAACTGAATTTTATTGATCATAACATAATTTTACATGAATGGTTAAGTTTATATAGAGGCTCAACCCTAAATTAGAATCAGCTAAGGATTATGAAATCTTCCAATATAAGGATTGAAAATTCCTAATTAGAAACTAATTCCTAAATTTTTAAAATAAGTTATTTCCTAACTAGAAACTGAAATCTAATTAATTAAACTATAAAATTCGGATGGGCCTTTGACCTAATATAAAATAGGCCCAAATCTAATTAAAACATGAAAATAAAGTAGTTTAAATAACTCTTGGGCTATATACATAACATAGGCAGCCCAAACACTAATAAAACATGATAAATTGAATTTGAAAAGCCCAAATATGGAGGGTAAAATTTGAATGAAGAATGGCAGCCTTAAAACACTTGAATAGAGTAGGCCTAAGCAAATAGGAATGTAATTTGGCTTCTTCATCTTGACATTGGGCTTGAATAGATTGATTAAGCGCTTGAAGCTTGCTTGAATACAATTGGATCCATATGCAATGCTCATGGTCCAAATATCCTTGATTGGTTTATAGGAAACTTCATACAACCTTATTTTCTTCTTGAATGATCCATCAATCATGCACAATATTTGTATTGCATGCCTTTGTAAGCTATCTTGATAGAAATGACAACCTTGAAGAACCCTATTGAAATCTTTATCATGCATGTATTTATGAGCTTCTTGCAAGGTATATGGATTCTCATTATTCCCTCCCTCCTCAGGATGATTCATCCTTGAATCTTGACTTAAGCACTTGGTAGGAAATGCATTGCTTTTATCACCACTTTTCTTCCATGAAAATCCTTCTTTAAAATCCTGAAAAAGAGAAACAAAACTAAACAAAGAAAACTCAAGCTTGTTAGTGTTAGAAAACAAAATATCCTTGATACTTTCTGTTTCAACAATGCTCACTTGTTTTCTCTCTTCACTCTCAATCTTTTTATTTGAACTTTCTATTATTTCTTTTCTCTCATTTGAAAGTTCATTTTCTTCCTCACTTACTAATTCTTTCTTTTCACACTCATTCTTTTTCTTTTCACTCTCTTTCTTTATGCACTCTTTGTCTTTTATTTCATTATTTACAACAAACTCAGCTTTATTTTGAACAACTACTTGAGGGGGATCATAGATTGGAATTTCTTCATGTTTAATAACTTCTTCAACCTTTAATGAGGACTCTTCACTTGTAAGGTCCAAAGGTTTTATGTCATCTTCATGAGTCACTTCCACAGTTTCATTTTGCACATTACTTTCCTCCTTTTTGAAACTCTCATCACTTTCATTTTCCCTTTTTAATACACTCAATTCTGTCACTACAAGCTCAACAACACCATTTTGCCTTTGAAGTTCTTCCTCTCTTTTTCTTTATATCTTCACTTGATCTTCATATAATTCTTCTTGAGAAAGAAGAGCAAGGGTAGTATGCTTACCATCTTTTAGCGGGACCTTGTAGTGGTTAGTAGATTTGATGTGTTTTGCTTGACTAATATGTATCCATGGTTTTCCAAACAAAACATGTGTCACATTCATTGGTACAACATCATACCAATCTTCACTTTTATACCTTCCTAGAGAGAATGAAACTAAAGCTTGCTCTTTAATCTTGACATATTTATTGAACAAATACAATGAGTGTGGCCTTGGATGCTTTCTAGTAGGCAAATTTAATTTCTCAACTAGTTCAAGGCTTGCAAAATTGACAACACTCAATCTATCAATGATCATATGGCATACTTTATCTTGGATGCAACATCTCGTATGAAAAACATCGTTACATTCTTCATCCTTCAATATCTACATACCTACTTCTTGCCTAATAGCCATTAATTCTTTTCAGATTTCTTGATCAACTTCCATTGTAAAAACCTGAAAAGAATGTTAGTAAAATAAAATAATACCTCACTTCACTCCTTTATGTGTTTCACTCAAGTATTGTCAATCACTGGTGTTTCAGTCAATTTGTTATGGCTTTTCTCTTTATGAGCTCACACTTAGCCTTTTTCCACTTAATCTCTTATCAAGATTAGTTGCAAAAATCAAATTAATTCAATTTTTACTAAATTACAATGTGAATAAAAATCCAAAAACTTAAAAATGAAACAAGAAATAAGAAATAAGAAATAAGAAATCCTAATGACATTAGGAAAAACAAGAATCCTAATTGAACTAGGGAAAAATAAAATTAGAATTTTGACTTAGAAAAATAGAAATAGAAATCCTAATTGAAATTGGAGAACAAAAGTTAAAATCCTAATAGAACTAGGAAAATAATAAAGGAATCCTGATGGGATTAGAAAACCTAATGAGACACGAACAAGGATTAAAATAAAAAGAAAACCAAAACGACTAAGGAAATACTTAAATTAGCAAGAAATCATAATGAAAATAGGTAAGAAAAAGTCAAACCAAAATTTGGAAAGGAGTAGGAAACCAATCCTAGCTTGTTTTGGAAGGATGCTTGGACTTGGTCAAACTCCTTGTAAAATGCTGAAATCTTTGATTCTCCTTGTATAATCTTGAAAATCAGCTTCTTTTCTTGTCCTCTTCACTTTAAGAACTAAATAAATTCTGTAAATACACCAAAAAGTCAGATTTCAACACTTTTTGCTTCTTTTCTTTTCAGATGAATTTTCCTGCTTTTTTTTTTGTTTTTCTTTTAAATTTTGATTTTTTTTTTATAATTACAACAACAAATTGAAAGGAAAATTAACAAACAAATTGAAGATTAGATACAAGAAGCCAAACCGAATTTGAAGTCTTTAAGCTTGGGCGAATCCTCCCTTCTTTCTTCTTGCATTCGAATTGGTTCCCAAGTAAGTATGGATTTGACCTTCCAATGAAACAAGGAATAGAAATATGAATAGGATGGAATGAATGAAGGAACAAATGAACAAAGAAAAAAAAAAGGTAAAATGATTTGGATTTTTTTTTTTAATTTTCAGACCTGAAACAATAACAAACAGAATTAATGAGATGAAAATGAAGGAATTTAACAAAAATGAAAAGAAACAAAAATAAGAAAATAAATGAAAATAAAAAACACAAATGAAAAACAACAAAAATAAGAAAATAAATGAAAATAGAAAACACAAATGAAACGAAAAGATATAATCTAATTTAGAGCTTAAGCTCTGATATCAAACTGATATGAACCTCAAGTATATTAAACTTGAGATCCAATTATCTTTATGCTTAGAACCAACTCTTTGGAAAGCTAAATTAGATTTTCCCCAAGTCCGCGATCCAAATCTAACCCGTGATAGAGCACCTTAGAATATGATCACCTTTGGATGATGATCTCTGCAACACAATACCAACTTGTGAAAGAGAACCTTGGAATAAATACGCACAAAGTAATTAGTTTTGATTGTATGAACTTGAATCAAGCAAGAATCAAAACTAAGAGATCACACTCTTAAGAAAACTAAATTTTATTGATCATAACTTAACTTGATTTTACATGAATGGTTGAGTTTATATAGAGACTCAACCCTAAATTAGAATCAGCTAAAGATTAGGAAATCTTCCAATATAAGGATGGAAGATTCCTAATTAGAAACTAATTCCTAAATTTCTAAAACAAGTTAGGAATCCTTTCTATACAAGAGAAGCTATTTCCTAACTAGAAACTGAAATATAATTAATTAAACTATAAAATTTAGGCAAAACTAATTAAAACATGAAAATAAAGTAGTTTAAATAACTCTTGGGCTATATACATAATATAGGCAGCCCAGATACTAAATAAAATATTATAAATTGAATTTGAAAAGCCCAAATATGGAGGGTAAAATTTGAATGAAGAATAGCAGCCTTGTAAACACTTGAATAGAGTAGGCCCAAGCAAATAGGAATGTAATTTGGCTTCTTCATCTTGACATTGGGCTTGAATAGATTTGTTAAGCGCTTGAAGTTTCCTTGAATACAATTGGATCTATATGTAACACTCATGGTCCAAATATCCTTGATTGGTTTATAAGAAACTTCATACAACCTTATTTTCTTCTTGAATGTTCCATCAATCATGCACAATGGTTGTATTACATGCCTTTGTAAGCTATCTTGATAGAAATGACAATATTGAAGAACCTTCTTGAAATCTTTATCATGCATGTATTTGTGAGCTTCTTACAAGGTATATGGATTCTCATCACCTACTTAAAAATTTTGATCCAATCAACTAATAATGCATATACAATGTTTGAGTCTTAGTAGCGTTTAAGTATAATTTTTATATGTCCAATTAGTTAAAATGTTGAAATTAATATATTATTTATATTTGAATATTACAAAGTCTCCAAAGGTGAAAATAAGATTTAATAGATGTACTATCATCCAACTTAAAAAGAAGAAAGGATATCAATGTTTCCCCTTTATCTATTAGGGTGAATGATTTTACATATGTTTACTTCTTATTTCCAACTGTGGAGTTTTCATAGTATTGATAAAAATGATAAATATGTTTAAGTTCAAGGTCAAGTTTAATTTTATATTACAAAATAATTGTAAACATCAATTGCACTTAGTATATTAACTCCAACTCATCCATAATCAAATGACTTTTGCACAAATACATGCCATACTTCGTAACAAGAAAAAAGAATATTATTGTATTTCCATTCCCTTTATGAAGTAGATATTGTAGAGAATTGAAGAATATAATTTATATTTGTATTAATTGATATTTTATTTATAGGTTACAAAGAGGAGTATTTGTAGTACTCACATAGTCAAAGAGATAAAGATAAAGGAGTGAAAGTGATAAGGATAAGGAATAACAACACTTAACAACTTAAGTGATTAAAAGCTAATTATAAGAAAATATTATACATAAAATCAAAGATCATAGTATTAATCCATAATAGCCCCCCTCAAGTTGATGGCAAAGAAGAGCATTGTCCATAATGGCCCCCCTTAAGTTGATGGCAAAGAAGAGCGAAGATGAAGCCTATCTGTATGTTTCTCAAAAAAGGAATGACTTAATGGTTTAGTCAAAATGTCAGTGATTTGGTCATCACTTGATATGAACTTAATATGAATTTTACCTTGAGCAACCAACTCCTGAACAAAGTGATAATCCAATTCAATATGCTTTGTCCGAGCAAGCTGAATTTGCAATAAGATATATTGCACCAATATTATCATACCATAGAGTCGCAGACAAAAAAAGAAAACCAAACTCTTGAATAGTGAATTTAACCACATTAGTTTTGCTGTAGCATTGGCCAAAGCCTTGTATTCATTGAGGATTAGGAAATAGTTAGTTGTTTCATGGCTGTCCAAGAAATTATATTATTTCCCAAGTGAATGGCATAGCCATTAATAGAGCGATGATCATTTGGATAACCCCTTAGTTACTATCAAAAAAATATTGGAGTTGAAGTGGTGAATTTTGAACAAAAAATAATCTATAGGAGCTCAAATGCTGTAAACAACGAAATGTTTGATAGCCTTCAAATGTTGCAAAGTTGGACAATGCATGAATTGACAAAGTTCATTAACTGAGAAAGCAACATCAGGTCTAGTAAGAGTGATATATTAGAGGGCACCAACAACTTGCCTATAGAGTTCTCCTTGTTCAAACATATCACCATGATTTTTTTGAAAGAAAAGGACTTACAACCATCGCAGTAAAGCATGATTTGCTAACCAAGATGTTTGTTTAAGAGTGCAACACATGGATGTATTTTTGTTGAGTTTAGAAGAATACCATTGGACATTGATTTCACTTCAACACCCAAAAAATAATGAAAAGGACCCAAATATTTGACTGAAAAAGAGCTTACAACCATCGCAGTAAAGTAGAGATTAATGAACCAATTAATAATAAAATCATCTAAATTTATGACAAGAATATCATCAACATAAATAAGTATAAACAACTTAGATCACCCTTGTGATGAATGAAAAGAGATGTTTCATCCTTGGAAGCTGTGAACCAATGATCAAGAAAAAAGGTTTACAATCTTTGAAACTAGCACGAGGCACTTGTCTAAGGCCATATAATGACTTATGGAGATGATAAACATAGTTGGGACAGGCTGCATCTTAAAAACTAACAGTGATACAAACCCCAAATATATTAAACTTGAGACCCAATATCTTTATACTTAGAACAAATTCCTTAGAAAGCTATATCAAATTTCTTTAATTCTGCAATCGAAATCCAACTCATGATAGAGTACCTTGGAATATGTTCAATTTGGATGATGAACTATGTGATACAATACCAACTTGTGAAAAAGAACCTTGAAATAAGTATGCACAAAGTAATTAGTTTTGATTATATGAACTTGATTCAAGCAAGAATAAAAAAAAAACAAGAGAAAACTCTCTTAAATAAAATCAAATTTTATTGATCAAAATTATTCTGAATTTTACAGGATTGGTTAAATTTATATAGAGGCTCAACCTTAAATTAAAATTAGCTATAGACTAGGAAATCTTCTTATACAAGGATTTAAAGATTCCTAATTAGAAATTAACTCAAATTATGAAAACTAAATTGGACATGAAAAATAACAAGTTTAAGGCTAAAAAATCAAAAACGAAAATAAATTAATTAAACTCGAAGAACATAAAAACTTGAATTTTTGGACAAAATTGATTTAGAATACACGACTGTGTGAATGATGAATTACACATCTATGATGGATTACACATTTATGTAATCATTTTAAATATGCCCCTTCTTGTAATTCTTCACTTAATCATGCTTGAAGCTTGATTTTGCATGTTTTCCCCTTCTGACACTTGGATTATGGTCAATAAACTTTGATTTGAGTCTTGAATCCCCATTTTGATGAATGATCCATCATTGCATTCTTGAATTGTAGCAAGATCATCCCACAAGCCTTGAATCATCCCATTTAATGCATCCTTGAATTTCTTCATTCTTGCTCTTGTAATGGGACCATTGGGAAGTTGAATTGGATCCTTGTCTTTATATGCTTCCTTATTTGCATCATTCTCTCCTTCTTAAAGATGATTCTTTATGAATCACTAACATCTACATCAAAAGGAGAAATGTCACTAACATTAAATGTAGCACTCACATTATACTCACCAGGTAGGTCCAATTTGTATTAATTATCATTGATCCTCTCAATGACTTAAAAAGGTCCATCTCTTTTGGAATGAAGCTTTAACTTCCTTTTAGCGGGAAACCTTTCCTTTCATATATGTACCCAACCTAATCAGTATGTTCAAATATAACACGCCTTTTTCTTTTGTTCACTTGGCTTGCTATTTGTTGATTTTTCTTCTCAATGTTCTTTTGCGTCTCCTTATGAAGTTTTTTCAGCAAATTTGCCTTTCTTTCTTTTTTTATTTTTTTTTATTTTTTTATCCATACTACTTCTTTCATCATAAGGTAAAGATACTAAATCCAAGGAAGCTAGAGGATTAAAACCATAAATAACTTTAAATAATGAGAAACCAATAGTTATGAGGTCTCACCCGTGCACTGGCCCGACCCGCTAGAGGGAATTAGGATGCTCATTCGAGTTTAGACTCAAGATGGAACTCTTGGGTTCTTATTGGTTGATTTTGAATATGATTTTGGGAATCACCACCCTAATTTATTTTTTTAAATAGAAAAATTAAGGAGAAAACCCCAATTGATTCTAATTCATTAATTTACCTAAGGATAAAATCACTAGACTCGGACCAAGTTGAGCTCAGGACTAAATTTTTGGTTAAATAATCTAAATTTGGCTATTAAGTTTAATTTGACATTGAAAATTAATTTCATGAATGATAAATATTATATGACAATTATAATATCATGATTAATGCATGAGCGTGGCATAAGTGCATAGAGAAAAGTAAAATAAAATGTTCATAAATTAAGGAGAGTGTTTCCTCTAGTTCTTATAGATTCTAAGGAAGCCACATAGTCGCTCCTTAATTTCAAATTAAACTAATTACATAAATTAATTAAAAAGGGGAATGGAGATTGATTGGACTTGGATTTGCAGTTTGGATTTAGATTTCAAACGTGCGTGTGTACCTCAATAAACAAAGATAAAAACCTCATATAGTTTATTCCATAATTAAGTGGAGGGGTTTAAAGGTTGATTTGATTTGGGTTTGTGGGTAAGAAGAAAAGGCTGATACGTTTGCTTTTGGAGGGTGAAGAGTTTTACTAGACCGAAATTTTATTTTATCAGGACTGGGTGATTGGATTGATTAAGGGATTAATTAATTAATTAAAATGATTAATTAACTAATTAATATGATGAAATAGTGAATAGATGAATGAATTAAAATGATTAATTAACTAATTTGGATAAGGGATGGATTAAAAAAAAAAGATTAATTTGATTTTGAAAAAAAAGTGATTAATTAATTAATTAGAGAGTAGTTAGAAGGAGAAGAAGAGAGGAATTAGAGAATAGCTATCAACTCTAACTAAAGGGATGTGTTGAAATAAGAAATGGAGGGGGGTATGTGTAGGAAAAGTGGGTGAGGGTAGTTTAGGAATTGAAAAAAATGAAAAGACCAAAAGGATAGAGCTGAAAAGGGGTTAAAAATTGGGTAAAAGGGGCAAAATGGACATTTTGGTTTAGGAAGAGGTACAACAGATGCAGATCTACGCAAAAAGGGTGTAAATTCATGCTAGTGTTTGAGCAGATCTGCGTTAGATTGGCATGGCTGCTGCACCACTTAGGTGCAGATCTGTATAGACAATGGTGTGGATCTGCATTGGACTAATGTGGCTCTATGTGGCATGGGCTTGGCTCACTTTTTGAGATTTTTTTGGCCAATTTTTCAGAGATTTCAGGTCAGTTTGAGACTTTTAGGTTAGTTTTTGGGAGTTACAAAATTTAGAAATCTTATCGGTTAGTGTTGATATGCTAGAAATTAATTTTAAAATAGCTGAGCTGTCAATCTAAGGGGAAATCCAATTGATTTTGGGAAAATCAATTGATTTTGGGAAAATTGATGTCTGATATAGAAGGTTTGGTCAAAGTTGGAGAAGTGTTAATGTCTAAAAATTAAGTATCCTTGTACTAATATGACTGAAAGCCTATTTTTTGCCCTGGAGGCACTACCCTTTGGATCCCTACCCACTAATTGGCTAACAGGACTGCCATACTGGCTTTGCATAGTAAACTAATTTTAGTAAGTGCTAAGTTGTGGTCGGATGATAAGGGTGCAAAATTGAGAGTTCAAAGCTGCCCCTTCATTAGAATTATCTTGTTTGTAAAGCAATTCTGATGATTGTGAACCAAAAAGTTGCAATGGTGCAAGGGACCAAAAGGATGTCTAAGTCAGTGCTTGAACATATTTGGCTGAGAGACATGGTTGAAAAAGGAAGATGGTAAAAAGAACCATAGGAATGTTTAAGCAATCATTGTTAAACATTTATAGGTGAAAATGTGGTTGATAAATGGAAGGAAAAAAATTGGCCAAAAGAATATCTAGGCTGGTGG
Source organism: Reutealis trisperma (assembly GCA_947687605.1). Classification (NCBI taxonomy): domain Eukaryota; kingdom Viridiplantae; phylum Streptophyta; class Magnoliopsida; order Malpighiales; family Euphorbiaceae; genus Reutealis; species Reutealis trisperma. The sequence continues at coordinate 500,816 of CANTUT010000274.1, read as the reverse complement.
CTTGATATTTTTAGGTGAATCGATAGATTCAGGTAAAAGATGTGGAAAGTGGAACCATATAGATGTCTGGCTAATCATTTTTAGACATTTATGGGTGGAATTAATGGATTTGGATAGGTGACCATTTCTAGACACTCATAGGTGGAAGAGAATTTTGGATGAGATAATTTAGTGAAAGGAGAGTCTCGACCTATGGTGAGTTGGCTTGAGAGATTTTGACAAGATTTGGTAAAGGAAGAGCCTTGGCCTATGAAGAGTCAGCTCAAGAGATTCTGAAAAGATTTTTATAGGAGAGCCTCAGTTTATGGTGAGTCAACTCTAGAGATTCTGGCAAGATTTTGGTAAAAGGAAAGCCTTGGCCTATGGCAAGTTAGCTCGAGAGATTATGAAAAGATTTTCATAGGAGGAGAGCCTAGGAAAATTAGCTCAAGAGATTTCGAAAAGATTTTAATAGAAGGAGAGTCTCAGCTTATGGTGAGTCAGCTCGACATATTCTAAAAAGATTTTGGAAAAGGGAGAGCCTCAACCTATGGTGAATCGACTCAAGAGATTTTGATAAGAGGAGAGCCTTGGCTTGTGGTGAGTCGACTCGACAAATTTTGCAAGGATTTTAGTAAAAGGAGAGCCTTAGTTTATGGGAAATTAGCTCAAGAGATTCTGAAAAAGATTTTGATAAGAGAAGAGCCTTGTGATAAGTGTTTAACTAATTGCATTTTACCCATTGTTGTTAATGTATTTTATCCTTAAATTGATTTTGATTTTTTTTGTTTAGTGCTTTTCCAGAATTCTTTTAGTTAACCTAGTGCCAAATGATGCCATGAACCAAATGTGACCCAGAATAGTGAAGAATCCAAGCCAAAATGCTGACTTTTGGAAGAATATGGGTAGCCACGAGTGACCATACGGCTAGGATTCGAGTCGTCTGATAAGGGCAAATTAGAAATTCATCCAGTAGTCTCCCACGGGTGGAGGCAAGGCTGAGGTTTCACCCATGGAAAGTTACATTCTTTGGCCCTATCGTTGGCATGGTTGGAACCCCAGCTGTGTGAGGTTAAATTTTAGCAGTATAAATTAGATTTGACAGCATTACAAAGAGAGCCGCTATAGAGCAAAAACGAAGATCTAAGGGTTGACTAAGCCCTAGAGTCACGGGAAAGGCTTGAAGGCTAGAGATATTGAGGATTTAATCAAATCAAAGACTAAGATCCAAGTAGATGTGGAAGAATGAAGAGAAGATTTCGAAGAACATCTCTAAGATTTGTTTGATATTTCTCCCTCTCTTTTATTTCCTATGTCGTTGTTCTTTAATTTTAGTATGAACTAATTCTATTTGTAATGAACCCTAGTTTTGATTATATAGATTGAAGGATTTAAACTTTAATCAATTCATCTTTGGTTGTTTTATTTTTATGACAAAACTTATTATTCTAATTAGCAATTGCTAGCTTGTTGATTGGATATTGTTTCTATATTGGACGAGTGGAGATACACTGATATAGATAGATCACTCATGGGAATAGAGAGTTGATTGGGGTGCTAGAGATAGACCTACAAAACTTCTTTAGATGTTAATCTCTTGAACTTAATGTTTCTCTTATTTGATTATAGGTTGAGAAGAGATTCCTCTATAATACTTAGGAAGTTAGGGATTTAATCACTTGAGAAAGGTCTTTATCTAATTTAGTGAGAGTCCAAGTCAATCCATTATTTGATATGCATAAGAAACTAGGGAGATTTATATTTAGATTCGCTTTGCCTAGATTATTTCCATCAATATTATTTACTTGCTTTCTTAGGTTAGCTTAATTAATTTAGCTTAGTTTAATTAATCTATATTTAGATCAACTAGATAATAGTCAAAGTTTGCGCTAGTACTTATACACTATCCTTATAGAGATGATACTCATATTCACTACTTTATTATTTGATAATGATCTGTTCACTTGTAGTATGTTACTGTACATTTCAACACATCACCTCGGCCTATGGCAAGTTAGCTCAAGAGATTATGATAGGATTTTTATTGAGCCGAAGAAAATTTGGCTTCTGAATGTGAGGGGCTAGGCCTTTCAAAAGGCTTAAAGGAACTTTGCTGGGAAAAAAGGGACTCTAAAGTCTATCTTTGCTAGTTTGATTTTGTAGGATTGCTACTCAACTTGATAAGTCTTTGAAAGTAGAAATGATGAGAATCAAGATGCCTTTGAAGAATCCAACAAATATTTGCAAGTTAAAGATTTCAAGAAGGTTCTTCAAAGGTGTCATTTCTATCAAGATGGCATACAAAGGCATGTAATACAACTATTGTGCATGATTGATGGATCATTCAAGAAGAAAATAAGGTTGTATGAAGTTTTCTACAATCTAATCAAGGAAATTTGGATCATAAGTTTTGCATATGGATCCAACCTATAACAACCCACAACCACCCTAAAAATTTTCATGACAATTTGCTTGACATAGAGCTATTAAGACTAAGTATGTGCTTTTATGGAAATTCATGTGCATATGATTGATGAGTATGTGACATGTTAAATTAATTTTAATATACATAAAATGAGTTATCATTGTGAAATAAATGATTTATATGAAGTGTATTAGCATAAAATAAATTATTTTACATAAAATGAATTTTCATGCAAAATGGCAATTTTTAAGCATAAAATAATTTTATGAGTATTTTAAAATAATTTTTAAATAAATGTTTTGAAGGAAATTTTAAAGAAAATAATAAGAAAAATAATTTTATTTTAATTACCTATAATCAGCCCTAAAATTAAATAAAAAGTCCAAGTACCTAAAACCCATTACATCAAAACACTCCTAACCTAGCTCATTAAGAGTAATCTTAGAAATTGCGTAGAACCCTACATATATATTATGAAAATTTGGCCAACCCTTCATTCCAGTGGCCACCATTTTGTTATTTCATTATTTTGAAAAAAAAAATTTTCTCAAAATTATTCTCTCTACCAAAATTCACAAAATACTTTCAAACTTTACGATTTCGCAATCATTTCGTAAGTTTTTTCCTTTCTTTTCAATTTGCTATTTGATTTTTATGAAAATAATTATGGGAAAATTATTTTGAACTAAATATTTACTGATTTTGATTGATAAAATTTATCCTAGGTGAATTCTTGAGGGAGAAATCAATTTTTCTACTGAAAATACTAACCTCTCTATGCGATTTCTCCAAAGGTAAATCCTACAACTCAAAATTGAAATTTTCATGCATAAACACTACAAGAATATCGAATTAAATTATATTTCTGCATATTACTGTAATGACCAAAAAGTTTCAGAAAATAAGAAAATTCAAGGTTTTTGTCATGGAACTTGAAAGTTTAAAAATTTCATGATTATATATTGGTGTGGCTACCAATTTGTGTATGGTAGGATTCTAGATTGATAATTATTATGTTTGGATGGGAAATAATGATTTAAAACATGTGTTTACATATTACTGTAATGAACAGAAGCACGGAAAGTAAGAAAAACTCATGATTTTCACTCTTGACCCTAAACTTGGAATTTTCATGCATGAGAAATAACTATGCCTGCCATTTTATGTGTATTGATGTTCTAAACTAATATTTGCTGTGATTGAATGAAAAACAATGGTTAAACCACATGTTTATATGTTGCTATAATGACCAAAAATTACCAAAAACTAGAAAACTCATGCTTTTTCATCCTAAAACCTAAAGTTAGAAATTTTCATGCATATTGATCCATATGTGTACCGATTCCCACATGTTCATGTTCCACAATGATTTTAGTTTTGATTACATGAAAAATCTTAGTTCAAACCATGTTTTTGCATATTACTATACTTTACTAAAAGTGCAAAAAGTAAGAAAATTTGGATTTTCTCTTTGATAGTGTATTCGACCTACATTGAGATTTTTATCCCAATCTCTATAATTTTCATGTAATATATTTTAATGATTATTAACATGTATGTATGAATGATAAATAGTTAAATTGCATGTTGGTTGAAGGAATGACTCTAGACAAGGCTAGTGGCAATTTGGTATACTTAAGGTATCTTAACCTTAGGTTATAATTAAAATGTGAATGTGATTAGATAATATGGAAATATGATTTATGAGGAATTAATAATGAATTAATGATCTTAAATAGATGATGAGATTGATTGCATGAACTGGTCATAAGAGATAAGTATGATACTTGAAAGGCTACTTGATAAGTTAAAAGTGATAAGTATGTTAAGTTGAATGTTAAATTGCATTGATAGTAAGATCATGATATATTGAGTTTTTCTTGAGAAGAGTCTTATTACAAGTTATTATGTGTTTTCATGTGAGCCTATAAAGGGTAATTGTGTAAGACTTTTAAAGTCAATATATTATGTGCAAGTGATGAGTGCACATCTATATGCAGCTCCAAGTGTATATGAATGTTATATGTGCATGGGGTAGTCATGGGATAGGATAGCATGATGATTAAATAAATACTAAGTATTGAATTAAATATTATGTTAGAGCTTAAGGAGTTTTAAAGGTTTAAGGGTTATGAGTGCTAGGAGCAAAGGAACCACAAGGTGAGTAAACATTATGTTTCAAGTTACAAGTGCAAGCTATCATATTTTGTGAACCTTTGATATCTTGAAACCCAAGTTCTCCTCTATTTTAGTGATTTTTGTAAGCTTCGATTCCCAAAGGACAATTGGTCCAAAATCATTTTTGATTATCCAATGATAATACCTTTGTGATTATTGCCCTAACTTATATTTTGTTAAATAAGCTAAACTTCTATTGCTATTTTGTTACATGTGATTAGATCCTTCAATGTTACTGTTACTTTTATATGTTATGAGTTATGTGTGGATAAGGCAGTAGCCTTCACTCTATATTATGTTACGAGTGGACAGGGCTTCAACATTTACTCTGTATTATATTATGAGTGGGCAAGGCAACAGCCTTTACTCTATATTATGTTATAAGTGGACAAGGTAGAAGCCTTCACTCTATATTATTTTATAAATGGACAAGATAGCAGCCTTCACTCTATATTATGTCACCAACGGACAAGGCAGCAGTCTCCACTCTATATGTTATGAGTTATAAGATTTTTGTAAACCTTGTTAAATCACAAGCCATGAACTATGAATCATAAATTATGAACTATGAGCTATAAAACCTTCTAAGGGATATATGTTATTGTATAAGTCATATTGTTTACTCATTCATATCATCTATCTCACTCCTTTTCATTGTGTGGTTCCAGGTGAGCATTATGAGGAGGCAAGGTGATTGCTTAAGCTACCTACTCTGCTTGGAAAATTCCCTTGTCAAAGTTATAATAATACCATGCTATAATGAGTCTTTAGATGCTTTATGAGTTATTATGGGAATTTTATTTTAGAATATCATGTTGGTGATTTTATTTGAAGTCTTATTATTATTTTTTTATGGATTGTATTAAAGTATATTTTTAGCTTCTGCAATTAAGGTTTTTCCTTTATAAAAGGTTTTATTAAGTTAATGTATGAGGTTCTGTATAATTCTAAGCAGTGATTATATGTTCATGAGTGGTTTTTATGGGCGTGGATGACCTTATGTAGGGATGTTCTAAGACCGTCATGTCTCCGAAAATGGGATGTGACAAAGGTGGTATTAGAGCTGTAGTTTTTAAGAGTCTAGTTTAGACTTATCTATTTGTTGGATGGTTAAGTATAATCCTGGAGCATAGGAATCTTTCTGTCATGTCACTTGCTGTCTATTGCTAGTTTAGTTTTGTAAAATCCTAATAAGCTATAGTACTCTCTGTTATTATTTGCTTGTGTGCCTTATGATTCCTTTATCAGATGATCAAGTAGATTACCCTTACTTGAGGACCGCGACCTAGGGCACCATGAGTAGCATGCAAGAGGATATGGCGAGAGATGTTTGAGAAAGTTCTGCTTGTGATTCACCATAAGGAAGAGAAGGTGCCTGAAGAAGAGGATCTAGAGGAGTATTTGGACTATGATTGGGTATATAGTAAGATTGAGAAATTAGAGAGTGACTACTTAGATTTGAGGAGAGAGAACCGATGTCTTAGGCTTTTGGTTCATGCCTTGAAGGAGGATGTGGAGTAGCTTAAGACTAGAGATGTTGAGGAGATGGATGACCAGACACCTAGAGATTCTGATTACTCACCATCTAGGATTTTTCCCTTGACGGGTCGTGCATATAAGGATTTACTCTGTTATAAGTGTCATGGTCTCAGTCACATTTCTGATAATTTCCATCTTATCAATTACTCGCCTAAGCGACCATAGAAAATACCTAACATCCATCTGTATGAGGGGCATAGTTAAGGTTTGTGCTAGTAGTGGATGACTATTAGCTTGGGGTGAAGAATTTATACACTGCGAACAATACCAATAGATTGCTTAGAGACTTAGTATGGAATGATTTATTTTATTGCCTATAACATGATTGACTTATATAGGATAGGGATATTTATGATGCTATAAGTTATATGTTATATGATTATGATACATGATACGTGCTTTGATATATATGCTATATGATATATGTGTGCAATATATGACCTAGAATGTGATATGTTATGATAAGCATTCCAATAAAATGCATGATAAGTATGATATGATGTGGGATTATATAGGTTAAAAGGGAGTTAGCACTAAATTTCCTTATTGTTATAGCAAAATGCCTCCCAAGAAGAAGGTTCGCACAACTGCTTAACCTATTAGGGCTAACGAGGATGCCATCTCAGACACTGCATTGAATGTTACCTCTGCATCTGCATGGTGAAGATAGAGATCCAACTCAAGGGTGCCAACTATAGGCTCTAACGAGCAAGCCTCTTCATAATAGGTTCACACTATATGTGAGGAAATGAGAGACTTTTGCAAGGAATTGGATAAGCTGAGAGCTTAAAGGTGAGAAGTGCCGTCAACACAAGAAGAAAATGGAGTTCCACCACCTACGGTAGTGGCACCTGTTTGAAGGGAGATGAAGTGACTACCTGAGGAAGGGATGACTGTTTCAGAGTTTAAGAAGCTTCAGCCACCTACCTTTTGTGGTAAGGAGGGTGATAACCCCTATGAATTCTTGGATGAGATGGACAAGCTAGTCTATCGACTGTCTTGCTCTGATACTAGAGTGATTAAGTTGGTAGGGCTCTAACTCAAGAAAGAGGTATGGTATTGGTATGAGAGAAACATTGAGGAATGACTTTATGGAGTTGATCCACCTATGTGTGTAGAGTTTAAGCAAGAAGTGATAGACCAATTCTTGCCTAAAGGTGAAAGGCAAGATAGAGCGCTATAGTTCGAGCAACTAAAGTAGGAGCCTAGAATATCAGTATGAGATTATGCTAAGGAGTTTAACCAACTTAGCAGATTCACTATCAGCATGGTGCCTATCAAAGCTAACCATGTCAACTACTTCTTGAGAGGATTGATAATGCTTCTATTCAACTCATTGGCAGCAACTAAATTCTCGACCTTGGCTAAGTTGATAGATAAGGCCAAGATAATCGAAAAGAGATATAAGGCCGAGAAGGCTGAACACATAGAACGTGAGCTAAAGGGGAAGCATGAGAATAAAGGACATAGAGGTCATCATAGAGGGGGAGGAGGTCTAGTGAAGAAATTGTCGCAAACAACTTTATCACTTGGATAGCGTAATGGTCAACCAAAGCAAGGTTTCCCCACTTGTGACTAGTGTGGTAAGAAGCATCTTGGAACTTGCTAGAAAGTCTCTGGCACATGTCTGAGATATGGTCAGATGGACCATTTTTGGAAAGACTACCCATAGAAGAGAAATTTGAAAAATATGACCTCAACACCTTTACCACCATGACCATTTCAACCTCAAGAGCAAGGAGCCAATAATAAGAGACACAACTGAGACTCCCTCTAGTAGTAGGTAACTGTTAGTCTAGTGGTATAGGACTTATATGATATGGATGATATTATATGACTACTTAGATATTTGGCTTTGGTTTGATCCTCTTTTACCTAGGAGATGATTGACTCTTAAAAATGATAGGAGAGCTCATTATGCTATAGGTTATGTGTTATGTGATTAGGATACATGATATATGCCATGATATGTGATACATGTTAGGGGATATGTGTTGTCACGACCCACCTTTTGAGCCGCGACGGTCCTAGGGCATGGGTAGCCATAAGGGCACCAAAACCCGTAGAACCCATTCCACTCATAACCAATTGACATTCATTACATTGAACCATATCCCAAGACCGTAGCCTAATCACATTTCCTTAATTAAATTTTATGTTTATCAAACTAATACTCAAACAATCAACATTCATTTACCAATTGAAACTAATCTCTTTCAATTCCCATAAATCCTAACTTTACCAAATTGGGATGATTTGGGGAAAACCCAAAATTTCTCAATCAAATCTCAAATTGATCTTGCCAAGATAAAATTAATGTTATGCAAAGCCTACCATAACAATCAAACATCAAACTACACTTCACATTACATACTTTCCTTATATCATGCATTATGCCTTCAAGAATTTCAATTTTTGAATAAAATCTCTAAATTCAAATTTTACATTTTTAAACCACTTTTCAACATCCCAAATAACCTTAGATATTGTTAAAAAAAATTTTGGACACTTCCCCTAAAAATCCTAGTTTGGCCGAACCTTATGTAACATTATTCCTTATTGATCTTTTATGCTTCCCTTGTTATTATTCACCTATTAAACCCCAAATCCTTAACCCCAATTCTCATATTTCATCACTTAACATGCCAAACTAACTCTCCTTCAAATCATTCCACCAAAATCCAATCATAGAGATCAAAAGAAAAGGAATAATTGCTAACAATTTATTACACTTAAGCTAAAGAAAGAAAGGAATTATTTAAGCAATAAATCTCACCTTGAAATGCTTCAAATTTAGCTCTAAGTTGAAGAATGAGTTGGGAGGTTTTTGGTCTTTGATGAGGGTGAAATTTTTGGTGTAGGTTACAAATGAAATGGTTTAACACAATTTCATTTTATATACAAATAAAATCAATGGTGGTGATTTAATCACACAAGATCAATGGTCACATTTTTGCTTGAAATGGAGGGCTAAGATTGATCAAGATGGATGGTTGAGATGGCCCTTAGGTGTATGGTGACTAAGCATCAAAATAATGAATACCATCATCACCAAAGTGAACATAATCATGGTGATGGAAAAGTAGGAGGCTTAGGTGTAAAGTTGGCATAAATCAACAAATATGGCTAACCAAATTCCTTTCTCATCCTAACCCCTAATTAACTTGTTCTAACCATTCTTTAGTCAAGTTCCACCAAAATTTGAGGCCTTAGGGCCGGCCACTCCATGGGCTTGGGCTTTGAGTCCGAAAGCCCATCAACAAGCCCACCCGAAACGTTTCCCGAACTTAAAAATTTTTCGTAACTTTTTCCTTTTCTTTTCACTTGGCATTTTAAATCTTACCTTCCCATATCATAATAAGCCTAAACTAAGCCATATTGCCTATAATTAATTCAATCATACAATAAATATTCCTATCTCATAAAAATACACACTCAAGCACTTAACACCAACAAGAGTCTCTGTCATTCTATCACTATGTCATTGATACTATACTCATAAAATTTATATTTTATAGTATTATTATAACTCTGATGAGCTATGGAGATCTTAGGTATTACATTCTACCCCCCTTAAAAAAAAATTCATCCACGAATTTTAAAACTTACCCATTATTGAACAAATGCGGGTACCGTTGTAGCATATCATTCTCGCTTCAGTTGGTACAATGTGAGTGGCATACTTGCTTAACCTTTTAAACTCCCGAGCATACTCCGAGACTGTCATCCCGGGCCTCTGCTTCAATTGTTCAAACTGGAGTGCCCGATTCTGTCTCTCGCCTTCAGACAGAAATTCATTCATCAATTCTCGTTTGAACTCTTCCCAGGTAGGTGGATCATCTCCGTACAACCGCTCTTCTATGTTTCTTTGAAACCAACTCCATTTTATTCAAAAATTGAAATTCTTGAAGGCATAATGCATGATATAAGGAAAGTATGTAATGTGAAGTGTAGTTTGATGTTTGATTGTTATGGTAGGCTTTGCATAACATTAATTTTATCTTGGCAAGATCAATTTGAGATTTGATTGAGAAATTTTGGGTTTTCCCCAAATCATCCCAATTTGGTAAAGTTAGGATTTATGGGAATTGAAAGAGATTAGTTTCAATTGGTAAATGAATGTTGATTGTTTGAGTATTAGTTTGATAAACATAAAATTTAATTAAGGAAATGTGATTAGGCTACGGTCTTGGGATATGGTTCAATGTAATGAATGTCAATTGGTTATGAGTGGAATGGGTTCTACGGGTTTTGGTGCCCTTATGGCTACCCATGCCCTAGGACCGTCGCGGCTCAAAAGGTGGGTCGTGACATGTGTCTTATGAGGTGATATTATATGATGGGTTTTCATGTTAAAGGCATGCTAAGTATGACATTTTGATATTGGGTTTAAGTGGATTAGAAAGAGAAATGGACTACTTTTTGATCCAAGTTAGATTAATGATTGATGGGTATAATGTTATGAGGTATAAAATGCTTACATGTTACAATGGTTTGATATATGAATTATATGGAGTTATTAAATGATAATTGTGATTGATGCCATAAGAAGAGAATTGATATTTAGTAATGATTAGTAGAAGAATGAAACAAATTAGTTACATTGTATACACACAAGTATATGGTATGAAGTACGTGAAGTATATTACAGAATTTGTAGTTTAGATGCTACCATATAAACTAGAACAGTAAGGAATGCAGGAATTTCTCTATCACTTATGTTAATATCAAGTATAGTCAAAAGAAGAATATTAATCTAGTGTGATTTAAAAGAATAAGGTATTATTTCCATTCGAATTTCTAATGCAAGATGCTTGATTGATTTTAGTGCTACGTATTGGTTTATGTCTCCATATTTTGCTAAGAGTCTTGGTAGAAATAAGGAATTAATTAATGAACCCTTAGTGGTGTCAACTCCTTGGGAATAATGGTGGAATTAAAGTATATATTTAAGGACTGTGGGGTAGACATTGATGGATGGAAACTTCCTGTGAAGTGTTAGAATTTGGTATCCTAGAATTCGATGTGATCTTAGGAATGGATTGGCTATATGAATATAGAGCTTATATTGACTGTAGAGAAAAGTAATTAGAATTTTAAACTAAGGATGGGAGATATTGGTGTATCAAGGAAATACCTATGATTAAGGTGTACTAGCGCAATCATGGAATGGATAGTGTACCTAAGAAGCTGAGGTAGGGATGCAGCAAAAGCATTCCCAGCTTCTTTGAGAACATATGAGTAAGTATTTGAAATTTGAGGATGAATTTCTTTTAAGGGGGGAGAATGTAACAACCCACAACCACCCTAAAAATTTTCGTGATAATTTACTTTTCATAGAACTATTAAGACTAAGTATGTGCTTTTATGGAAATTCATCTGCCATGTGATTGATGAGTATGTGGAATGTTAAATTAATTTTAATATACATAAAATGAGTTATCATTGTGAAATAAATGATTGATATGAAGTGCATTAGTATAAAATAAATTATTTTACATAAAATGAATTTTCATGCAAAAATACGTTTTTAAGCATAAAATAATTTTATGAGTATTTTAAAATAATTTTTAAATAAATTCTTTAGGGGAAATTTTAAAGAAAATAATAAGAAAAATATTTTTATTTTAATTACCTATAATCAGCCCCAAAATTAAATAAAAAGCCCAAATACCCAAAAGCCCACTACACCAAAACACTCCTAAACTAGCTTATTAAGGGTAATCTTGGAAATTGCCTAAAATCCTACATATATATTATGAATTGCATTGATAGTAAGATCATGATATATTGTGTTTGTCTTGAGAAGAGTGTTATTATGAGTTATTATGTGTTTTCATATGAGCCTATAAAGTCTAAGTGTGTAAGAGTTTTAAAGTCAACATGTTATGTGCAAGTGATGAGTGTGCATCTATGTGCAACTCTAAGTGTATGTGATGTTATATGTGCATGGGGTAGCTATGGGATAGGACAACATGATGATTAAATAAATACTAATTATTGAATTAAATATTATGTTAGAGCTTGAGGAGTTTTAGAGGTTCAAGGGCTACGAATGCTAGGAGCAAAGGAACCACAAGGTGAGTAAACATTATGTTTCAAGTTACAAGTGCAAGCTATCATGTTTTGTGAACCTTTGATATCTTGAAACCCAAGTTCTTTTCTATTTTAATGATTTATTTGTAAGCTTTGATTGCCAAAGGACAATTAGTTTAAAATCTTTTTTGATTATCCAATGATAATACCTTTGTGATTATTGCCCTAACTTATATTTTTCTGGAACTACACTGTTGTTCCTCTTTTGTTAAATAACCTAAACTTCTATTGCTATTATGTTACATGTGATTGGATCCTTTAATGCTACTGTTACCTTTATATGTTATGAATTATGTTATGAGTTATGTGTGAATATGGCAGTAGCCTTCACTTTATATGTTATAAGTTATATGTGGACAAGGCCTTCACTTTATATTATGTTACGAGTGGACAAGGCAACAACCTTCACTCTATATTATGTTATGAGTGGATAAAGTAGCAGCCTTCACTCTATATTTTGTTATGAGTGGACAAGGTAGTAGCCTTCACTCTATATTATGTCATGAATGGATAAGGCAGTAGCCTCCACTTTATATGTTATGAGTTATAAGTTGGTTTTTGTAAACCTTGTTAAATTGCAAACCATGAACTATGACTTATAAATTATGAACTATGAGCTATAAAACCTTTTGAGGGATATATGTTATTGTATAAGTCATATTGTTTACTCATTGAGATCATCTATCTTACTCCTTTTCGTTGTGTGGTTCCAGGTGAGTATTATGAGGCGGTAAGGTGATTGCTCAAGCTACCTACTCCGCTTTGGAAATTCCCTTGTCAAAGTTATAATAATACAATGCTATAATAAGTCTTCAGATGCTCCATGAGTTATTATAGGTATTTTATTTTAGAATATCATGTTGGTGACTTTATTTGAAGTCTTATTATTATTTTCTTATGGATAATTTTAAACTATATTTTTAGCTTTCACAACTTAAGGTTTTTCCATTATAAAAGGTTTTATTAAGTTAATGTATGAGGTTTGGCATGATCCTAGGTAGTGATTGTATATTAATGAGTGGGTTCTACGAGTATAGGTGACCTTATGCCTCCCCATATTCTAAGAACGTCATATCTCCGAAAATGGGATATGACACAATCATATTCAAGGAAGCTTCAAGGATCTTATCAAAATTTCAAACCTAATGTCAAAATCAAGAGGTTAAAGCATATTGCAAGCAATTGGGGTACACATGAAAGCTTGCTGATAGAGTTAGGTACACATACCTGGGCGCATTCCCTTATGTGTGTTGAAACATGTAACACGCCCAGCTATATGGGCATGTCCTTAGGTGTGTAGGCTATTGTATGAATTATTTTATCTTTTGAATTTCATTATTTTACCTTAGTTTTGATGTTTTTAGACCCCTATCAATATGATATAAGCCTATAGTCAATTAAAATAACTTTGCTTATGTAATTAATAAGTTTTAGGCCTATTTATGTTAGGTTTAAGGCCTAAAACGAGTTTAGATTTATTTTTTGTTTAGAAGTCAATTTAGGAATCTATTTTTAACTAGGAAACTTTGGTCCATGTTTAGGAAGATTTCCTAGTCCATGTTTACTTCTAAGTTAGGGTTGAGCCTCTATATAAACTCAACACTTATGTAAATTTCAGTCAAGTTTTGATCAATAAAAAATTTAGTTTTCTTAAGAGTGTTATTTTGGTTTTAATTCTTACTTATATCAAGTTCATACAATCAATGCTAATTACTTTGTGTATATTTATTCCAAGGTTCTCTTTCACGAGTTGGTATTGTTTGTGGAGATCATCATCCAAAGGTGATCATATTCCAAGGTGCTCTACCACAGGTTGGATTTAGGTTGTGGACTTAGGGAAAACTTGATTTAGCTTTCCAAGGAGTTGCTTTCAAGTGTAAAGATAATTGGGTCTCAAATTTAATATATTTGGGGTTCTTATCAAGAAAGGGGTTTATCTGGCTTGATACAATGAGCATTTGTCTTATGCATCACTGATGAAGGATAAAGGTCATTTAACTAATTCACCTAGGAAGGTAACTTGGCAATTTTGAAGGTAATGATGACTTTAGAGGGCATGCCCTTTATGAAATATCTCTTTTTAGCTTTTGAAATCATTGGTGAAATTGAAGTTGGTGCCCCTTAATGGGGCTTACCCTTTTTTTTTTTTTTTTTTTACTTTTAGAGATGATCCTTAGTAAAAATGATTATTGCTTTTTTTTAGCAAATCATCTTGGATTAACTTAGTGAACTTAAAGGATGGTTCATTAGATGCAATATGACTATTTATTAGATGGCTGTGACCATCTTTAGTTTCATAATGTAGCTTGATATCACTTGGTGGATGTCACTTAGCAAATACCAAAGAGAAGAGACCATTAGCTTGGTGTATGTGTGAACCCTCAAATTTGTACTCTTATGATTTAATCGCAGTTTGACACCTATTGAGAATAGTGCACTACATAGAGCCAATACGGTGATCTTGCTAGCTAGTTAGCTGGGAGGGGTCAAAGGGGCAATGCTTCATTGAAAAATAAATTTCCTCAAAATTGCACATTTAGAAGACCAGCACTTGATTACGAATCTGTACAATCAAAATGGGCCCAAATCAAATCCAAAACTTATGAGAACGGGCCAAAAAACTATGTGTGGCAACTTGCAGGCCAGTTGTGGTAACTCGCAGCTGGCTGAGGTAACTGCAGCCACCATTGCAGTTATTACAGAGGCTCTACGGTTACTACAGCCCTTGATGAGTTATTATAGTAAGTTTTTCCTAAATCCCACATTGAAAATTCACTCTTTTAAGCCTTTAGACTCCCTCTATAAATACCTTTCACCTCTTAATAACTTATAGACACAAGTACATGCTTCTATACTCTCCCTAAAAGCTTTCTAAACCCTATTTCCAAGCCTCTCAATCATCAAAACCCTCTTTCTAAACCTCCTAATATCCAAAAATTCTAAAACCTCTTCCATCACATAAAACGTTATTCATAAGCATCCTAAACACCTCAAATCCTATTCATAAGCCTCCTAATAAACTCAAACTCTATTCATAAGCTTCCTAATCACCTTAAACCCAATTTGTTAGTTATAATAAAAAAAAAAGCTGCAAGTCAAGTACTTTCTTTCAATGAGAATTTGTGGTATTAAGGCAAGGGTGATCCAAAGTCCTTCCTTTAAAAAGAGTTTGCGCTACTCAAGAGTCCTTCTTTCAAAAGGAGTGCTCTTGCTATCCTTAAGGCAACATGGAACTTAGATGTTATGACCCACTAATTAAGCCATGATGATCCTAAGGCATAGGTAGACATAAAGTTGATAGCAGTATGTGCCCTGAGAGCCATATAATAGTTATGTAATAGTAGATATTAATTCCCGATAGCACAATAAATATATTCATAATGTGAAAAGAGTTTCATATTATTGAATATAGTCCTTAAGTATTTGTAAGAGGATCTATTCTCAAGTGTTGAGAATATAGGAGATAGATTGCTCTTGTACAAATATTTTAAATATGTTCATGGTCGTAGGATTAATGACTAGGCATCATTAATTCCAGAAGAACATCATCTTTATTTGTTTTCTATAATTAGTATATGATATAGATGATTATAGAGGCAGTGAGTCTCATGTTGCTTGACATATGATGTCAATACAAACACGTAGATATTCATAGGATGAATAGTCAAACTATGACGTTAGGTGATGATAATAATAAGAGGATCTATTCTCAAGTGTTGAGAATATGGGAGACAGATCGCTCTTGTACAAATATTTTAAATATGTTTATGGTTGTAGGATTAACGACTAGGCATCATTAATTCTGGAAGACCATCACCTCTGTTTGTTTTCTATAATTAGTATATGATACGGATGATTATAGAGGTTGTGAGTCTCAAGCTGCTTGACATGTGATGTCATTACAAACACGTAGATATTCATAGGATGAATAGTTAAACTGTGACATTAGATGATAATAATAT
The DNA here is from genome assembly GCA_947687605.1 of Reutealis trisperma. Lineage (NCBI taxonomy): Eukaryota > Viridiplantae > Streptophyta > Magnoliopsida > Malpighiales > Euphorbiaceae > Reutealis > Reutealis trisperma. The sequence goes on along the minus strand of CANTUT010000274.1, from coordinate 484,637 downwards.
GGGGTTTTACTACTTATCAATTATTTATCATCTAGGTCATAATAGTGCATATAATCCTTTAACTTGAGGGATACTATATCTCATATATAGGTGGTTAAGATTTATTATTGCTTACATATATGTACTATTCATATAGGGATATATGGCATGTGATAGTGCTAATTTGTTATATATGGAGGTAAGTGATCACCGAGATAGAATTCATTACCTCGAGTAAATGAGATAAAGATCCTAGGCTATCTGGTTATTCTTGATAACTAAAGTTTTTAACCAAAATAGTAAGATTCACTAGAAAGAGTTTCTAGTAGAATCTAATTTCATCAAGAATGAAAACCGGATAAGGACATAGAATCGAGGTACATTAGGGTTTGACATAAACCATTACTCTAGTTGAGATTGGGATCTTTAATGAAGGCATTCTAGTGCATGATGATTTATGATCGATGGTCTATGTGATGTTTAAAGTTATCAACTATAAACATTCATTTCTAATTAGGTAGTCTTGCTATGGAATGCTAGCTGTCACTTACGACTTATAGGACTAAGTGTGAAGTGGGGATTTCACAATAGTAAAGAAAAATATTTTCTCATTCCCATTACTAATTTGACATGAACGTAGAAAGTCACACACCTAATAGTGATCACTTGCTAAGTGTAAAAGGTTTACCATAATAATTAATTAAATTATTTAATTAATTGATTAGTGGTAAAATGATTAAACATGTAATTATATTTACAAGGACCCTAGCATGTCTTGATGTTTAATCTATGAAGGTTTCTATTCAATTAAATCTTAATTTGTATACAATGCAAATGAGCAAGATTAAATTGAAAATTGATTTGGACTAAATCAAAGACATAATTTTAAGCTTAGTGAAAACCCTAAACACATGAGATGTGGCTTAAGCCCATATGTGATATGCAAAAGAGGCAATTTAGGGTTTGGAGAAAATTCACTATTCATGAGCTCGTATGATGTGTTTAGGGGTTAGAGAATTTTCTACTAAGGTTAAAATCGTAATTACATCTTTTGGCCAGTGGAAATGTCCATTTTACCCCTAAAGGATAAAATAGTCATTTCACCATTTGAAGAAGCAAAGTCTAACTTTGCCCCTTCACCTAACGATGAGCTAAAAAGGTATTTTTGTCATTGTGAAGACTTAAGGGTTAAGACTTGAAGAAAATAAGTATAAAAGGTTTTATGTTCATTTTCTTCATAAGTTGTGGCACATCATTTTCTCATTTGAAGCATTTTAGAGAGAGAAGTTGTGACACAGAAAGAAAAGGAAGAAAATGTTTCTTCAAATTTTCTTTTGATCTCCAATTCTTTTTCTTTGTTCTTTGTGAAAGAACAAATGCTTACAAATTGAAAATGTGTTTAGTGCAAAATAAATCAAAGAGAAACCTTAATTCCTTAAAGGTTTTTAAGGGAAAATCTTGAATCAAATTGGGCAACCAAGAGAGGGATTCAAGAACACCAAAGAAACTAAGGAAACTTAGAGGTGAGCTAGGTGTGGATGATCTAGAGGCTTCACGCTTGGGAAGCTCTTTGATAAAGAAAGAAGGAACCTACAAGAGGTAATATGATTACTCTTCCTTCTTCTTTGAATGCATATGTGTTTTACACATAAATTAATTGATTGCTTGAATGAATTTTGGACCAAAATTAGGTGAAGTGAAATTTTAAAATGTTTGAAATTTCATCTCGCTACCTTCCTTCCATTATGTTTGGCTCCACTGTTCCTTTAACTCGTATCTAAGCCACTTATTTTATGTGTAAAACCATTGTGTATGTTGTTTTGGAGGTTTTTGATTTGGTTGAAAAGAAGTTGTTGCACAAATGTTATGCTGTTAGACACAGAATTTGCACCTGAGAATCAGAAATTGCGACTACAATTGGCAAATCACGACTGCAAAATTGATATCATGCCTACAAATTTGAGGATCAGAACAAATGTTGTTTACATCAGTTTTGAGAATCGCGATCTCTAAGCCCATATAGCAACTGTGATTTTCGTTATGTCTGTACCCTACTTTAATTTTTTCCAAAATTGTTTTAGATTAATTTTTCAATCAAATAAATTTCTATGATTTAAGATATGATTTTAAGCTATAGAAACCTTAAATATGTGATATTCAAAATGGATTTTTTGGAAATGTTCCAATGATGAACAACATATCTATAAATGCAATTGTTGTATGTATGTGTTTGTTGTTGTTTGATCATAGATTTTGGAAACCATAATGTATGATTTCTTATGTAGACATGTAATAATTAATTTTATTATTTGATGGGAAGTAGTTAAATGTTAATTACTAATTTAGGTTAAATCAATTCCATAGGGCCTATAAGCTTTTTTGCTTTGTAATCTCACCTTAGAATGCCAAGGTTACTAATGTACATATGGAGATTTGGAGATGCAAGAACAAGAAGAGGTTTAACCCATGAAGATGTCTAATGGGTGAATGAAGATACAAGTGTTATAATTTCATGTTTGTAAGTTGCATAACCTAAAACCCATATCCATTCCTTTTGTCTAGGAAGTGGATCCATAGAGTCTATGATCATACCTATGCGTATGTTGTCCATTTTATGAAATAAATATGTGATATATATGAATGCATATGATGTATGTTTAAAATGCATAATGTGCAAAGTGAGATTAATCTATAAAGCTCGAAAATCTTCCAAAGAAAATATTGAGTCATGGTTCTCCATTGGAGCAATAATTCAATAAAAATTTAAACACTTATGTCATTGGTTATGGATACATAGGGGTGATATATTTAGTTTGAATGTTTTCTTGAAGTTATTGTGAAGCATGTGATGTTATAAGTATATGATAAATTGTATGTCAATAATGACAATGAGTGTCTGAGATATATGATGTTCAAATAACTATACTTGTTGGTCCAATGGGTTTGACTTGACTAGTTTGGAAAGCCAATAACGACAATGTATATTTGAGGTTAGAAACACTAGGAACCAGATTGATTGAGCCTTACAAAGAGTTGTGATGAACAAGTGTTGTTTACTTATTAGATATCAAAATTCCAATAATGACAATGTGTATATGAGAAATTTGTGATAATCTAATAAGAATTCAATCACCTACTAGAAATCCACCCCAATGGGATTTCCATTTCCTATTTGGAAGTATAGGATTTGCCAAATTAGTAGGATTACCACTTTGATTAGAGACCAAATCATTATGATAGCTACTTAATTACATAAGTTATTAATCTTATTATTTTCTGAATTTTGATAATTTGAAATTGACAAACCCACCTGCAAATATATTTGATTCTTTTAGGCTCATAGGGTTTAAATCTATGGCCCTTGCATTTGAGTACATAGTGTATGTATTCAACTTGATTTATTCTTGGTCTTGTAGAAAAAAACTGCTCTAAAGGAACATATCACCCTTAGTGCAATGGAAACAAAATATTGGATGAGGTTGACGCTATATGGTTGTTTTATAAGTCAAAGATTGCAAAAACAACAGATGATCATAACAAGACTCCAAGTAATTATGCATCATCTAAAAGAGATGTATGATGAGCATAAATACACTGATTAATATGAGATATTAAGGTAGTTATTTTGTTTGAATATGAAGAAAATTATAAGGAATGAAAAAGGAAAAAGAAAAGAAAGAAAAGGAAAGGAAAAGAAATTGCAAAGGAAGAAAAGAAGAAAGTGTTTCTTCTTGATCTTCCTAACTTTATTTTTCTTTATCTTATCCATATTTTTCATTCTTGTTCTTATTCTTACTATTCAACTAGAGTAAGAAATTAGTGAAAAGAAATCAAAAAAGAAAATGTTTCATCTTTAATTTCTTGTTCTTCTATTTTCTATCAAGTATTCTTTTTGAAAGAATTTGAATTGTGAGAAATCTCTTTTATTTCTTATTAATTTTAATTAAACTAAATTTGAAATTATTTTTATATGGTTGTTAAATTCATCAAAGAATAAGAGAGTCTAGATGTTTTGATGAATAATAATTTTCAAATAGTTTAATTCTTCAAATTCATTCCCAATTTCCATTAGATGGAAAATGCACTTTAAGGTAATAGAAAAATTTTCTATAATAAATCCTAAAAGGGAAATTGCAAGGGAAAAATCCATAGATAATACTATAGTTGACAAAAGAAAATTTTTCTATTGTCAATGTTATGAAAATTAGAAAAGTAATTATTCTAAGTATTGTGAATACTTAAAGACAAAGAGAATGATAGACCTTGTGAAGGATAATCTATCTCTTGTTACTATATTCCAATGATTCATATAGTTGATCTATTGCTTGAATTCATGGTATAGGTGCTTTTGTGCCATATGCATGATCAAAGTAAGCATTGGAAGCATAGAGATTAGATGAAGTGATTTTAAGAAATCTAAGGGGCAAAGTGTTTGTTTCCAAAGAGCTTTTAGAATACTTCATGATGATTTGTAAAATCATATTTTGTATGTCAAGTATGTACTTAATGATGATTTTAAAATCATGTTTTGTAAATCATATATGGGGTTTATACTTAAGCTACATTATTCTGTATCTTCAAAGAATTGTGAATTCCGTTATTGGAAAAATGTTTATGTGGTTTGTTATGGTAATAAACTTAAGAGTATGAATTATATGTTTGGTGTATTATTATTAAGTTAATAATAACAAAACAACTCCAAATGCTTTTATGATAATGCCATAAAGAGCTTCAATCTAAAATCACTATGATTTCTTAGATTAGTTTGTTTAGTTGAAGATAAGACAACTTAGTTGGATAACATGTGTCACTACCCATTAGGGTGTGAACTTGTTTCAACTTAGAAGTCTAGTATCTAATGCAAAACAACCAAATCACCTTTTGTTAGACAAAAGGATATAAATCAAAGAAATTTTAAAATTTATGCATACAGATGCATCAATACCATTTGTGAACTGGTTAGTAGGAGTTTTTTCCTAATTCATTGTATTTACCGACATATATAATATTGACCCATTTAGAAAAAGGTAAATAAATTGAATTTTTCATTTGAATTTTTGAAATGTTCAAGAAATTCAAAATGAAAAGGAAAATAAATATTAAGGATATTTCATGCAAAAGGGAAAGAGTATAATAACCCTTGATCTGATTGAAGTGGGGAGAACTCGACTACCAATTTTTTAGGAATATCCTAAATATAAATTTGGCTTATAATCAAAATTCTTTTTAGGAAAACCATACGTGATGGTATACTGAAAAGAATAAATTACAACATATATGATATGATGTAATAGATGATGAACTATAAAAGTTTTGTTTATTTCCTTTTGGAAATCTACAAATAATAGCATAATATTCTTAATAGGATTTTCTCCAAAGTCTATCTAATCCTAATTCCTAAATGATATGATATGGATGGATATCAAAATTCTTACTTATAATTTGATTTAAGATATTTAGCTTATTTGATAAGCTGAAGTTAGACAATTAGAAGATAATTGTAAATAAAGATAAGGTTTTTGGATATCCTAAAGGTGGTTTAGGATAGTATTTTTATCTGTTGCATAACAAAGAGTTGTTAGCAAAGATGTTATTTCTTGATAAAGTGTTTATTCAAGAAACTGACATATTGAGAAAGATAGAATGATTAGGTGAATATCATCCAATTATATTCAATAAATAATCAAAGTAAAATTTGGTCAACCTTGTGAAAAGCCTAAAACTAACTAAATGTTTTATCCTTATAGACTGCTAAAAGGTTTAGTAGAATATCTAATTTTTCTATAAGATATGATTTCTTATGTGAATACACAATAGTTGTATATTCATGATGAAGCAAATCATGAGATTGTAAAATATCTAATCTTAAGAAAAATATAATTTAGTTTATATGAATACACACAAGTTGTACATTCATGATGAACCAAATTGTGAGATGATTCTATTATAGCTATATATGATATAGCAATGCATAATGATTATGAGTTTGACATTTAGCTGTGAATACTAATTTTCTTTCTCTAGAAAAGAAAACATAATCATGGAATAAATCTAAAGGCTTAGAGTCTTAAGAAAATTTCAAAATATGCAAAACCTTAATAAGTTGTATCATCACAAGATGAGTCCTTAATGTGCAAAAGGGTAGTGGGAGTATCCTCACTTTCAAGTTTTGTACAGGGATAACACATTAGTTCATAAAAGTATTAATACATTTGCATTTGTAGAAAGGTTTTACCATTAATTTCTTCTTTTAGACTTGAGATAAATATTTACATTCTTGTTAATTTATATCTATAGAGATAGATTGAAAGGAACGTTAAATATGTCTAAGCCAATACTTGGAAAAGATGTTGAAGAGTTTAACATGCTAATTCCAAAAGTTTTATTTCCTACAATTTCGATATCCACTTTTTGAGAGTTGATTCCCTAGATATCTAAAGAAAGTATGGCATGGATTCCTTATAGTACAACTATAAGAAATCTAAATTATACAAGAGTTGAATAATGAGCCGAACATCGAGAATGTTGTTAGATGAATAACAAATTCTAATCCTATCTAGGATTAAATTATTGGAAATATAATCAAAATTATTCTAAAGTACTTAAGAAGTATTTAAGATTTAATTTTGACAAATGAAGAATCTTACTACATAAATGATAGAAAGTCTAACATTGGGATTGTTGTTATCTATGATGAAGAAATAATTTGCTAGAAAAGTTCTAAGCAAATTGTTATTACAAACTTCATTGTAGAAGTAAAATTTGCTACATAGGATGTTGCAAATATAAAACTATTTTGGGTTCAGTAGTTATGAACTGTTTAAGAGTTTCTCCAATACATCACGAGTATCTCCTTGCTATGATAATAATGGAGCTTTAGCTTATGGCAAGGGAACTCGATTCTCACACTGAAATCTAAAATATTTTGAAAGGCATTAAGATATTATCAAATCAATTATTTGTTTAGGGCATTCTAGCCTTGTAGAAAATAGTGTTAACCATTAATTGGGTTAACCTATTATCTAAAGTTAAAAGTTAGTAACTATTAAACTTCATCTTAAGAAGATGAGTTTTTGATACTAAGTAGAATGGCTCAAGTGCAAGTGGGAGATTGATAGCAGTATGTGCCCTAGGAGCCATATAATAGTTATGTAATAGTAGATATTAATTCCTAATGGCATAATAAATATATTCATAATGTGAAAAGGGTTTCATATTACTGAATATAGTCCTTCAGTATTTGTAAGAGGATCTATATTCAAGTATTGAGAATATGGGTGATAGATCGTACTTGTGCAAATATTTTAAATATGTTCATGGTTGAAGGGTTAATCACTAGGCATCCTTAATTTCGGAAGACCATCACCTCTATGTGATATAGATGATTATAGAGGCAGTGAGTCTCATGCTGCTTAACATATGATATCGATACAAACATGTGAATATTCATAGGATGTATAGTCGAACTGTGATGTTAGATGATAATAATATGGGATTTTACTACTTGCCAATTATTTATCATCTAGGTCTTAATAGTGTATATAATCCTTTAACTTAAAGGACATTATATCTCATACATAGTTGGTTAGGATTTATCACTACTTACATAGATGTACTATTCATATACAGATATATGGCATGTGATAGTTCTAATTTGTTATGCATGGAGATAAGTGATCACCAAGATAGAATTCATTACCTCGAGTAAATGTGGTTAAGATCCTATGCTATCTGGTTATTCTTAATAACTAAAGTTTCTGGCTAGAATAGTAAGATTCACTAGAAAGAGTTTCTAGTAGGAATCTAATTTCATCAAGAATGAGAACTGAGATAAGGATATAGAATCGAGGCACATTAGGGTTTGACATAAACCATTACCCTAGCTGAGATTGGGATCTTTAATAAAGGGATTCTAGTGCGTGATGATTTATGATCGATGGTCCATGTCATGTTTAAAGTTATCAACTATAAACATTCATTTCTAATTAGGTAGTTATGATATGGAATGCTAGCTGTCACTCATGACTTATGGGACTAAGTGTAAAGATTTCACAATAGTAGAGAAAATATTTTCTCATTCCCATTACTAATTAGATATGAACCTAGAAAGTCACACACCTAATAGTGATCACCTTCCAAGTGTAAAAGGTTTACCATAATAATTAATTAAAGTGTCTAATTAATTGATTAAAGGTAAAATGATTAAACATGTAATTAAATTTACATAGATTCTAGTATGTCTTGATGTTTAATCTATGAAGGTTTCTATTCAATTAAATGTTAATTTGTATATGATGCAAATGAGTAACATTAAATTGAAAATTGATTTGGACTAAATCAAAGACATAATTTTAAGCTTAGTGAAAACCCCAAACACATTAGATGCGGCCTAAACCCATATATGATATGGAAAAGAAGTAATTTAGGCGTTAGAGAAAATTCACTATTCTTGAGCCCATATGATGGATTTAAGGGTTAGAGAATTTTCTACTAAGGTTAAAATTGTAATTACATCTTTTGACTTGTAGAAATATCCATTTTACCACTAAAGGATAAAATAGTCATTTCACCATTTGAAGAAGCAAAGTCCAACTTTGCCCTTTCACCTAATGATGAGCTAAAAGGATATTTTTGTCTTTGTGAAAACTTAAAGGTTAAGTCTTGAAGAAAATAAACATAAAAGGGTTTTATGTATTTTCTTCATAAGTTGTTGGACATCATTTTCTCATTTGAAGTATTTTAGAGAGAGAATTTGTGAGAGAGAAAGAAAAGGAAGAAAATGTTTCTTCAAATTTTCTTTTGATCTCTAATTCTTTTTCTTTTTTCTTTGTGATAGAACAAATGCTTGTAATTGAAAATGTGTTTAGTCCAAAAAAATCAAAGAGAAATCTTAACTTCCTAAAGGTTTTTGAGGGAAAATCTTGAATCAAATTGGGCGACCAAGAGAAGGATTCAAGAACACCAAAGAAACTAAGGAAACTTGGAGGTAAGCTAGGTGTGGATAATCTAGAGGCTTCACACTTGGGAAGCTCTTTGATAAAGAAAGAAGGAACCTATAAGAGGTAATATGATTACTCTTCCTTCTTCTTTCTATGCATATGTGTTTTACACACAAATTAATTGATTGCTTGAATGAATTTTGGACCAAAATTAGGTGAAGTGAAATTTTAAAATGTTTGAAATTTTACCTCACCACCTTCTTTCTGCTGTGTTTGGCTCCACCATTCCTTCAAAAGTCACTTGAACCCGTAGAACCCCATTTAATTTATAATCCTTTACCACTCATTAAGTAGGACCTTATCCCAAGATTATAGCTTGATTACCTTTCCTTCTTACCTATTACTTGCTTATCATTTACTAGTTAACTTATAATACCATTTACAAATACAACTTCTAAAATTTCTAAAATTTCAGTTCATATCATTAACCAAATTTTTATTATTTCATACATCATTGTAATAGTAATTATAATATAATTACAACACAGATAAACCCGGTAACATTTTAGTACTAAACCTTTGACCACCATGGAGCTCTAAAATAATGGTCTTCGCAGTCAAGAATCACAACACTTGAAATTAGCAGAGCAATTTCCAAGCAAAAGAATATGGCTTGGAATTTACCTTGCTGACTCATCGACCTTACCTGAAAAATTTACACAACTAAAGAATGAGAAAAAGCTCAGTGAGTACCTAACAATACAATACATAGGTGAGTATAGAGACCATTATCAAGAAGAGCTCTTTAAGGCAATGGAGCAAATTTAATCAATGTTATCATTATAAATCAATTTCACATTTGAGAAGGAAACATCTTTAGCAAAAATAATATTTTCTTGGAAGTGAAATGCTTCCAACATATTTAAATTAAGACTAGTAGCTTACTATAACAACCTACACCTACCCTAGAAATTTTCGTGATAACTTGCTTGATTTAGAACTATTAAGGTTAAGTGTGTGCTTTTGTGAGAATTAGTATTCTATGTGTTGATGAGCATGTGGCATATTAAATTAATTTTAATATGCAGAATATGAGTTGTTATTGTGAAATAAATGATTTACATGAAGTGCATTTGCATAAAATAATTTATTTTAAATAAAATGAATTTTCATGCATAAAGACAATTTTTAAGCATAAAATAATTTTATGAGTATTTTAAAATAATTTTTAAATAAATGTTTTGGGGAAAATTTTAATAGAAATAATAAGAAAAATATTTTAATTAATTATAATTAGCCCAAAATTTAAATAAAAAGCCCACATACCCCAAAGCCCACTACACAATACCCTTCTAACCTACCTCATTAAGGGTATTAGAGGAATTGCCAAAACCCTACATATATAATGTAAAATTTGGCTAGCCCTAATGTTCCAGCAGCCATCAATCCAATTTTCTATATCTTAGCCGAAAAATTCTCCCAAAATATTTCTTTCTATCGAAATTAAGAAAACACCTTTTAGTTTCGCGATTTCTTGACTGTAATCGTAAGTTTTTCTACTCTTTCAATTCGTAAGTTGATTTCTATGAAATAAATTATGAGAAAATTATTTTGAACTAGTTGTTTACTAATTTTTATAGATTTAATTTTGTTTGGGTGAGTTTTTGGGAGAGAAAATTTACTTTCTCCCAAAAACACAAATCTTTCCGTGAGATTTCTCCAAAGGTGAATCCTACAACTTAAAATCACAATTTTTATGCATAACCATCACTAGAGGGGGGAAATTTGTGAATTATTGGTTTCTAAACTGATTTGTGATTTGTTTTGATGAAAAATACTGGATTAAATTATATTTTTGCATATTTCTATAATGACTGGAAAGTTTCAGAAAACAAAAGAATTCAAGATTTTTGTGCTATAACTTAGAAGTTGGAAAATTCTATTGTTAATTTAACATGTGGCTGTTAATTTATGTGCGAATAAATTCTAATATGATATTTATTTTGTTTGAATGAAAAATAATGATTTAACTCATGTGTTTGCATATTATTGTAATGAGCGGAAAGCGCGAAAACTCATGATTTTCACCTAAGTCTTAAAACTTGGAATTTTTTTTCTATAAATCTTAACTATGGCTGCCGAATCATGCATGAGCATGTTCTAAACTAATATTTGCTATGACTGAATGATAAATAATGGTTTAAACCATCTGTTTACATATTACTGTAATGACCAGAAAGTACCAAAAATAAGAAAACTCATAGTTTTGTACCCTATAACACAAAAATTGAATTTTCATGTATGAGAAATACCATATGTGGCCAATTCATGTGAATTAATATTCTAAAATGATTTTTGCTGTGTTTACATGAAAAATCTTAGTTCAAACCATGTTTTTACACGTTACTATAATAGACGAAAAGTGTGAAAAGTAAGAAAAATTCAGTTTTCCCTTTGATGATGCATTCGGCCTACTATGGGATTTTTATCCCAATGTCTATAATTTTTATGCAATTTATTTTGATGATTATTGACATGTATGTATGTATGTATAATAAATGATAAAATTGCATGTTAGTTGAAGGAATGACCCTTGACAAGCTTAAAGGCACTTTGGTATGCTTAAGGTATACTTAAGGTATCTTAATCTTATATTGTGATTAGAATGTGAATGTGATTGAAAAATCTGGAACTAGATGTTATGATGACTTGATGATGAATGAATGGTCTTAAGTCAATGAGGTGATTGATTGAATGAATGGATCATAAAAGTTAAACATGACACTTAAAAGGTTAAGTGATTAGTTGACATGTATGGAAGTGTTAAGTAAGTTAATTGTTAAAGTGAATTAATATTATGATATTATGATGACCATAGAAAGGTATTGACATAATTATAATGTGCTTTCATGTGAGCCTATTAGGGCTAAGTGTGCAAGACTTTTGAAGTCAACATGTTTTGTGCAAGTGATGAGTACATTTATATGTGCAACTCTAAGTGTATATGAATGCTATATTTACATGGGGTAGTTATGGGATAGGAGCATTATGATTAAATAAATACTAAGTATTAAATTAAATATTATGTTAGAGTTTGAGGAGCTTTAGAAGTTTAAAAGGGCTACATATACTAGGAGCAAAGGAACCACAAGGTGAGTAAACACTATAATCTAACATAATAATGTTAGCAGAGGTGTGATCAGTCCCCTTAATAATTGGTTGATATGGCTTGCCTCTGTAGGAATAATGTTAGCAGCGAATCTGTTCAGTTGATTAAACTCCTTTGCATAATCTAACATGACATTCCCCATTTTTGCTTCAATTGTTCGAATTGTAGCACGCTGCCTTGCCTCTCTCCTTTTGGCAAGAACTGATCCATTACTTCCTACTTAAACTCTGCCTATGTAGGTGGGTCTACTCCATAAAGTCACTCCTTAATGTTTCTCTCATACCAATACCATGCTTCCTTCTTGAGTTGGAGTCTTACCAACTCAATTACTTAGACATTTAAGCAAGATAGTCGACAGGCTAGCTTATCCATCTCATCCAAGAGTTTATATGGGTCATCACCCTTTTCTTCATAGAAGATAGGTGGCTGAAGCTTCCTGAACTCTGAAATAGTCATCCGTTTATCAGATAGCTGCTTCCTCTCCCTTCAAGCAGATGCCACTACCACAGGTAGTAGAACTACATTTCCTTTTTGTGTTGGCGGCACTTCCCGCCTTTGAGCTTATAGCTTATTCAATTCCTTGCGTAAGTCTCTCATTTCCTCACATATAGTGTAAACCTCTTATCAAGAGGCTTGCTCATTAGAGCCTATGGTCGATGCCCTTAAGTTAGATCTCTCTTTTGACCTTGCAGGTGTAGAGGCAGCATTTGATGCAGTGTTCAAGATTACATCCTTACTAGCCCTAATAGGTTGAGCAGCTGTGTGAATCTTTTTCTTGGGAGGCATTTTACTATCATGATAAGGGAATTTAGTGCTAACTCCCTTCTAACCCATCTAACCCCATTACCATACTATTGCATTTACCATGCATTTAGCATAAGTACTTATCATATCATGTCATAAGGCACATATCATATATCACTTATCGCATAGTATGCATCATTTATCATATATCCCATATTATGGCATGTATTATGTAACCCATAACTTATAGCATTATGAACTTCCTTATCATATAAGAGTCAATCATGTCATAGGCAATAAAAAGAAATCATTCTATACTAAGTAACTGAGCAATCAATGGAAATATCATGCATATCACATAAGGTACTATGTCATTACACCGATCATCACCAACTACTTGTCCTAGCCCTTGTGTGTCCTCTACTAGGGCAGTCATCAGGTCGGCTTTAAGAATGGGTAGGTGAATGGTCAATAGGAGAGCACTCGAGTGCCACATCACCACTGATGCCGCATCAGTAACAAAGAAGATCTCTATCCTGTCAACGTCTAGTCGAAGATAAAGACCTCAATGGTGAGTAGTCTCCCCTATGCTCAATAATCCCTGCCCTAATCTGCTCAATATCCTTTCTTAAAGTTTTCACTAAAGACCTCAAACTTTGATTTTTCTTTGCTAGGTTCAAGTAGTCTTCTTCCAACTTCTGAATCTTGTTATGAATGCAATCATAATCCAGGCACTCCTCAGGGTCCTCCTCCTCATCAGGGGTTTCCTCCTTTTTTGGGTGAAGCACAGGCAAGACTCTCTCAAACATCTCTATCTAAGTCCTATTGCAGGTCACATGCGGTGCTCTAGGTCTAGGTCCTCTCGCAAGGTGATCTTTATGGTCGTCTATTAAGAGAATCATAAGGCATACAAACAAACAATAATAAAGAGTACTATATCTTATTAGGATTTTGCAGAACTATACTAGAGATAGACTACAAGTGACATGACAGGAAAATTCCTATGCTCTTGGATTATACTTAACTAACCCAATAAATAGATAAGTCCAAACTAAACTTTAAAACTATAGCTCTGATACTAACTTTGTGACATCCCAATTTCAGAGACATGACAATCCTAGAACATGGGGAGACATAAGGTCACCCACGCCTATAAAACACACTCATGAACATATAATCAATGCCTAGGATTGTATCGAACCTCATGCATTAACTTAAAAAAAAAAACTTTTTTTTTATTAAGGAAAAACCATAAGTTGAGGAAGTTAAAAATATACTTTGATGCAATTCATAAGAAAATAATAATAAAAATCCAAGTAAATTCTCCAACATAATATTCTAAAATAAAGTTCACATAATAACTCCTGAAGCGTCTAAGGACTCATCATAGTATGGTATTATTATAACTTTGACAAGGAATTTCCAAGCAAAGTAGAATGCTTGAGCCATCACCTTGCCTCCTCATATTGCTCACCTGGAACCACACAAGGGAAAAGGGTGAGATAGATGATCTCAATGAGTAAACAATATAGCATATACAATAACACATATTCCTTCAAAAAGAAAACCCATAGCTTATAACACATAGTTTATGATTTATAATTCATGAATCAAAGTTCGCAATTTACCAAGGTTTTCATTTAAGTAAGTTTGCAGAAATCACCCTTAAAACACTTATCACTTATAAAGAGTAAATGACTATATTAGCTCATTCACTCTAAGGAGAGGTGGCCTTATACCAATTTCCAACTCCCAACCCATAACATATAAAGTTGTGAAATTGATCAGGCTCTACAGCTAAAACTGCCCCTTCTAGCTGAGGTGCATACACTATCCCTATCCATCAGGTTAAGCCCATGTGCATAGGTTCCGATGATTACCCATATTGGCATGAGGATTTCTACATAAAAGGTTATAGATACCATAACTAGAGCCAATGGTAATCACATATGACAATAGCACTTTAGGCAACAATGACATGTATCACAATAGCAATAGCAGTTTATCTTTTTGAAAAGAAGATGAGTGTAGTTTTAGAAAGAAAGTAGGTAAGGCAACAATTACAAAGGGTCTTTCATATCATTGAATAAACATTAATGGCTATAAACCAAATGCCCATTGGCAACCTAAGTTTAATAAAGAAATCACATAATTATAATTGAAAGTAGAAAAAGACCTAGGTTTGAAGAGTCTCAAAGATTTCTATAACAAAATCACTTGCACTTATAACATGAATATGTTTACTCACTTTGTGGTTTCTTTGCTCCTAGTAATCGTAGCCCTTAAACCTCTAAAACTCCTCAATCTCTAATATAATATTTAATTCAATACTTAGTATTTATTTGATCATCATGTTATCCTATCCCATAACTACCCCATGCGTATATAACATTCAATACACTTAAAGTTGCATATAAAAATGCACTCATCATTTGCACATAACACATTAGCTTGTAAAGTCTTGCACACTTAGCCTTTGTAGGCTCATATGAGAACATATTATAATTTATACCAATTCTTTTCTAAAGTCAAGCACAGTGTCATTATCTTAATATCAATTCACTTTAACATTCAACTTAGTGCACTTAATACACCTATACATGTCAACTTACAAGTAACCTTTCAAGTATCATGCTTATCACTTATGAACAATTCTTTTAATCAATCTCTTTATCAATTTGAGATCATCAATTCATTATTAACTCATCATAATACCTATTTCCATATTACTTAATCACATTCACATATTAATCACAATATAGGGTTAAGATACCATAAGTATGGCAAATCGCCTCTAGGCTTGTCTAAAGTCATTCCTTCAACCAACATGCAATTTAATAATTTATCATTCATATATACATATCAATAATTATTAAAATATATTTCATAAAGATTATAGACATTGCAATAAAAATTTCCAAGTAGGCTGAAGGCTCTATTCAGGGTCAACCTGAATTTTCTTACTTTTGATACTTTTCGTTCTTCATAGTAATATGCAAAAACATGGATTGAACTAGGATTTTTCATGTAATCAAAACAAAAATCATTTTAGAACACTACACCATAGGAATCGGCAACCATATAGATATATATACATGGAAATTTTTCAACTTTATATTTTAGGATGAAAACCATGCTTTTGTCTTCTTTTTGGTACTTTTCGACTATTACCATAAAATGTAAACATAGGCTTTAAACCATTATTTTTCATCCAAACATACAAAAATTAGTTTAGGATACAAAATCATACAAATTGGCAGTCCCTAGGGTTCATACACATGAAAATTTCTAACTTTTAAGTTCTAGGACAAAAACCATGAATTTTCTTATTTTCTGAAAGTTTTCGGTCATTACAGTAATATGTAGAAATATGATGTAATTCGATATTTTTTATCTAAACACATAAAAGATCCATTTAGAAGACAAACATGTAAAAATTGCGCCCCCCCCCCTCCCCCCCGCGATGAGTTTATGCATGAAAATTACAAATTTTGAGCTGTAGGATTCACCTTTAAACGATTTGCTAGAGAGGTTAGTGTTTTCAAATGGGAAATTAATTTCTCTTTTAAAAATTCACCCAAATTGAATTAAATTAGTAGAAATAAGTAAATACTTAGTTCATAATAATTTTCACAGGATTAGTTTCATCAAAATCAAATAATAAATTGAAAGAAGAGAAAAATTTATGAATTTCGGTAGAGAGAATAATTTTGAGAGAATTTTTCTATCACAATAATGAAATAACAGAATGGTAGATGCTGGATACAAGGTCTAGCCAAAATTCACCCTATATATTTAGGGTTTTGGGCAATTTCCAAGACTACCCTTAATGAACTAGGCGATGAGTGTTTTGGTGGCTTTTGGGTATTTGGACTTTTTATTTAATTTTGGGGCAGATTATAAGTAACTAAAAATAAAATATTTTTCTTATTATTTTTATTAAAATTCCTGCCAAAATATTTATTTTAAAAATATTTTAAAAATACTCATAAAATTATTTTATGTTTAAAAATTGCCTTTTTGCATGAAAATTTATTTTACATAAAATAAATTATTTTAAGCTAATGCACTTCTTATAAATCATTTATTTCATAATAATAATTTATATTTGGCATACTAAAATTAATTTAACATTCAACATACCCATAAATCATACTATACACAAATTTTCCTATACACACATATTTTGACACAATAATTCTAAATTCAAGCAATTTGTCACAAAAATTCTTAGGGTAGGTATGGGTTGTTACAATTACCCCACATTAGAAGGGTACTTCTGCTTATCAATAGGCATTCAATAGAAAAGTTTATATAAGATTCATGTTAAGGAATTCAATGATCACGTTCAACATGATCGGTTCACAATAGTCAAATGTCATAAAGAAGCATCATATTAAATGGCTCAATATTCAATAAGCAATTCAACTCATCAAGGAATTGGAATATTTCAATGATTATGGTTTGAATAATAAGGGTTCAAAGCTTATAACACAAATCATATTATATTATCAAGTATGCACCTTGGACTTCTTTGCTCCTATTTACATTTAACTTTAATGCTAGTAGTGCTCATCGTACTCTTTGATAATATCTTTATCTTTATCTTTGGATTTTACACATCAATCACTTTCTTGTTATAACATTTGTTTAATTTAGCTTAACTTGTTAACATTTATTTCTTGTTCATTAAAGCATAACTTGTTACTTTTAAGGTCAAGATACACTATACATATACCTGTTACTAATTTTAACACTTTCCTTAATTGTTCTCCAAATAGCCCAATGTGTTCACTTAAGGACAAATAATTCTTTTCCTTCAAATTTTACATCTCAACTTCTTAACTATTAATTAAAATCAATTTAAATAATTTTCCCGTATTCAATGGAACTAATTCTACTTCCACATTCTAATTCCATACATAAGCCTAGTTCATTAAATTTTTAAGGAAATCACTTCTATCAATTGAATTTTTAAAAATAACCTTATACAATTTATGTTACACCATTCTTAAGCTTAATTTCCCTTCAACTTCATGAATTCAAGTTCAATACTCAAAATCCCCCAATTTCTCCCTAAACCCTAGAATTTGGAAAAAACTATTAATTCCTCATCAAATCTTCAAATTGATCATACAATTATGAAATTTGCATAACATAAATCCTATATGATCATTCAATTGTCAATATCTAGCATTAGAACATCAAGTTACCCTTTTAAACTCTATTATGCCTTTAAGATATTCAAGTCTTAAACTAAGTTTCCAAAGTTCATTTTAACACTTCTAAATCATTATTCTTCATCTAAAATAACCATAGATGTATTCAATTAGAACTTAGGACACTTCCTATAGTATTGGCCAAAATATATATATATCTAATGTAAAAGAGATTTTATACAACCAAGATATAAAAATCAACCTTAAAACATATATATGAGAAGATGAATATGATTTCTTACCTTGGTTAGCTTTGGTTTGCTAAGGTTCTTGTTGCTTTTAGTGCAAAAAGAATTTCCTTTGTGATTGTGAAATTTTGGTGTAGAGATAGGCAAAATGATGATCATAACATAAATTTTGCATATATATATATATATATATATATATATATATATATATATATATATATATATATATATATATATATATATATATATATATATATATATATAATGGGTTAGATGGTGGAGATTTGATCAAGCTCAATCCAATGGCTAAGATTTAATCTTGATGGATGGCTATGATTTAATCAAGTTGGATGGCTTGGATTTTCTCCACAATTTGTGATGTTCATCATGTGGTTTTGGAATTAGCAAAAATGAATGAATGGGGATTTCAAGTTGGAAAAGGAATTGACTTAGTCATGAATGTTGGCTAGCTTATCCAACATCAAACTTAAACTTGGTTAGCTAATTCTAACTCTAGTTAAGTGTATGTTCATCCATCCTTAGGTGTTGTGGGCTAGCCATTCAATAGGCTTGGGCTTTTTAGTCCAAAGCCCTATTAATGAATCCATATATAAACATTTCAAGCTCAGTAACTTAATACATTTTTCATTTTGTTTCTTTCACTTTAATATACATATTTCTACCTTCTAATGTCACCAAACACTCTAGATATTATTAGATAAATTATATACATATCATAATGCATATTTACTAGCCTTTCAATAGCATTGTTCAAGTATGTACATCATGTAAGCTCGTTGGGTCAAATTAAGTTTGACCTCTATTGTACCATTGTAACGTTAATTGAAATCAACTTTTCATGTCACTAATATTATCTTCCAATGACTTAGGAGATGCTAAGACCCATTCACTAGCACTTTAGATTCATATTTCAAATAAATTATTAATATAGTCACATTAAGTCAAACTCGATTTGATTTTCACTTTATCATAAATGTGCTTATTAAAATTGATTGCATTCTTTACTTGTTGTCACATTATTTATTAAAATTCCTTCTTATGATATTCTTATAGTTCTTGATATGTTAGGAAGGTCTTGAATGAAATAATATATGGACATTATAGTGTCTCCATTACTAACTCAAATAGGTTAGGAAAACCTTGGGTATTACATTAGATCTAGTGCCAAGCTTGCTCCCTACGTTCCTCGTCACTAAAAAGCTTAAGGTAAAAGTTCTTTCCTTTTCCTTTTCAATTCCAATTTTAAGATCTAAATCTGAAAAAATCTAAGTTTTGTTAATTAAAATCTGACATAATTAACAAATCTCTAAGCCCTTAAAATCAATCAAAACATGATAACAAAGGCAATGACTTAAAAACCCCTCCTTTGCAAGAAGGAAGAACTATGTGGAGTTTGATTCTCATTTAAAGGGATACGCAGGCATGCCATCTCGAAGGCATCAACCCTACTAAAATTAACAACTTCTTCTCTTTATCATATTCTTCACATAGTTTAGGGTCAAAATTGCTTTTCTTAAATAAAATTTGAAACTTTAATTGTTTTATAATTATTTTATTATTTTTTCTTACTTTAGTTGTTTATATTATATTTGGGGAATGTGTGATTTTCTAAGAATTCATAAGGTGTCACATCCCAATTTATGAGACATGACGGCCCTAGAATATGGGGAGACATAAGGTCACCCACGCCCATAAAACCCACTCATACATAAGCAATAATTTCCTAGGATTGTACCGAACCTTATACATTAATTTAATAAAACCTTTTATAAAGGAAAAACCTTAAGTTGTAGAAGCTGAAAATATACTTTATTACAATTCATAAGAAAATAATAGTAAGACTCCAAGTAAATTCTCTAACATAATATCTTAAAGTAAAGTTCCCATAACAACAATCTTAAAGTAAAGTTCCTATAACAACTCCTAGAGCATCTAAAGACTCAACATAGTATGGTATTATTATAACTTTGATAAGAAAATTTCCCAAGCGGAGTAAGTAGCTTGACCGATCACCTTGCCTCCTCATAATGCTCACCTAGAACCACACAAGGAAAAAGGAGTGAGATATATGATCTCAAAAAGTAAACAATACGACTTATACAATAACATATATCCCTTAGAAGGTTTCATAGCTCATAGTTCATAATTTATGATTCACAGTTCATGGCTTATGATTTTAACTAGGTTTACAAAAATTAGCTTATAACTCATAACATATAGAGTGGAGGTTGCTGCCTTGTCTGCACATAACATAATGTAGAGTGAAGGCTGCTGCCTTGTCCACTCGTAACATAATATAGAGTGAAGGCTACTGCCTTGTCCATATATATCTCATAACATGTAAAGTGAAGGCTACCACCATGTTCACACAAAACTCATAACATGTAAACTGAAGGCTACTGCCATATTCACACATAACTCATAACATGTAAGGTGAAGGCTGCTGCCATGTTCACACATAACTCATAACATAAATTCATAACATATAAAGGTAATAGTAGCATTGAATGATACAATCACTTGTAGCATATTAGCAATAGAAGTTTAACTTATTTAACAAAAGATGAACAACCATGTAGTTCCAGAAAAAGTATAAGTTAGGGCAATAATCACCAAGGTATTAACATTAGATAATAAAAAATGGTTTTGGACCAATTGTCCTTTGGCAATCCAAGTGTAGAAAGAAATCATTAGAATAGAAAAGAACTTGGATTTCAAGGTATCAAAGGTTCACAAAACATGATAGCTTGCATTTGTTACTTGAAACATAATGTTTACTCCTAATTGTAGTATGAATACAGTGTTTACTCACCTTGTGGTTCCTTCGCTCCTAGTACACGTAGCCCTTTTGAACCTTTAAAACTCCTCAAGCTCTATCATAATATTTAATTCAATGCTTAGTATTTATTTAATCATGATGATATCCTATCTCATAACTACCCCATGCACATTTAATATTCACATACACTTAGAGTTGCATATATAAGTGCACTTCATCACTTACACATAACATGTTGACTTTAAAAGTCTTGTACACTTAACCTTTATAGGCCCATACGGAAATACATTATAATTCATGTTAATACCTTTCTAAGGTCAACACAATATCATTATCTTAATATCAATTTACTTTAATAGTCATCTTAGTATACTTAACACTTCCATATAGGTTAACTTAACAAATAACCTTTCAAGTGTCATGCTTATCTCTTATGACCAATTCATTTAGTCAATCTCTTCATCAATTTAGGATCATTAAATCATTATCAAGTCATCATACAACCTACTTCCATATTATCCATTCACATTGACATATTAATCATAACATAAGGTTAAGATACCTTAAGTATACAAAATTGCCTTTAGCCTTGTCTATGGTCATTCCTTCAACCAAAAGGCAATTTAACCATTTATCATTCATTTGTACATATCAATAATCATTAAAATATATTACACAAAAATTATGGACATTGGGATAAGAATCCCAATGTAGGCCGAATGCTCCATTCCAAAGAAAACCTAAATTTTCTTATTTTTCGCACTTTCCGTCTATCACAGTATATATAAAAACATGGTTTGAACCAAGATTTTTCATGTAATAAAAAAAATTATTTTAGAATAAAAACATGTAGGAATTGGCCCATATATACATTCATATGCATGAAAATTTTCAACCTTAAGTTTTAGGATGAACAACCATGAGTTTTCTTGTTTCTAGTACTTTTCGATCATTACAACTAACATGTGGTTTAAATCATTATTTTTCATTCAATCACAAAAAATATCAATTTAAAACATTAATATGTACAAATTGGTAGCCATGGATGTTTTTCATACCTGAAAATTCTAAATTTAGGCTTTAGGAAGAAAATCATGAGTTTTCAAGCTTTTCGTGCTTTCCGTTCATTACAGTAATATGCAAACACATGATTTAAATCATTATTTTTCATTCAAACAAAACAAATATCATATTATAATTCCTGCATACACAAATCAGCAACCATATACACATGAAATCATGGAATTTTTGAACTTCTAAGTTCTAGCACAAAAACCTTGAATTTCTTTATTTTTTGAAACTTTTCGGTCATTACAGTAATCTGTAGAAATATGATTTAATTTAATATTTTTCATCTAAATATATCAAAAATTAGTTTAGAACAGCAACATGTAAAAATTGTCTCCCCTTGGTAATGTTTATGCATGAAAATTTCAATTTTGAGTTGTAAGAATCACCTTTGGAGAAATCACGTAGAGAGGTTAGTGCTTTCAGTAGAAAATTTGATTTTTCTCACAAGAAGTCACCTACCCCAAATTTTATTAGTAAAAATCAATAAATATTCAGTTTAGAATAATTTTCCCATGATTAGTTTCATAAAATCAAATAGCAAATTGAAAGGATAGGAAAAACTTACGAAACGGTCGCGAAATTGCAATGTTTGAAAGTATTTTATGAATTTCGGTAGAGAGAATAATTTTGAGAGAATTTTTCTAGAAAAATAATGAAATAACATAATGGTGGCTATTGGAATGAAGGGCTGGCCAAATTTTTGATATTTATTTGTAGGGTTTTGGGCAATTTCTAAGATTACTCTTAATGAGCTAGGTTATGAGTGTTTTAGTGTAGTGGGCTTTTGGGTATTTGGATTTTTTATTTAAATTAGGGGCTGATTATGGGTAATTAAAAATAAAATATTTTTCTTATTATTTCCATTAAAATTTTCCCCAAAATATTTATTTAAAAATATTTCAAAAATACTTATAAAGTTATTTTATACTTAAAAATCGCCTTTTTGCATGAAAATTCATTTTATGTAAAATGAATTATTTTATGCTAATACACTTCATATAAATAATCTATTTCACAATAATAACTCATGTTATGCATATTAGAATTAATCTAACATGCTATATACTCATCAATCTCATAGCACATAAATTCCCATAAATGCACACACTTAACCTTAGTAGTTCTAAGTCAAACAAATTGGTCATGAAAACTCCGAGGGTGGGTGTGAGTTGTTATATAAGGGCTAGAGGAAAGATCCCCTGATTTTGATATTTTTATTTGTAATAATTTTAAGTAGTTTTCCTTTATTGTTCACATTTTGTAATTATCATTATTGAACATTTGCCACGCATTGCATGAATAATATTTGTTTCATGCATCATATTATATCTATTCATGTATACATAAAAATTTCTTTTTACAAAAGCTATTTTGTATTTAAGTCAAACTAATTTTTTTTTGTATTGTTTTAACCAAAATCTAGTCCCCAAGCCCTCCTTGGTCGTTCGAGGACTAGTGCTTTTCCTTAGGATAAATAGTATAATTTTGGAGTCAATCAAATTGGATTTTCCTTTAATTTTCCTAACTAAAGTAAACAAAATTAAAGTGGCGACTATTTTTGCAAATCACAATTTACAAAATATAATTTTCTAAACTCAGAGAAAGTTCCAATCATGATGTTTCTCCTAAATAAGCATTTTCAATTTCCTCTAATGGATTAGGCCAGTGCTCGGATGAGGCCTTACAGTTGGCGACTACACTGGAGACTCCAAAATCTTTTTCAAAATAAAAGATGAAAGTGGACTACTCTTAGTAAAACAAAAAGTTTGGCTTTTAGTACAAAATAGCTTTTCATGCCTCATTACATTGGGCTTCTTGTCCAAAACCCTGGTTTCTTAGGAAAACAAAGGATAGAAAGTAACATCAAGTGGGCAACCTTCCTTTGGTCTACTTGTTGATAGTGAAATCATCCAGGTTGCAATGTATCCTCTAATCTTTTTAGAGATGTAATGAGGATGTAAGTACCGTTGGACCTATGCAAGACTCCTTGACTCACATGTGATTAGGTATATTGCATCTCTAGTGTGACATGTTCCTTTTCAAGCCACCCTTACCCTTTCATGTAATGACTCATAGAACCTTCCTTTAGGATTGTATGCACCATAATACTGAACTTGGTATTTCACAAAACCTTTTTCAATCATTCATTCATACATGCAAGCATAGCATGAACCTTATGAAGAGTCTAAAACCTATCCAAACATCTTCACACCTAAAACCTATGGTCCATTTAAACCCATGGTGAAAATCCATAGCCCATGGCCCATCTAAACCCATGGTTAAGGCCTAAAACCCATGGTCCCAAAACCCATGGTCCACCTAAACCTATGGTCAAAACACTTAAAACCCATTCTCCACCTAAATCCATGGTCAAAACCTAAAACCCATGGTGCATCTAAACATATGGTTATGTCTTATCCAAACCCATGTCAAACTTATGGTAAAAATAAACCCATCTATGGTACCCTCATCCTTATCCACATCCTTATCCAAGCTAAACACTAACCTAGCTCTACCCTTTATAACCATTACCCAAGCTAAACACTAACCTAACTTTCATCTTTCACAATTCTTACCCAAGCTAAACACTGATCTAGCTTTATCCTCAATAATCCTTACTAAAGCTAAACACTGATTTAGCCTTATCCTTAACAATCCTTACCAAAGCTAAACACTAACCTAGCTTCATTTTTATCCATAGTCCTTACCCAAACTAATCCTTGACTTTGTTTCATCTTTGACAATACTATCCAAACCCATGGCCCATCTAACCCTATGATCTAGTCCAATCAAACCTATTATCCAACTATCACCAAATCCATGGCCCACGACCTAACATCCAAATCCATGGCGCATCCAATCTCAAAACCCATGGTCACTCTATCCTTAAGTCCATGGTAAACCATTCATAAATCACAATCCTAATTACTCGAGGCTAAAATCTAACCTATCCTTCTAAACTACTCTTTAGTTCATCAAAGTTAAATTTTGACCTAGCTACTCGAAGCTTAAATCAGACCTAGCCATCCAAAGCTAAATTCTGACCTAGTTACTCAAAACTAAAATCTAACCTAGCCACCAAAGCTAAATTTTGACCTAGCTACTCAAAGCTAAAATCCTACCTGGCCATTCAAAGCTAAGTGCCAACCTAGTTTCCAAAGCTAAAATCTGACCTAGCTCCCCTAGCTAAATGTCGAGCTAGCAAACATCATATGTCTTTACCCTCATCTTTACTGATACATTATTAACTTAACCACAAGACATTGTGATCCATAGCTATTAAAACTAAGGTCCTTGGTTTGTCATATCCCACCATTTTTTCCAAAGCTTAATACTAACCCACTTCTTTTTCCCTTTCATAAGGTTGCCAAGATGTCTACTAGATTCGACAAAGATATCATGAATAAGATTTTGGCCAAACTATTGGAGTAACAAGAAGAGATGTTCAAGAGATAAGTGGCCAAAATTCAGGTCTAATTGCAAGCCCAAAGGGAGGCCATACTAAATGATGTCCAAGACATGCTAAGTCAGGCTAGCATAAACCAAACCCTAAGTCCTGCATTTCAAGATCCACTCAACCTGGACCAAAATATGAGCATAGTTTAGGCCCACGCTTCTACTTTCCCCGCTAAGCCAACCTCTGAAACCATACTCCCATCTTCAATTCCCTCATCTAATATCCTTCAAACAAACACTCTCTCCCATTTAGCACCTGCTAAACAACCATAAATCACTTCATTTTCTATGGATCCTTCCCAAAGGAGGGAAGCCACATGTAATCCTAAGCTTGAGGTCTTCCTACTCAAACTGGAAGCCATTGAAAAGTTGATAAAAAGTCTAAAGAAGAGGAAAGACATGTTTGATGCAAGTTCATTAAGCCTTTTCTCTAATGCCCGATTACCACTAAAGTTCAAGATGTCGAATTTGGACAAGTTTGATGGTACTACTTGTGCCAAGATCCATTTAAAGATGTATATAGGGGCAATGCATCCCCTTGGTATCAACAATGAGCTCTTTGCTCAACTCTCTATGCATCCCTTATTGATGCCACTTTAAGATAGTCTATTAACTTAGATGACACCCAAAAATAGACTTGGGAGGACATTTGCAATGCATTTGTCAAACAATACCACTATAATATTGAAGTGGACATTACAAGAAGGGATTTAGAAAGCACCAAGCAGCTTTCGAATGAGACCTTCTTTGGATTCCTTACAATGTAGAGGGCTAAAGCTGCTCTAATGGTAAATAGGCTAACTAAGCAAGAATAAGTGGATATGCTTGTCAAGAATCTGCTTCTGAACTACCAAGATCCCTTTTTAACACAATACCTCCCACTTCAAAGCTTAAATCTCAACTGCATCCAAGGTTGATGATCACCTTTAAAGCAAATCAAAGATTGCCACGATTGACTTGGACATTAAGGAAGAACTTGAACCCAACATTGAAGAGTTTGACTTTAGCTAAACCTTATCTGCTTAGAATCAGTCCAAAACCTCATTAGCAATAAATACCTCTTTTACCCACTAACCTTTTAAGCCATCTAGTGACTCAACAAGGTAAGTGTCATATTCCAATTTTAGAGATATGATGGTCCTAAAACATAGGGAGATATAAGGTAACCCATGCCCATAGAACCCACTCATGCACATATAAACACTGCCTAGGATCATACCAAAACCTCATGTATTAACTTAATTATCCAATAATAAGGAAAACTTTGGCTAATAGAAGAATAATATTAAAATACTTTAAATACAATCCATATAAAAAGAACATTTAAGACTCCAAATAAATTATCAAGTAAATAATATTCTAAAAAATGAAACTTTCAGAGTGTCACATCCTAATTTTAGAGACATGACGGTCCTAAAGCATAGGGAGATATAAGGTCACTCATGTCCATAGAACCCACTTATACTTATACAAATCAAGACTAGGATTGTACCAAACCTTATACAATAACTCATTTTAAAACATTTATATGAAAACCTTAGTTATAGAAGATAATAATTAGACACTTCACATATAATCCATAAGAAAATAATATTCATAATCTAGTTGAAACCTTAATAAATAACATCTCAAAATAAACATCAAAAATAAATATTTCCGGAGCATCTAACGATAACCCTTTGTAGTATAGTATTATTAAAGACTTGGATAAGGAATTTCTAAAGTGAGGTAGGATGCTTGAGCCATCACCTTGCCTCCTTATACTGCTCACCTGGAACCACACAAGGAAAAAGGGGTGAGATAAATGATCTCAATGAGTAAACAATATAACACATACATTAACATATATTTCTTTGAAAAAGAAAACTCATAACTTATACACATAGTTCATTATTTATAATTCATGAATCAAGTTGCAATTTAGCAAGGTTTTCAATTTAGCAAGTTTATAGAAATCACACTTATAACACATAGAGAGTGAGGGTTGTTGCTCTATCACTCGAACACATATAGGAGAGGTGGCATTAAACCAAATTCCAACTCCTATCATATAAAAGAGCATGAAGTTAATTAGGCCCAATGGCTAGAACCGCCCCTTCTAGTTGAGATGGATACACAACACCTATCCATTGAGCTAGGACCATGTGCACAAGTTTCAATGATTACCCGCATCGGCACGAGGATTTCTGCTTAAAGGGTTAAAGGTACCATAGCTAAAGCTAAAGGTATTCACATATAACAATAACATTTAAGGCAATAGTAACATATATGACAATAACAATAGTAGTTTAACTTTTGAAAAAAAGATACAATGATAGTGTAGTTCCAGAAAGAATGTAAGTTAGGGCAATAATCATAAAGGTATTATCATTAGATAATAAAAAATGATTTTTGGACCAATTATCCTTTGGAAACCCAAGCTTAATAAAGAAATCATAGAGTTTCATTTTAGAATAGAAAGAACTTAGGTTTCAAGAATGTCAAAGATACACATATCATGATAGCTTGTACTTGTAACGATATCATAATGTTTACTCACCTGGTGGTTCCTTTTGCTCCTAATACTTGTTGCCTTTGAACCTCTAAAACTCTTCAAGTTCTATTATAATATTTAATTCAATACTTAGTATTTATTTAATCATCATGCTATCCTATCCCATAACTATACCCTATGCACATATTACATTCACATACACTTAGAGTTGCATATAGAAGTGCACTCATCACTTGCACCTAATATGTTAACTTTAAAAGTCTTACACACTTGGCCTTTATAGGCTCACATGAAAACACATTATAACTCACACTACGAATTTTCTAAAGTCAAACAAAATATGTCATGATCTCAAAATCAATATACTTAACATTTCCATATATATCAACTTAATAATAGCCCTTCAGGTGTCATGCCTATCTCTTATATATGATCAATTCATACAATCAATCCCTTCATCAATTCAAGATCATCAATTCATTATTAATTCATCATAAAACCTATTTCCATATTACTTAATCACATTCACATATCAATCACAACATAGGGTTCAGATACTCTAAGTATACCAAATTGCCTTTAGGCTTGTCTAGGGTCATTCATTCAATCAACATACAATTTAATCATTTACCATTCATGTATACATGTCAATAATCATTAAATACAACATATAAAAATTATAGACATTGGGGATAAAAATCCCTACATTGGCTGAATGCTCTATTCAAGGAAAATATGCATTTTTCTTACTTTTCGTACTTTTCGTTCATTACAGTAATATGAAAAATATGGCTTAAGCTAGGATTTTTCATGTAATCAAAACAAAAATCATTTTAGAACATGAACACATAGGAATTGGCACCCATATATATATTCATAGGCATTAAAATTTTCTAACTTTTAGGTATTAGGTGAAAACCATGAACCTTTCTTATTTCCGATACTTTCCGATCATTACAGTAATATGTAAACACATAACTTAAACCATTATCTTTCATCCAAACATAACAAAAATCAGTTTAGAACATGAATATATTCAAATTCACAGCCATATACATTTCTTATGCATGAAAATTCCAAGTTTTAAGTTCTAGGATGAAAATCATGAATTTTCTTATTTTTTGAAACTGTTCGGTCATTATAGTAATATGTAGAAATATGATTTAATTCAATATTTCTCATCTAAACACATCAAAAATCCATTTAGAATACAACAATACAAAAATCACCCACCTGCTATGTTTATGCAAGAAAATTCCAACTTTGAATTTTGGGATTCACCTTTAGAGGATTCGCGTGGAGAGGTTGGTGTTTTCGGTAGAAAAATTAATTTCTCTCTCAAGAAATCACCTAGGCTGAATTTAATAAATAAAAATTAGTAAATACTCAATTCAAAATAACTTTTCCATGGTTAGTTTCATAAAAAATCAAATAGCAAATTGAAAGGAGAAAAAAACTTACAAAATAGTCTCGAAATTGCAAAGTTTGAAGGTAATTAGTGAATTTCGGTAGAGAGAATAATTTTGAGAGAATTTTTGCTACCAAAATAACAAAATAACATAATGGTGGCTGCTGGAATGAAGGGCTAGCTGAAATCCCCTTTAAATATTTAGGGTTTTGGACAATTTCCAAGTTTACCCTTAATGAGCTAGGTTAGGAGTGTTTTGGTGTAGTTGGCTTTTGGGTATTTAGGTTTTTTTATTTAATTTTAGGGCTGATTATAGGTAATTAAAAATAAAATATTTTTTTTATTATTTTCATTAAAATCCCCCCCAAAATATTTATTTAAAAATTATTTTAAAAATACTCATAAAATTATTTTAGGCTTAAAAATTGCCTTTTTGTATGAAAATTCATTTTATGTAAAATAAATTATTTTATACTAATGCACTTTATATAAATCATTAATTTCACAATGATAATTCATATTAGGCATAATTAAAATTAATTTAACATGCCACATACTCATAAATCACATCATACATGAATTTTCCTATGAGCACATATTTTGACACAATAATTCTAAATTCAAGCAATTTGTCACGAAAACTCCTAGGGTAAATGTGGGTTGTTACACGGAGCACCTAAAAAGACTCTTCATATCATAGTATACTAATTAACTTAGACAAGAAAATCCCCCAAGTGGAGTAGATTGCTTAAGCCATCACCTTGTCTCTTCATAATGCTCACCTGGAACCATACAAAGAAAAAGGGGTGAGATAGATGATCTCAATGAGTAAACAATATAGTTTATACAACACCACATATCCCTTAGGAAGGGCTTATAGCTTATAACTTATAGTTCATGATTCATAATTCATGATCCATAGTTTGTAATTTAACAAGGTTCACAGAAATCACACATAGCACATAAAGAGTGAGGGCTTTTGCCATATTCAATTGAACACATAGAGGAGAGGTAGCATCGAACCAAATTCTAACTCCTAACATAGAAAAGTATGAAACTGATTAGGCTTTATGGCTAGAATCACCCCTTCTAGCTGAGGTGGATACGCTACCCCTATCCATCGGGTTAAGACCGTGTATATAGGTTTCAATGATTACCTATATCGGTGCGAGGATTTTTGCATAAAAGGGTTTATAGGTACCATAGTTAGAACTAATGGCAATCACTTATAATAATAGCATTGAAGAATGCAATTACATGTAACATAATAATAATTTATTAAACAAAAGATAAATAACAGTGTAGGTTTAGAAAGAATATAAATTAGGGCAATAATCACAAAGGTTCTTTATTAACATTGTATAATCAAAAATGGTTTTGGACCAATTGTCCTTTGGCAACCCAAGTTTCACAAAGAAATCATATAGTTGTAATTGAAAATAGAAAAGAACTTGGGTTTCAAGAATTTCAAAGGTTTACATATCATGATAACTTGTACTTGTAACAAGAACATAATGTTTACTCACTTTGTGGTTCCTTAGCTTCTAATTGTTGTAGCCCTTGAACTTCTAATACTCCTCAAGCTCTTACATAACATTATAATTCAATACTTAGCATTTGCTTAACATCATGCTATCTTATCTCATAATTACTCCATGCATATATAACATTCTATATACTTGGAGTTGCACTTAGAAGTGCACTTATCATTGGCATATAACATGTTGACTTAAGTCTTGCATACTTTGCCTTCGTAGGCTCAAATGAAATCACATTATAACTCATACCATGACTTTTCTATAGCCAAACACAATAAATCATGATCTTAATATCAATTCAATTCCACTTCCAACTTGTCACACTTAATACTTTTCATATACCTCAACTTAAAAAGTAACCTTAAAAGTATCATGCTTATCTCTTTTGACCAAATTATGTAATCAATCTCATAGTCAATTTAAAGTCATTTATCCCTAATTAACATATCATAAGGCCTAATTCACATGTCACTTAATTATATACACATATTAATCAAACATGTAGTTTGGGTTTGGAAACCCTAGTTTAGGCCAAACCTCTCTAGGCTTTGTCTAGAGTTATTCCTTCAACCAATATGCAATTAAACCTTGCATCATTCATATGCACATGTCAACTGTCATTAAAATATACAATACAAAAATTATAGTCATTGGGATCAAATTCTAAAGGTAGGCGAAAAGGTGTTTCCATGGAAAACCATGGATTTTCTTATTTTTCACACATTCCGATCATTACAGTAATATGTAAATGTGTGGTTTAAACCAATATTTTTCATCTAAACATAACAAAAATCATTTTAGAAAACCAATATGCAAGAATCAACACTCCTTTGTAGATGCAAGAATCAGCACTCCTTTGTAGAGTATATGCATGAAAATTCTAATTTTAGGTTTTAGAGTGAAAACTATGGATTCTCTTGCTTATTTTTACTTTCTAATCATTACAATAATATACAAAATTATTATTTAAACCAATATTTTTCATCTAAATACAACAAAAATCATTTTAGAATTTATCCATACAAAAATTGGCTCCTCCCTTTATGCAATTGCATGAAAATTCTATTTTTTTTTTGTTTTAGGGTTCATCTTTGATAGATGTGTGAAGAAAGAGTTGTATTTACGGTTGAAAATCAGTTTCTCCTTCAAATAAAACACCTAGGCCAAATTAAACATCAAATAAAATAGTAAACATACAATCCCATATAGATTTCTCATGGTTAGTTTCATAAAAATCAAATAGTAGATTGAAAGAAAGGAAAAACTTTTGAAAATGATCACAAAATCGCAAGGTTTGAAGGCACCTTGTAAATTTCAGTTAGGAGAATATTTTTTGAGAGAATTTTTCTATAAAAGTCTAATGAATAATAGAATGGTGGCTGCCACTATAGCAAGGGGCTGAATTTTAGGTTTTATATTTAGGGTTTTGGTAAAATTACAAGTTTGCCATTAATAAGCTAGGTTAGGAGTGTTTTAGTGTGTTGGGCTTTGGTGAGTTGGGCCTTTTAATTATATTTATGGGCTATTTATAGGTAATTAAAAATAAAATATTTTTCTTATTAGTTTGATTAAATTCCCCTCAAAAATATTTATTTAAAAATATTTTAAAAATACTCATAAAAATTATTTTATGCTTAAAAATCGCTTTGTATATGATGCTGCAAATCAATTTATGCTTATGCACTTCACATAAATTACTTATTTTATAATAATAATTCATATTATGCATACTATAACTAATCTAACATGCCATATACTTATCAATCATATAACACATGAATTTTCATAAAAGCACACATTTTGTCATAATAGCTCTTAATTCAAGTAAGTTGTCATGAGAACTCCTAAGGTAGGTGTGGGTTGTTACAGTAAGAAGGATACTAGTTAGAGTCCATATCATTAAACTCTGAGTCATCATTTAAGTCAGAGTCATCTTTTTGAGTTTGACTATCAAAGTCATCTTTTTCGAGTCTGTCTATTAGAGTCATCTTCTTCGAGTCTGTTTGTCAGAGTCATCCTATTGAGTCTGTTGAAGTCATTTTTTTTTTGCAATAAAGAAAGATGGGATTATTTAATAAAGTGTGGATTTTTCAAATCCCTTCCTTTATGTGTTTCTTTTCATCCAATTTGAATGAAATAATGAATTTTTGCGCCAATAAGGAATCACATGTGAAGGGTCAGGAATTCATATAAGGCCATAACAAATGATTATTAAAGTAGCCTTCATCAAAATTGTAGTTCTTTGGAAAATATCCAAATTCCCAAGCAAACATCCATGTCACTTTTTCTCCAAGCACCAGGCTAGGGGCAATCATCAATCATCTTCATAAGTAAAGTAGAACATATAGCTTTGCTAATTGAAAAGGGAAGGAAAACTAGAAATTCAATCTATGAACCAAATAGAATCAGACCTTTCAAGCAAGATGGAACAAATAGAAGGGAAAAATTCAAAAAAAATCAAAAAATAAAAAAAAAAGAGAAGAAAGAAAGAAAAGAAAAGAAAAAACAAAGAGAGAGAGAGAAATTTAAAGGAATTGCTAAGTTGAAAACCCACAAAGGTAGCTTAGCCAAAAGATGGAATCAACTCGAAGCAACAATTCAAGATGAAACTCTATTTCATTCAAATTGGATTCTCTACCTAGTCCGTTAGTCCTATCTCATCCAAAGATAGTCATTTTGTTAGTCTTACCTTTCATAGAGTCATGTTTCCTTACATTTGTATCCCGTTAAGTTTTTTCACCACTTTGCTTAGAGTTTTTAGCTTCTTGTGTCTCATCCTATCATTACCACATCGATCGGAGTCTAGTATCACCTTCTAGTCTATGTGTCTAACTTGCTGAATCAACTTATAAGGTGGTATCCCACCTGTCTCCTCCAAAACACCTTTACCCCTAACTTTTTCCAAAGATTATGCATCCTAGACATATTATTATCAAATTCTTTGGCAAAATAACAAAGCTTGGGCTCGTTAATAGAACCAAGGCCCATCATCATTAAAGCCCAAATTTCTTGGCTAAACTGCCTCTTTTAGGGAATACTTATGGACTTCTTTAAGCTTAAGGTCTCTTTATCAAGTTGGCTTAATTAATGAATTCACTACCCTAAATATTGTATTGCATCAAACATCTTTGCTCAAATCTTACAACCTGAATTTTCAAGTGATAGTTCTTGACTTGATTAGAACCTAACCCAACCTGACCTAACATCTTAAGATCAATCTAGCCTTTTAAGGACCTACCTGACCTACCTTCCCAATGACCAATCCTTAGCCAATACCTTTCCCTACAAGGACTGATCCTTAATCATAACTTTCTATAGGCAAATCGAGTCAAGCCACCTATGCTGATATTCCCACACCCTCACCTTTCAGAGACATAACCTTCCCTAAATCCTCTAAATAGCAAAGCCTAATAGATAACTTTATCCCAATTTTTCTAACATTAAAGCTAAGCAAATAGCTTTGATCCTATCCTCCTAATATCAAGGCTGAACAAATAGCTTTGATTCCAATCCTCCTAGCACCAAAGCTGAATAGATAGCTTTGATCCCATTCCTCCTAACACTAAAGCTAAATAGATAGCTTTGATGCTAATCCTCCCAAAGCACCGAAGCTAAATAGATAGCTTTCATCCTAATCCTCCCAAGCACTAAAGCCGAGTAGATAACTTTGATCCCAATCCTTCCCACATGAAAGCCGAACAAATAGCTTTGATCCTAACCCTCTTAACATCAAGGCCTAACAGATAGCTTTGATCCCAATCCTCCTAACATTAAGGCTAAACATATAGCTTTAATCCCAATCCTCTTAAGCACTAAAGTCGAATAGATAGTTTTGATTGCAATCCTTTCAAGCACCAAAGCCTAACAAATTGTTTTGATCCTAATCTTCCTAAGCACCAAAGCTAAATAGATAGCTTTGATTCTAATCCTTCCAAACATCAAAGCCAAGCTGATAACTTCGATCACAATCTCCCTAACAGTAAGGCTGAATAGGTGACCTTGCTAAACTAGTTTGAATTCCCAAATCTCCCCCTTTGAGGTGGACCAAATCTCCAAATATTAAAGTATGGGTAGGATAGATAGCTTTGATTGAAATTTGACAAACCATCTTTACCTCCAACATTCAAGCTGGACAGATAGCCTTGGTTGAAATTCACCAAAAGCATCTTTACCTCCAACATTTAGGCTAGACATATAGCCTTAATTAAAATTTACTAAGACCATTCTCACATCCAACATCAAGGTTGAATTAATAGCTATTGACAAAACCTCATTTATCTTAGGAGCCCCCTTCCAAAAGGTTTATATTCTTATACCTTTTTCACCCTTCACAAGGTTCAATTTGCATAAGCATGAATGCCTTTATGCATGACAAACACAAGCAGGTATCACAAGCCTAGATTCTGACATAGCATAGCCCAAAATCTGACATGGCATAAGAACACACAAGCCAAAAATCTAATGTGGCATGAGCACAAGCCCAAAGTTTGATATGGCATCTTTTCTCAAGGTTTGTTATCATCAGAATTGCCTTTTGCTTAAAAACAATTCTAATGAGGGGAAAGCTATGAACCCTCAAAATTGTACCCCTATGATTCAGTCGTAGCTTGACACTCATTATGAATAGTGTGCTATATAGAACCAGTATGATGGTCCTAATAGCCAATTAGTGGGCAGGGGTTAAGGGGTAGTGCCCCATTGAAAAAATAAATTTCCCCAAAATTGCAGCTTTAGACTACCAACACTCAATTATGAACTCATAGAATCAAACTAGGCCTAAATTGGATCAAAAATAGATGAGAACGAGTTAAAAAACTAGGTGCAACAATCCTCAGGCTAGCTGCGATAACTCATAGCTAGCTGCGATAACCACAGCCACCTCTGCGGTTGCCGCAAGTATCCCTACAATAGCCAAATTGGCTACCATAGTGGCACTGCGATTACTGCAGCTCCCGATGAGTTACCACAGTGCATTTTTCCTAAATCCCATACTGAAAATTCACTCTTTTAAGCTTCTAGACTCCCTTTATAAATACCTTGCACCTCCTAACAACTTACATACATAATTACCTACTTTTATACTCTCCTTAAAGCTTTCTAAACCCTATTTCTAAGCCTCCTAATAATCAAAACCCATTTTCCAAACCTCCTAATCTCCAAAAATCCCATTCTGAAACCTCTTCCATCATATAAAACCTTATTCATAAGCTTTATAATCACCTCAAACCCTATTCATAAGCCTCTTAATCAACTCAAACCCTATTTATAAGCTTCCTCATCACCTCAAACCTAATCTTACATAATTAACAAATCTCTAAGCCCTTAAAATCAATCAAAACATGATAACAAAGGCAGTGACTTAAAAACCCCTCTTTCGCAAGAAGGAAGAACTACGTGGGGTTTGATTCTCATTCAAAGGGATACGTAGGCATGCCATCTCTAAGGTATCAACTCTGCTAAAATTAACAGCTCTTCTCTCTATCGTCTTCATCTAGTTTAGGATCAAAATTGATTTTCTTAAATAAAAATTGAAACTTTAATTATTTTACAATTGTTCTATTATTTTTTCTTACTTTAGTTGTTTAGATTATAGTTGAGGAATGTGTGCTTTTCCTAGAACTCATATGGGCTAAAGGAAAGATCCTCTGATTTTGGTATTTTTACTTATAATAATTTTAAGTAGTTTTCCTTTATTGTTCATATTTTGTAATTGTCATTATTTAACATTTACCATGCATTGCATGAATAATATTTATCTTATACATCATATTATATATATTCATGCATATATAAAAACATCTTTTTACAAAAGCTATTTAGTATTTAAGCCAAACTAATTATTTTGTATTGTTTTAACCAAAATCTACTCTCCGAGCCCTCTTTGGTCATTCAATGACTAGTGTTTTTCCTTGGGATAAATAGTATAATTTTGGAGTCAATCAAATTAGGTTTTTCCTTTAATTTTCCCAAATAAAATAAACAAAATTAAAGTGGTGACTCCTTTTGCTAATTACAACTTACAAAATGCAATTTTCTAAACTCATAGTGTGTTCAATTGTGATATTTCTCCCAAAAGAGCAATTTTGATTCCCTTTAGCAGACTAGGAATAGTACTCGAGCGATGCCTCATAATAAGCTTGAGGGTGCATGATTACAGATGATTGCATAGATGTTAGTGCACAAATGATGCATGCTTATGTATGCATGCTTTGGGATTCATGGACATTTTAACTTTTGCACTATGGATGATCATGAACATGATGTATGGATGTAAGAGGGTGGATTCGCAGGTTTGCTATGTGTATGTCGTGAATGAAATTTACATGCGATGCTAACTCCTAAAAGTGGCATACAGGTTGTGAGATGATTATTTTGATTGATTTTTTTTAATGGATTCTTAAGGCTATCCTATGAAGGTATGACAATTCTGTGATGTTTCTGAGTGATGACAATGGTGGGTAATCTAAACCCTGAGTAGAAAGGCATTCATGCAAGCTACATGCCTTGAACCAATGACTAGTTATCTAAAAAGCTAATTTTAGGAAGGTGCCCTATTAGAGGGCAATAATTCAGCCATTTTGACATGGGATGGGGCTTTGCATGGCAATGGGATAGTCAGATTGGTCTGTTATGGATTTAGTAGACAATTGGCTTATTTCAGGTTCAAAAGAGAATTTATCTATTTTGGCTTCCCAAGACTTTGGAGGAAGAATTAGTTTTGGTAATAGGGTGTCAATGGTTTAACCTTGATTCGAATTTGGAAGCTTATGGATGAGGGGACTTATAGGTTAACATAGATGATAGAGACTTATGGTTCACTCTATGTGCCCAATGTTTCCTTTTGTGCTCTTGGCTCAGCTAGTTTGCTTAGGTGGTTAATTGGGGAGTTTAGGGTTTGGACTTCTTTTAGGGTTTGGCTCTAGTTTTTTAAGAGGTTTGAACAAATAGGTTCGCCAATATTAGGATTCAATTAATCTTGGCTCTAGTTCTATGGATATGACAAGGTTTTGGTTATTAAAATAAATGGCTTGGATAAGTTTGGAAGGTTCACTCGGATTTTAGAGATCCAATTTTCTTTGAATAGATAAGGGGGGATATGCCTTGATTTTTGTTCACAGTGGGAACATTCGAGTGGCTTAGTTTCATCGAGGAGCTGCGACTTTAGAAATGAGAGGTAAGCTTTCTACAATGGCTTAGGATTTTGAAGTTAGGGCTTTTAGAAAGTGTGCATGATTTTCATTTTGCCAAGAAAATGGGGATTCAATATGGGTTGTGAGCTTCCAGCACATGGCTTGGGCGATGCATATCTTTTAGAGTTTTAACTCTGCCAAGGGCTTCAAATTTATAGTCATTTTTTTTCTTTTCTTTTTTTTTTTCAATGCTTTATAGAAAGGAAAGAATACATTATCTAGGCCAAGAAGGTTTGTGAATAATGCTTTTTTAGGTTCAGTTTGGATTGGCATAGAGGTTGAGATGAACTTTTAGGAAATGAGGGCACTTTGATAGGAAAATATGACTTAAAGATCTTGCCCTTGACAAGAGGTGGTGGACTAACCAAAGGTTACTCAAAAGAATATGAATGTCTTCAAATGACATGCCTTCTAATAATAGGTAAGGGCAACTTTATTTGTGATAATTCGATATTCGACTAAGGAACTTTCTTTACCCTTTGAATTATTAAGAGAATAAAAAAGGGTGATACAAACAAGGATGACTTTAAGGAGGATAAAACTATTTGATTATTCATGAGGGTAAATTATTTTGATTGACTAGTGATAAACACTTAATCGATTACACTTTACCCCTCGTTTTTAATAATATTTTATCCTTAAATTGAGTTTGATTTGTTTGTTTAGTGCTTTTCTAGAGTTCTTTTAGTTAATCCAATGCCAAATGATGCCATGAATAAAATGTGACTCAAAATGGTGAAAGATCCAAGCCAAAATGCTAAACTTTTGGAAAAAGATGGGCAGACAGGGGTGGAGCCACCATTGAGATTTCACCCATAGGACAGACACCACTGAAATCCCACCTGAGATTCCACACGTGTGATAAGAGCAAATTAGAAAAAAAAATCTAGTAGCCTCCCATGGGTAGAGCCACCACTGAGGCTTAACCCGTGGGACAGACACCACTGGAACCCCAGTGGTGGCTCCAGTGGTGGGACGTTAAAATTCAGATATATAAATCAGATTTGACAGCATTTTAAAAGGGGAGTTGCCATAAAGCAAAAATAGAGATTTAAGAGGGTTGGCTAAGCCCTAGAGTCATGAGAAAGGCTTAAAGGCTAGAGATATTGAGGATTTAATCAAATCAAAGATCAAGATCCAAGTGGAAATGGAAGATTGAAGATAAGATTTCAAAGAACATCTTCAAGATCTGTTTGAGATTTCTTCCTCTTTTATTTTTTGCATCTTTGTTCTTCAATTTTAATATGAATTAATTATATTTGTAATGAACCCTAGTTTTGATTGTGTAGATTGAACGATTTAAACTTTAATCAATTCATCTTTGGCTGTTTTTCATGATAAATCTTATTATTCTAATTAGCAATTGCTAGCTTGTTGATTGGATATTGTTTCTATATTCGATAAGTAGAGATACCCTAATATAGATAGATTACTCATGGGAATAGAGAGTTGATTGGGGTGCTAGAGATATACCTACAAGACTTCTTTGGATGTTAATCTCTTGAACTTAATTCTGCTTCTATTTGATTATAGGTTAAGAAGAGATTCCCCTATAATACTTAGGAAGTTAGGGATTTAATCACTTGAGAAAGGTTTTTATCTAATTTAGTGAGAGTCCAATTCAATCCATTATTTGATGTACATGAGAAATTAGGGGAAATTATATCTAGATTAGCTTTGCCTAGATTATTTCCATCAATATCATTTACTTGCTTTCTTTTATTAGCTTAGTTAATTTAGCTTATTTTAATCAATTTACATCTTGATCAACTAGACAATAATCGAAGTTTGTGCTAGTACTTATACACTATCCTTATAGAGATGATACTCATATATTCACTACTTTATTACTTGTAATGACCTGTGCACTTGTAG
Organism: Reutealis trisperma; assembly: GCA_947687605.1. Taxonomy (NCBI): domain Eukaryota; kingdom Viridiplantae; phylum Streptophyta; class Magnoliopsida; order Malpighiales; family Euphorbiaceae; genus Reutealis; species Reutealis trisperma. The sequence goes on along the minus strand of CANTUT010000274.1, from coordinate 444,567 downwards.
TTTGTTAGTGTGCGTTTCGGCACATCAAGTTTTTGGCATCGTTGCCGGGGATAGTTTTATATTATTAGCAATGTTAATAGAGATTATTGATCTAGTTTTTATCTTTACATTTTCGTATTTGTTTTTGTTTTTAGTTTCCTTGTTTTATTTGTTTTATTTTTTCTATTTTATTTGTTTTTTCTATTTTACATTTTTGTTTTTGTTTTAAGGTTGTGTTTCCAAAAAAAAAAAAGAGAAAAAGAAAAATTTCTCCATGGCTGATCAAAACTATCAGGATTGGAACTTTTACCCTAATACAGAATAGGGATACCAACAAAATCAGTATCATGATCATGGGTACATCTATCACACTAATTTCATAAAGGAATATGGATAGGAAGAACCAACAGAGAAGTCATCCCTTGAGCTTGCATTAGAAAGATTCACGGTGTCTATAAAGAATTGGGTTGGGGAATTGGACAAAAGAAAAGAGGCATTAGCAGTTGGCTTCCCAACTCAATTTGAAATGGACACTACATTAGAGGATAACGAGCATGCACAAGAGAAGCAGATGTTAGAAGAAATGTTTGTGACTTTAGTGGAAGCTATAGAGAAAAGATTTCAAAGCATCGAGATAGCTCTAGAACACCAACAAATGTCTCTTCACAATCTAGAGAATTTCGCTGGGCAAATTTTGAAATTGCTAAGTGAGAAACCTGAAGGCTATTTGCCCAGCGAAACCAAAGCCATTTTAGAAGAACAACAAAGGACCACTACCATAACTTGGCTATGGAATGATGACAGTGATGAAGAAGAGAATGGTAAAGACAATTTAGGGCTGCTGCACACAAAATTTGATGATTGCTTAAGTGAGCAACCCTAATTCCAGCAATGGGGCATGAATGGAGTGGAATCCAATGTTGAAGAACTCTATTCTGATGATAGCGAGTTATGGGAAAGCGTGGAGGGGGAAGCTATGCATACTGAAAATCACACCTCCCCTATTTTTCTAGCCCTCCCACTTTTTAAAGAGAATGATAATAACCCACTCACAACCCCAATAACCACCCTTCCTATACCCTAAATTCCATCAAATGAACACTTAGCCATAACTGATCTTAGACCCTTGCCAATTTTCTCTAAGTGCATATTTATTAGAGAATCAAGTATGTGGCCAGTACTTGTAGTCTCTAAATTTCCTTTGGAAAGAGAAATTTGTTTTGTTGAGGAGTTAAAACTTCAGGTTGGTGAATTTGGGTGGAGCATTTTGGGATTGCATGAGGTGGCTAATATCTATGACATACCTGGTCTCTTAGGTACCAAAGCTGAAATCCCTACATCTAGTCCGTGGGTAAGATTGTCCGACATTGGTTTTGAACCTTGCAAGCTTAGGTTTGCACGCCATGAAGAATCAAAAATAATTTTTGTTGCTGCAAGAAGGCTATGCAAAGGCCACAACCTTTGCATATTCTTCTTTATCTTAGTTTATGGAGGTAGATAGCACAAGGAAACCTCTGAGCCATTGGTGGAAGATGAATAATGATAACGTCCAGCTAATACGAAGTTAAAGAAGCGTTGAATGAGAGGCAACCCATTGATGGTTTATTGTAGTTTTTATTTTTATTTTCTTTTTGTTTTCTTTTGTTTTTATTTTACTTTGAATGGATCTTACTTTGGTTGTAGTTCGATTTTTCTCTATGCATAAACATTGATCATGGTACATTCTCACTAGAAGGAGCACCAGCACAATTCATATGGTATATCATTTAGGGTAGTTAATTCTCTCTTTTACTTTTTCATTTTCCTTGCTTATAACACATTGGGGATAATGTGTTACATAAGTGTGGGGGAGAGGTATATTATTGTGCCCTATCTTTTATGAATCTTGCATTTAAGTGAATTGAGTTGTGGCAATAGTTTGATTTGAAATTAACTCTCTCTAGTGGTAAATTGGTCTAATTTTGCTATGACAATGGACTTGTTATAGTGTGGATTGAATGTGGTGGTCATCATTAGGAAATTATTTTTTTTTTTGCAAATCTTTTTGCCTGAAATTTGAAACTTTAGTTACACTTTTTGAGCCTATTTTATTCCACTATTACTTTTGTTCTAGTTTAGTAGAAATGCTTAATACCTTAGATAGCTTGGCTATTTTTCTTGAAAAAAAAAGAAATAAGTATATATATATATATATATATATATATATATATATATATATATATATATATATATATATATATATATATATATATATATATAAAAGATTATGCAAAGGAGCTTCGAAAATGTTTACATATTCCGCTATTCTTGACTCTTTAAACGCAAGGGATTAAGAATATGAATAGTGCTAGTAGCCATTTGAATGTGTGATTCTAGTTGAATAACCGGGGGTCGGCACCACAAGTGTTTGCATTTGCATGAAAAGGCCAGGATGACAATTCAAACAAGTCGGGCTCCTTAGTTAATTAAAAAGAAAACATGAATTGAAATGCATAATCAATGAAAAGTAAAGTGAGTAGTCAAGCACCTATGGGAAAAATCCTTATAAATCTACTTTGCTTGAACTTTTGTTTCTGTGGAATTATTTGCTCAAACCTGTAACTTTAGAATTTAGGTTTCAAATTTTTGAGATTTGTTTTAGAGATTTCTTAATTTGGATACCATGTTTGAGCCTTGCTGATTTCAAGTTGTTGTAAATTTTTTTGAATTTCTTTTACTAGAGAGGGTAGGTTTTATCTTTTATTGTTGTTACGATTTAATTTGCCTGAGAACAAGCAAATACTTAAGTGTGGGGGAATTTGATAAGCACTTAATCGACTACACTTTACCCCTCATTTTTAATAATGTTTTATCCATAAATTGAGTTTGATTTGTTTATTTAGTGCTCTTCTAGAGTTCTTTTAGTTAAGCCAATGCCAAGTGACGCCATAAATCAAATGTGACTTAGAATGGTGAAAGATCCAAGCCAAAATGCTAAACTTTTGGAAAAAGATGGGCAGACACGGGTGGAGCCACCAATGAGATTTCACCCATGGGACAGACACTACTGAAATCCCACCTGAGATTCTACCCATGTGATAAGAGCAAATTAGAAAAAAAAATCCAGTAGCATCCCACGGGTGGAGCCACCACTGAGGTTTCACCTGTGGGACAAACACCACTGGAACCCTAGTGGTGGCTCCAGTGGTGGGACATTAAAATTCAGCTATATAAATTAGATCTGATAGCATTTTAAAAGGGGAGCTGCCACAGAGCAAAAATAGAGATTTAAGAGGGTTGGCTAAGCCTTAGAGTCATGAGAAAGGCTTAAAGGCTAGAGATATTGAAGATTTAATCAAATCAAAGATCATGATTTAAGTGGAAGTGGAAGATTGAAGAGAAGATTTCAAAGAACATCTTCAAGATCTGTTCGAGATTTCTTCCTCTTTTATTTTTTGCATCTTTGTTCTTCAATTTTAATATGAATTAATTATATTTGTAATGAACCCTAGTTTTGATTGTATAGATTGAAGGATTTAAACTTTAATCAATTCATCTTTGGTTGTTTTATTTTCATAATAAATCTTATTATTCTAATTAGCAATTGCTAGCTTGTTGATTGGATATTGTTTCAATATTGGACGAGTAGAGATACTCTGATATAGATAGATCACTCATGGGAATAGAGAGTTGATTGGGGCGCTAGAGATAGACCTACAAGACTTCTTTGAATGTTAATCTCTTGAACTTAATGCTACTCCTATTTGATTATAGTTTGAGAAGAGATTCCCCTATAATACTTAGGAAGTTAGGGATTTAATCACTTGAGAAAGGTTTTTATCTAATTTAGTGAGAGTCCAATTCAATCCATTATTTGATGTACATGAGAAACTAGGGGAAATTATATCTAGATTAGCTTTGCCTAGATTATTTCCATCAATATCATTTACTTGCTTTCTTTTATTAGCTTAGTTAATTTAGCTTATTTTAATCAATTTACATCTTGATCAACTAGACAATAATTGAAGTTTGCGCTAGTACTTATACACTATCCTCGTAGAGTCGATACTTATATATTCACTACTTTATTACTTGATAATGACCTGTGCACTTGTAGTTTGTTAGTGTGCATTTCGGCACATCAACTAGATAGATACAAATAGATTTTGAAATAACTCAAAATAGAATCTAATTTGAATGACACACTATCTTTTTTTTTTTTTTTTTTAGCAATGGAAACAAGTAGGAATGCAATTAATGTGGTTCAAAGACATGACACTTGTTCTGCAAGTGCACAGATCGCACAAGTAATACATTAGTGAGTGAGTTATCATTTTACTAGGGACAAGGATAAGTATTAGTTCAAACGTTGACTATTGTCTAGTTAGTAAGTATTTTGAGATTTATAAAAATTAAAAGGACTTAAATTGAAAGTAAATTAAATAACAATTAAGGGAATAAGGATAAAGATTATCAATTGCAAAAACCTATCTAGATATCGAATCCTCCTAGCCTTCTTTCAATTTAAGAATAACATATCAATTAAACCAATTCCTGGCATTCCACATAAATAGATTAAAAACTTTTTCAAATGGATTAATCCCTAATCTCTAAGTATTATAAAATGAATCTCTTCTCAATCTATAACCAAATAGAAACAGCAATAAAATCAAGGAATAATAAGCCAATGGGCTTTGTAGGTCTATCTTTAGCACCCTAATCAACCCTCAATTCTTGTGAGTATTCTATTCATATCAAGCTTTCTCAAGTCATGAAGATGAAAACAATCTCCTAATAAATAAACATGCTATTATTGATTGGAAATAAACAATAAAGCAATCATACTAATAAAACAACTCAATTGAATGATTTAATTGATAGAAATTTATTTAATCCATACAAAATTAGCTATGGTTCATCAATATCCAGATAGAAAGAAATTAGTTCATGTTCATGATAAAGAAAAACAAAAGATAGAAGAAAAGAGAAAGAATTCTCAAACAAATCATGATAAGTTAATGAATCTTGGCTCTAATCTTCAATCCTTGGGTTTTCACCTTGAAAAATCTTCTGCAAAACTCTCTTCTCAGCCTTAGAAAACATTGTTGTTTAACGAAAAATCATGGATCCTTGAAATTTTGTGAAAAATTGGCTTTTATACCTTGGAATTTAGCCTAACACAGCTAGTGAGATGCCCATGTTGCTGGGCATGTTGACTCTCCAAATGCTTGGATCTCACCTCTTAATATATGGGAATGACATGGGCAGTGACCTGGGCGTGTCAATAGAAAAATTGCTCAAAAAGGCACCATTTCTCGAATTAAATATGTGATTTCAGCTCAAATGACCATGGCATTCCAAAATATGAATAATTCCTAAAAATTACTATGAAAAGCACATGAGGAAACAAATTAAACTCAATTTAACAATAAAATGCTCTAAAAACAAGGGACAAACAAATTAAACTCAATTTAACAATAAAATGCTCTAAAAACAAGGGGTAAAAGATAATCAATTATGCACTTATCAAATTCCCCCACACTTGAGTGTTTGCCTGTCCTTAAGCAAATTAAATCACAATAACAATTAGAAAATGGAAAACCCCTCTAAAGCAAAAGGAAACACAGTGTTTGACAATACTCAAATCAGTAAGGCTTGAGATTCTTAATTAACACCAATTCTCAAACACAGCAGTCAAATTAAGAAATCTCAAAAATAAGATCCCATAAACCTGAAGTTAAAATTCTAGGGTTAGAAGATTGAACACACAATTCCAAAGAAATAAGAGCCAAACAAAAGTAAATTATTGTGAATTTTCTCTTAGGCACCTAACTATTCGCTTGACTTTTCCTTTATGCTTTGACACTTATTCATTGCATAATTATTATTTTTATTATTATTTTTTTTAAGAAGCCCGACTTATTTGAATCATCATACTAGCCTTTTGACGTGAGAGTAAACATTTGTGATGTCGACCCCCGGTTACTTAGCTAGAATCATGAATCCAAATGGCTACTAGCATTATTCATAATTCTAACTCTTTTGGTTAAAAGAGTCAAAATCAACGGAATATGAAAAAAATTTTAAAGCTCCTTATACAATTTACTATTTTTTTTTTAAAGAAAATAGTTAAGAAACCTAAGATATTAAGTATATCTTACTACTCTTAAGTCAAGTCGTAAAGGAATCAACATATGCTAAAAAATATAACTAAGGTTTCAAATTCTAGGCATGCAAATTCCATCAATTTAATTCCCTAATTATGACCACCACACTCAATCCTTAGCAAATGATCAAGTCAACTAAGCCAAACATCAATGAGAAATTGTCATATGAAAATAATCATTGACAATTAAAAGCTAAAGAGGGACCATTCCAATTCATAACATTATTACTATTTATTTGCTTGAAACAAAACAGGGCAAAAAAAAAAAAAAACAAATACACAAACAAACAAATAAATACCCCTCCTGCATACTTAATTTACACATTATCCCCAATGTGTTGAATTGAAAGAAAAGAAAAAGGAGAGAGAGAGAAAACTGTCCTGTCATTACCATGAATCAAAATGTATGGATGTTGGATTAGTGGCCTTGCTATGTCAATTTTAGCTATAGAATAAAAGAGACTATACTAAACAAAATATGAAGATCCATTAAAGAAAAATAAAAACAAAATAAAAGCAAAATAAAAGTACGAGTAGTAAAACATAAATAATGACACGTGCACTGACATGCCTATATTGCTAGGTGTGTCTCCTTCCTAGAATTTTTTGAATTTTTCATATAAACGACATGGTCATTGACATGCCTATGTCACTGGGCATGTCGTAGCTACTAGACCTCAACTTTAATTACACGTTCAGCGACATGCCTATGTCATTAGGTGTGTCATAGCTACTACCTCTAAAATTTAATTACACAGTGAGAGACATGCCCATATCATCAGGCATGTCACCTACCCCATAACACTTAATTTTTTTTTTAAATAGACTTGCTTGACCATAAAAACCAACACCACCGAGCAAAGAAAACAATTAAAACCAAGAAAAATAAAAAAAAATGAAAAACAAAGAAAAATAAACTAAAAATAATCAAATTGGTGGGTGTCACATCTTAATTTTAGAGATAAGATGGTCCTAGAACATGGGGAGACATAAGGTCACCCACACCCATAGAACCCACTTAATCATATAATAACATTGCCTAGGATCATACTAAACCTCATGCATTAACTTAATTGAACCATTTATAAGAAAAATCTTAAGTTGTGGAAGAATAGTTAAAATATACTTTAAACACAATCCAAAATAAAAGAACATTTTAAAGGCTCCAAAATAAATCATTAAACATAGTGTTCTAAAATAAGACTCCTGGAGCAACTAAGAGACTCTTATATTATAGTATTATAAAATATTCAGACAAGAAAATCTCCCAAGCATAGTAGGTTACTTGAACTAACATCTTACCTCCTCAAATTCCTCACCTGGAACCACACAAGGAAAAAGGGATGAGATAGATGATCTTAATAAGTAAACAATACAACTTGAACAATAACACGTATCCTGTTAGGGTTCATAATTCATAAATTCATGGTTTGCAATTTAGCAAGGTTTGCAAAAATCAACTTATAAACTTATAACTTATAGAGTTGACCACTTGTTAGCTCATTCACTAAAGGGAGAAGTGGCATCATACCAAATTCCAACTCCAAACTTATAACTTGTAAAGAGTCATGAAATTGATCAGGCTCCATGGCTAGAACTGCCCCTTCTAGCTGAGGTGGATACATTGCCCCTATCCATCGGGTTAAGACCAGGTGCACAGGTATTAATTATTAACCGCATCAGCATAAGGATTTCTGCATAAAGGGTTCATAGATACCATAGCTAAAGCTAATGGCAATCACTTATAATAATAGCATTAAAGAATGTAATCACATGTAACATAATAGCAATAGCAGTTTAGCTTATTGAACAAAAAATAAATAATAGTGTAGTTCCAAAAAGAAAGTAAGGTAAGGCAATAATTACAAAGGTTCCTTCTTATCATTGAATAAACATTTATAGTTTCGGACCAATTGTCCTTTGGCAACCCAATCTTAACAAGGAATTCATATAATTTATAATTTAGGATAGAAGGGAACTTGGGTTTCAAGAATCTCAATGGTCCACATAACTTGATAACTTGTTCTTGTAATTTGAACATAATGTTTAATCACCTTGTGGTTCATTTACTCCTAGTACTTGTAGCCCTTTGAACTTCTACTACTCCTCAAGCTCTAACATAATATTTAATTCAATACTTAGAATTTGCTTAATCATGATGTTATCCTATCCTATAACTATCTCATGCACATATAACATTCACATGAACTTGGAGTTTCACTTAGAAGTGGACTCATCACTTGCACATAACGTATTGACTTTTAAAGTCTTGCACACTTAGCCTTCATAGGCTCACATGAAATCATGTTATAACTCATACTATGACTTTTCTAAATTCAAACACAATATAGCATGATCTTAATATAAATTCAATTTAACATACAACTTAGTACACTTAACATTTTTCATATATATCAACTTAACAAGTAACCTTAAAGTGTCATGTTTATCTCTTTGACCAAATCAGACAATCAATCTCATTGTCAATTTAAGATCATTAATTCACTATTAACACATCATAAGATCTATTTCACTCGTCACTCAATCATATACACATATTAATCATAACATAGTAATAGGGTTAGGAAACCCTAGGTAGGCCAAACCTCTCTAGACTTTGTCTAGAGTTATCCCTTCCACCAACATACAATTAAATTATTTATCACTCATGTGCACATGTCAATAATCATTAAAATATATCATACAAAAATTATAGACATTGGGATTAAAATCCATATGTAGGCCGAATACATGCTATCAAGGCAAAACATGGATTTTTCTTACTTTTTGCGCTTTCCGTTCATTACAGTAATATGCATAAACATGATTTAAATTAATATTTTTCATGTAATCATGAAAAAAATAATTGTAGAATGCATATATATAGGAATCCACACCTGCTTATATTTTATACACATGAAAATTCCAACTTTTAAGTTTTGGGATGAAAACCATGAATTTCGTTACTTTCTGTACTTTCCAATCATTACAATAATATACAAAAATATGATTTAAATCATTATTTTTCTTCTATAGATAACAAAAATTAGTTTAAAACACATCTATACATAATTTGTCCCCCTTTGTATAATATATGCATGAAAATTTCAACTTTGGGTTTTAGGGTTCACCTTTGGTGGATGTGCAAAGAAATGGTTATGTTTTCAGTTGAAAATCGTTTTCTTCTTCAAATAATTTACTTAGCCTGAATTCAATAGCAATAAAATAGTAAATATATAGCCCCAAATAGATTTCTCATGGTTAGGTTCATAAAAATCAAATAACAGATTGAAAGAAAAGAAAAATTACGAAAATGATCGCAAAATCTCAAGGTTTGAAGGCACCTTGTGAGTTTCGGTTGAGAGAATATTTTTGAGAGAATTTTTCTATTAAAATTTTGAAGAATAATAGAATGGTGGCTATCTCCTTAGTGCTAGCCAAATTTTAGCTTATATAATTAGGGTTTTGGTAATATTACAAGTTGCCATTAATGAGCTAGGTTAGGAGTATTTTGGTGTAGTGGGCTTTTGGGAAATTGAGCCTTTTATTTAATTTAAGGGCTGATTATAGGTAATTAAAAATAAATTTTTTTTATTATTTTCATTAAAATTCCCCCCAAAATACTTATTTAAAAATATTTTAAAAATGCTTATAAAAATTATTTTATGCTTAAAAATCGCTTTGTACATGAAAATTTACTTTATGTGCAATAAATCATTTTATGCTTATGCACTTCATATAAATCATTTATTTCACCATAATAATTCATATTATACATATTATAACTAATCTAACATGCTACATACTTATCAATCGCATAACACAAGAATTTTTATAAAAGCACACATTTTGCTATAATAGCTCTAAATTTAAGTAAATTGTTACAAAATTGCTAGGGTGAGTGTGAGTTGTTACAGTGGGTTGCCTCCCACCCAACACTTCTTTAATTTCATATTATTTGGACATTAAATTTATTCATCCTCATCCAAGGGAATAGAGGCTTCATCATGTTGCTTGCCTTTATAAAGTAAGATGAAAATTATGTAAAGGTTCCAAATCTCAAATGAAAGGTTCTCCCTTTACTTCTTGCAACCATTAGAATTTCCATTTCAGGTTCATTTTTAAACAATTGCACCCAAGGATTTGACAAAGGAATCTCAAAATCAAAATCCATCACTCAATCCTCTTCATGCTCACATCCCAATTTCTGAGATATGACGATCCTAGAACATGGGGAGACATAAGGTCACCCACACCCATAGAACCCACTCATACATATAAGAACATAGCCTAGGATCATACCAAACCTCATGCATTAACTTTGTTAAATCATTTATTGTTACATCCCAACTTCTAAGACATGATGGTCCTAGAACATGGGGAGACATAAGGTCACCCATGCCCGTAGAACCCACTTATACTTATACAAATACTATTTAGGATCATACCCAAACCTCTTACATCATCTTAAATAAACCCTATTTTTTTTTTTTTAGAAAACCTTAAGTTATGGAAGCATAGTTAAAATATACTTTAAACATAATCCATAAGAAAATAATATTTAGAATCCAATTAAAACCTTGAAAAATAACATTTCAAAATAAACATCCAAAAATAAATATTCCCAGAGGGTCTAAGGACAGCTCTTTATAACATATTAAACTAATTATCTTGGACAAGCTATTCTCACAAGCAAAGTAGAATGCTTGAGCCATCACCTTGCCTACTCATACTACTTACTTGGAACCATACAAAGAAAAAGGGGTGAGATAGATGATCTCAATGAGTAACTAATATGGCACATACGATAACACATATCCCTTTTTTATTAAAAAAAAAAGAAACCCATAACACATAGTTCATGTTTTACAATCTATGAATCAAGGTTTACAATTTAACAAGGTTTACAGAAATCACACTTATAACATATAAAACAAAGAATGAGGGTTGCTGCCATAATCACTTGAACATATAGCTAATGATTATTTACATTGGTACGAGGATCACTAGCCGATGATTACTTGCATCAGTACGAGGATCACAGAGCCAATGAGTACTTGCATCGGTACAAGGATTATGCATAAAGGGTTAAAGGTACTATAGCTAGAGCTAATGGTAATCACATATAATAATAACATTTAAGGCAACAATAACATGTATCACATTAACAATAGTAGTTTAACTTTTGGACAAAAGATACAATGATAGTGTAGTTCCAGAAAGAATGTAAGTTAGGGCAATAATCATATTGGATAATCAAAAATAGTTTTGGACCAATTATCCCTTGGCAACCCAAGCTTAATAAAGAAATCGTAGAGTTTCATTTTAGAAGTAGAGAAGATCTTGGGTTTCAAGAATATCAAGGTACACATATCATGATAGCTTGTACTTGTAACAATAGCATAACGTTTACCCACTCTTGTAACATGAACATAGTATTTACTCACCTTGTGATTCCTTTACTCCTAGTACACGTAGCACTTTTGAACCTCTAATACTCTTCAAGCTCTAACATAATATTTAATTTAATACTTAGTATTTATTTAATCATGATGCTATCCTATCCCATACACATTTAACATTCATATACACTTAGAGTTGCACATACAAATGCACTTCATTACTTGCACATACATGTTGACTTTAAAAGTTTTGTACACTTAGCCTTCATAAGTGTAATAATCCACACGCACCCTAGGAATTTTTGTGATAAATTGCTTGATTTAGAACAATTAAGGTTAAGTGTGTGCTTTTATGAAAATTAGTTATCTAAATGATTGATGAGCATGTGGCATATTAAATTAATTTTAATATGCATAATATGAGTTTCTATTATGAAATAAATAATTTACATGAAATGCATTTGCATAAAGGAATTTATTTTAAATAAAATGAATTTTCATGCATAAAGACAATTTTTAAGCATAAAATGATTTTATTAGTATTTTAAAATAATTTTTAAAATAAATATTTTTGGGGAAAATATTACAGAAATAAAAAGAAAAAAATATTCTTTTTAATTTTTAATTATAATCAGCCTAAAATTTAAATAAAAAGCCCAAATACCCAAAAGTCCACTACACTAAAATCCTCCTAACCTAGTTTATTAAGGGTATTAGTGGAAATTTCACCCAAACCCTAGTATATATTCTAAATTTCGGCCATAATAGAGTTCTAGTAGCCATCACCTTATTTTTTCTGTATCTTGGTAGAAAAATCCTATCAAAATATTTATCTCTACCGAAATTAAGAAAACACCTTTCTGTTTTGCGATTCCTTGACCGTAATCATAAGTTTTTCTTCTCTTTCAATTTCTAAACTGATTTCCATAAAATTAATTATGGGAAAATTATTTTGAATTGGTTAATTACTGATTTTTAGAGATTTAATTCTGTTTGGGTGAGTTTTTGGGAGAGAAAATCTATTTTCTACCGAAAACACAATTGTTTCTGCGAGATTTCTCCAAACGTGAATTCTATAACTTAAAATCACAATTTTTATGCATAAACATCACTAGGGGGAAATTTGTGCATTGTTGTTTTCTAAACTAATTTTTGATTTGTTTTGATGGAAAATATTGGATTAAATAATATTTCTGTATATTTCTGTGATGACCAGAAAGTTTGGAAAAACAAAGGAGTTCAAGGTTTTTGTGCTAGAACTTGGAACTTGGAAAATTCTATTATTGAATGGACATATGGTTGCCAATTTGTATGAGGAAGTGCTCTAATATGATATTTTTTTTGTTTAGATGAAAAATAATGATTTGAATCATGTGTCTGTTTATCACTGAAATGAACGAAAAGCACAAAAACTCATGATTTTTCACTTAAGCCTTAAAACTTGGAATCTTTTTGTATAAATGCTATCTATGGCTGTTGAATCATGTATGGATGTGTTCTAAACTAATATTTGCTATGATTGAATGAAAAATAATAGCTTAAACAACATGTTTGCATATTTCTGAAATGACCGAAAAATACCAAAAACAAGAAAGCTCATGGTTTTGTGCTCAATAAACAACGCCAAGTGTGGCCGATTCATATGGATTAAAATTCAAAGATGATTTTTGTTGTGTTTACATGAAAAATCTTGGTTCAAACAATGTTTTTACATATTTCTAAAATAGACGAAAAGTGTGAAAAGAAAAAAAGAATTTAATTTTACTTTAGTAATGCATTCGACTTACATGAATATTTTTGTCCCAATGTTTATAATTTTTGTGTGATGTGTTTTGATGGTTATTGACATGTATGTATGTATAATAAATGATAAAATTGCATGTTAGTTGAAGGTATGATCCTAGATAAGCTTAAATGCATTTTGGTATACTTAAGGTATACTTAAGGTATCTTAACCTTATATTGTTATTAGAATACAAATATGATTGGAAAATATGGAACTAGATGTTATGATGACTTGATTATAAATACATGGTTTTCAGTTGATGAAGTGACAATTAAATAAAAAGGATCATAAGAGTTAAGCATGACACTTGAAAGGTTAATTGTTAAGTTGACATGTATAGAAGTGTAAAGTGTATTAAGATGATTGTTAAAGTGAAATGATATTGAGGTAATAATATTGTGATGACCTTAGAAAGGTATTGACATGATTGTAATGTGTTCTCATGTGAGCCTATAAGGCTGTGTGCAAGACTTTTAAAGTCAACGTATTATGTGCAAGTGACGAGTACACCTTTACGTGGACTCTAAGTGTATGTATATGCTATATGTGCATGGGTAGTTATGAGATAGGAGCATCATAAGTAAATAAATACTAAGTGGTAAATCAAATATTATGTTAGAGTTTGAGGAGCTTTAGAAGGGCAAAGGGACTACGTTTGCTAGGAACAAAGGAACCCTAAGGTGAGTAAACTCTATATTCCTATTTCAAGTGTAAGTAAACATCGTATTCATTCTTCAAGTGTGAGTAAACTCTATATTCCTATTTCAAGTGTGAGTAAACATCGTATTCATTCTTCAAGTATGAGTAAACTCTATATTCCTGTTTCAAGTGAGTAAACATTGTATTCATTCTACAAGTGCAAGTAACATTTTCTTATGTTACAAATATGTGATATCATGCTATGCGAGCCTTTGTGATCTTTGAAACCCAAGTTCCTTCTATTATAAAATATTATCATATGAATTCTTTGACAAGCTTGGGTTGCCAAGGGACATTTGGTGCAAAACTATTTTGTTATCCAATGAGAAATTCTTGTGATTAATACCCTAACTTATATTCTTCTGGAACTACACTATCAATGTATTTTTTGTTTGAAAGCTAAACCACTATTGTTATTAGAATACATGTTATTGTTGCCTTATGTGATATTGTTAATTATGATTACCATTAGCTCTAACTATGGTACCTTTTACCCTTTATGCAGAATCCTCGTGCTGATGCGGCTAATCATCGGAACCTGTGCACATGGTCTTAACTCGATGGATAGGGGTAGTGTATCCACCTCAGCTAGAAAGGGGCAGTTCTAGCCATGGAGCCTGATTAGCTTCATGCCATATAAGTGATAGGAGTTAGAATTTGGTATAAAGCCACCTCTCCTTAATGTGTTCGAGTGATAGAGCAATAGCCTTCACTCACTATGTGTTATAAATGTGATTTCTGTAAGCTTGCCAAATTGAACCCTTGCTAAATTGCAACCTGATTTATGAATTATAAATCATGAACTATGTGTATAAGTTATGTGTTTACTTTTCAAAGGAATATGTGATATGTATGTGCCTTATCGTTTACTCATTAAGATCATCTATCTCACCCCCTTTTTCTTTGTGTGGTTCCAGGTGAGCAAATGTGAGGAGGCAAGGTGATGGCTCAAGCATTCTACTTCACTTGGGGAATTCCTTGCCTAAGTTATCAATAATACTATTTTATGAAGTCTAGTCATTAGATGCTCTGGGAATGTTGATTGATACTTATTGATATATATTATTTTCCTCATGGATTTTATATATAATGATTTATTTTAGACTTCCACAATTTAAGGTATTCATCTAAATGTTTTAAAAAAGTTATTGTAAGAGCTTTGGTGAGATCCTTGGCATGATTTGTTTCTATGTAAGTGGGTTCTATAGGCGTGGGTGTAACAACCCACACCTACCCTAGGAATTTTCGTGATAAATTGCTTGAATTAGAATCTATAAGGTTAAGTGTGTGCTTGTGTGAATGTGTGTGATCTAAGTGATTGATGAGTATGTGGCATATTAAATTAATTTTAATATGCATAATATGTGTTGCTATTGTGAAATAAATGATTTACATGAAATGCATTTGCATAAAAGAAATTATTTTAAATAAAATGAATTTTCATGCATAAAACAATTTTTAAGCATAAAATAATTTTATGGATATTTTTAAAATATTTTTAAATAAATATTTTTGAGGAAAATACTCCAGAATTAAAAAGAAAAATATTATTTTCATTTCTAAACCACTTCAGTGGAAATTTTAAAGAAAAAGGCCCAATACCGAAAAGCCCACTACACAAAAATGCTCCTAACCTATTTCATTAAGGGTAATAGTGGAAATTCTACTCCAAACCTAATATATATTCAAATTTTCGGCCAGCAAGGGTTTTCCAGCAGCCACTCCCTCATTCTTTCTGTATTCTAGCAGAAAAACCTCTCAAAATAATTCTCTCTACCGAAATATTGAAAACACCTTACCGTTTCGCGATTTCGTGACCGTAATCGTAATTTTTTAAATCTCTTTCGATTTCTAAACTGTTTTCTATGAAATAAATTATGGGAAAATTATTTTGAATTTTTTGGTTACTAATTTCTATAGATTCAATTCTGTTTGAGTGAATTTTTGGGAGAGAAAATTTATTTTCTACCAAAAACATGATTCTTTCCGCAAGATTTCTCGAAAGGTGAATTCTATAACTCAAAATCACAATTTTATTGCATAGACATCATAAGGGAGGGGGGGGGGGGCGATTTGTGTTTATTTGCATTCTAAACTGATTTTTGATTTGTTTAATATTGCATGAAATAATATTTCTGTATATTTCTGTGATGACCGAAAAGTTTCAAAAAACAAAGGAATTCAAGGTTTTCGTGTTAGGATTTGGAAATTGGAAAATTCTATTCTTCCATGAATACATGGCTGCTGATTTGTGTGATTTGGTGTTCTAATGTGATATTTGTTCTGTTTAGATGAAAAATAATGACTTGAATCATGTGTCTGTTTATCGCTGAAATAAACGAAATGCGCGAAAAGCACGGAAACTCATGATTTTTCACCTAAGCCTTTGAACTTGGAATTTTTTGTATAAACCTTACCTATGGCTGCCGATTTGTGAGATAATGTGTTGTAAACTAATATTTTCAATGATTGAATGAAAAATAATGGTTTAAACAACCTGTTTGCATATTTCTGAAATAACCGGAAAATACCGAAAACAAGAAAACTCATGTTTTGTGCACTATAATGCAAAAGATTGAATTTTTATATATCAATGGCACCAATAGTAGCCGATTCTTATGGATTTGAGTTCTAAAATGATTTTTGTTATGTTTACATGAAAAATGTTGGTTTAAACCATGTTTTTGCATATTTCTAAAATAGACGGAAAACACGAAAAGAAGAAGAATTTGGTTTTCACCTTAAAGATGCATTCGGCCTACATGAACCATTGTGTCCAAATGTTTATAAATTTAATGTGATATGTCTTGATGATTGTTGACATGTATGTATGTATAGTATATGATGAAAATTGCATGTGAATTGAAGGTATGATCCTAGATAAGCTTAAATGTGTTTTGGTATACTTAAGGTATACTTAAGGTATCTTGATATCATATTGTGGTTAGAATGCAAATATGATTGAGGAAGTTGGAACTAGATGTCATGATGACTTGATGATGAATATATGGTGATGAGTTAATGAAGTGAAAGAGATCATAAGAGTTAAGCATGATGTTTGAAGGATTAATTGTTAAGTTGACATGTATGGAAGTGTAAAGTGAACTAAGATAATTGATAAGTGAATTGATATTGAGGTAATGATAAAGTGATGACCTTAAAAAGATATTGATATGATTGCAATGTGTTTTCATGTGAGCCTATAAGGCCTAAGTATGCAAGACTTTTAAGTCAATGTGATATGTGCAAGTGATGAGTACACCTATGAGTGAACTCTAATGTGTATGCTATATGTGTATGGGTAGTTATGGGATAGGAACATCATGAGTAAATAAATACTAAGTATTAAATCAAATATTATGTTAGAGTTTGAGGAACCTTAGAAGTGCAAAGAGGACTATGAGTACTAGGAGCAAAGGAACCCCAAGGTGAGTAAACATCGTATTCATTCTTCAAGAGTGAATAAACGCAATGTTCTTGTTACAAACGTGAACAACATCATGTTGTGCTTCAAGAATGTGATATATTGATATGTGAACCTTTGTGAGCTTTGAAACCCAAGTTCTTTTCATTTTATTTTTATATGATTTCTTTGTTAAGCTTGGGTTGCTAAAGGACATTTGGTCCAAAACTATTTTGCTTATCCGATGTGAACTTTTTGTGATAAACACCCTAAATTGTGTTCTTGCTAGAACTACACTTTCATTGTATTATTGTTAAAAGCCAAACTACTATTGTTATTGAAATACATGTTATTGATGCCATATGTGATATTGTTAATTGTGTTTACCAATAGCTCTAGCTATGGTACCTTTACCCTTTATGCAGAATCCTCGTGCCGATGCGGGTAATCATCGAAAACTATACATATAGTCTTAACTCGATGGATAGGGGTAGTGTATCCACCTCAGCTAGAAGGGGCGATTCTAGTCGTGGAGCCTGATTAGCTTTATGCTTTATAAGTGATAGGAGTTGGAATTTGGCAAAGGCCACCTCTCCTCGATGTGTTTAGAGTGGATTGAGCAGCGTCTCCACTCTATAAGTGTTATAAGTGTGATTTCTACAAAACTTGCCAAATTGAACCTTGCTTAAATTGCAACCTGATTCATGAGTTATATAAACCATGAACTATGAGTATGAGCTATGTGTTTCCTTTCAAAGGAATATGTGATAATGTATGAGCCCTTTTTGTTTACTCATTGAGATCATCTATCCCACCCCTTTTCCTTGTGTGGTTCCAGGTGAGCAAATATGAGAAGGCAAGGTGATGGCTCAAGCACCCTACTTCACTTGGGGAATTCCTTGTCCGAGCTATTAATAATACTATATTATAAAGTCTTGTCTTTAGATGCTCCGGGAATGTTAATCGATACTTATAGAGATTTATATTTTTTTTTCTTATGGATTTTATATGTAATGATTTATTTAAGTCTTCCGCAAATTATGGTATTTATTTAAATGTTTTTAATGAGATAATGAAAGAGGTTCGGTAAGATCCTAGGCATGATTGATATATGTTAATGGGTTCTACGGGCGTGGGTGACCTTATGTCTCCCCATGTTCTAGGATCGTCGTATCTCATATGGTTGGGATGTGACAGTGGGTGACCTTATGTCTCCCTATGTTCTAGGACCGTCATATCTCTAAGGTTGGGATGTGTCAAAGGTGGTATCAGAGCTGTAGTTTTTTTTTAAAAGGTCTAGTTTAGGCTTGTCTTACATGAGTTACTTAAGTAAAATCCTAGAGTATAAGAATTTTCCTGTCATGTCACTTGCAGTCTATTGCTAGTATAGTTCCATGAAATCCTAGTAGATTTTAGTAATCCTTGTTATTGTTTGCTTGCCTTACGATTCTTTTGACAGATGACCAAGAAGATTACACCTGCTCGAGGACCGCTGTCACATCCCAACCTTAGAGATATGACGGTCCTAGAACATGGGGAGATATAAGGTCACCCACGCCCATAGAACCCACTTACATATAATCAAATCATGCTTAGGATCTTACCAAACCTCTTACATTAACTTATAATCAAATATTTAGACGTTGATTATAGGATCTTACTAAATATTTGATTATACGTTGATTATAGGATCTTACTAAATATTTAGACGAATACCATAAACTGCGGAAGACTAAAATAAATCATTACATGTAAAATCCATAAGGAAAATAATATATTTCAATAAGTATCAGTCAACATTCTCGGAGCATCTAATGACAAGACTTCATAAAATAGTATTATTCATAACTCGGATAAGGAATTCCCCAAGCGAAGTAGAATGCTTGAGCCATCACCTTGCCTCCTCACATTTGCTCACCTGAAACCACACAAGGAAAAAGGGGTGAGATAGATGATCTCAATGAGAAACGAAAAGGCACATACATTATCACATATTCCTTTAAAAAGGAAACACATAGCTTATACATATAGTTCATGATTTATAGCTCATGAATCAGGTTGCAATTTAGCAAGGGTTCAATTTGGCAAGTTTTACAGAAATCACACTTATCACTTATAAAGAGTGAAGGCTATTACTCTATTACTCGAACACATTGAGGAGAGGTGGTCTTGTACCAAATTCCAACTCCTATCGCTTATAAGGCATGAAGTTGATTAGGCCCCATGGCTAGAACTACCCCTTCTAGTGGAGGTGGATACACTACCCCTATCCATTGGGTTAAGACCATGTGCATAGGTTCTGATGATTACCCGCATCGACACGAGGATTCTGCATAAAGGGTAAAAGGTACCATAGCTAGAGCTAATGGTAAACACAATTAATAATATCACATAAGGCAACAATAACATGTATTCTAATAACAATAGTGGTTTAGCTTTCAAGCAAAAGATACAATAATAGTGTAGTTCCAGAAAGAATATAAGTTAGGGTGTTAATCACAAGAAATTCTCATTGGATAAACAAAATAGTTTTGGACCAAGTGTCCCTTGGCAACCCAAACTTGTCAAAGAATCCATGTAATAATATTTAGAATAAAAAGAACTTGGGTTTCAAAGATCACAAAGGCTCACATAACATGTTTTCATACATTTGTAACATAACAAAATGTTACTTGCACTTGCAGTATGAACATAGTGTTTACTCACACTTGTAGAATGAATACGATGTTTACTCACCTTGGGGTTCCTTTGCTCCTAGTACATGTAGTCCCTTTTGCACTTCTAAAGCTCCTCAAACTCTAACATAATGTTTGATTTAATACTTAGTATTTATTTACTCATGATGCTCTTATCCCATAACTACCCATGCACATATAGCATACACATACACTTAGAGTCCATACATAGGTGTACTCGTCACTTGCACATTATACGTTGACTTTGAAAGTCTTGCATACTTAGGCCTCATAGGCTCTCTTGATATCACATTACAATCACATTAATACCTTTTTAAGGTCATTACCATATTATTACCTCAATATCAATTCACTTTAACAATTATCTTAATTCACTTTATACTTCCATACATGTCATCTTAACAATTTACCTTTCAAGCATCATGCTTAACTCTTATGATCACTTTCACTTCATCAACTTTGAATAATATGTTCATCATTAAGTCATCATAACATCTAGCTCCAAATTCCCCAATCACATTTGCATTCTAATCATAATATAAGGTTAAGATACTGTAAGTATACCTAAATGCATTTAAGCTTATCTAGGATCATACCTTCAACTAACATGCAATTTGATCATTTAGTATACATATATACATGTCAATAATCATCAAAACACGTCACATAAAATTTATAAACATTGGGACAAAAAGATTCATGTAGGCTGAATGCATCACCAAGGTAGAAAACTAAATTCTTCTTCTTTTCGTACTTTCCATCTATTTCAGAAATATGTAAAAACATGGTTTGAACCAAGATTTTCCATGTAAATGCAACAAAAATCATTTTAGAATTTAAATCCATAAGAATCGGCCACTCTTGGTGTTATTTATACATAAAAATTCAACTTTCAAATCATAAAGCACAAAACCATGAGTTTCCTTGTTTTTAGTATTTTCCGGTCATTTCAGAAATATGTAAACAGGTTGTTTAAACTATTATTTTTCATTCAATCATAGAAAATATCAGTTTAGAACACATCTCTACATGATTCGGCAGCCATAGGTGGGATTTGTACAAAAAATTTCAAGTTTAAAGGCTTAGGTGAAAAATCATGAGTTTTTGCGCTTTCCGTGCATTTCGTTCATTTCAGCGATAACCAAACACATGATTCAAATCATTATTTTTAATCTAAAAAACAAAAAATATCATATTAGAGCACTTATTCATACAAATTGGCAGCCATATGTCCATTCAAGAATAACATTTTCGAACTTCCAAGTTCTAACACAAAAACCTTGAACTCCTTTTTCTTTTGAAACTTTTTGGTCACCACAAAAATATGCAGAAATATTATTTTATCCAATATTTTCTATCAAAACAAATCAAAAATCAGTTTAGAAGATAGCCACACACAAATCCCCCCCCCCCCCCCCCCATGATGTTTATGCATAAAAACTGTGATTTTAAGTTATAGAATTCACCTTTGGAGAAATCCTGCGAAAAGAATCGTGTTTTCGGTAGAAAATAGATTTTCTCTCCCAAAAATTCACTCAAATAGATTTAAATCTGTAAAATCAGTAATCAAATAGTTCAAAATAATTTCCCCATTATTTATTTTATAGAAATCAGTTTAGAAATCGAAAGAAAAGAAAAACTTACGATTATGGTCAAAAAATAACGGAACGGAAAGGTGTTTTCTTAATTTCGGTAGAGAGAAATATTTTGAGAGAATTTTTCTGCCAAGATACAGAAAGAATAAGAGAATGGCTGCTGGAATCTTGGTTTGGCTGAAATTTTGGTTATATATTAGGGTTTGGGTGAAATTTCCACTAATACCTTTAATGAACTAGGTTAGGAGGATTTTGGTGTAGTGGGCTTTTGGGTATTTAGATTTTTTCTTTAAATTTTTGGCTGAATAGAATTAAAATAAAAAAGATTATTTTTCTTATTAATTCTGTAACATTTCCCCCAAAAATATTTATTTTAAAATATTTTAAAAATACTCATAAAATTATTTTATGCTTAAAAATTGTCTTATGCATGAAAATTCATTTTATTTAAAATAAATTCTTTTATGCAAATGCACTTCATGTAAATTATTTATTTCACAATAGTAACACATATTATGCATATTAAAATTAATTTAACATGCCACATACTCATCAATCACTTAGATCACAAATTTTCACACAAGCACATGCTTAACCTTAATAGTTCTAAATCAAGCAATTTTTTTCACGAAAATTCCTAGGGTGGGTATGGGTTGTTACAACTGCGACCCAGAGCACCCCGTGTGCCTGTAAGAGGCCTTGGCTAAAGATGTTTGAGAAAGTCGTATCTATGATTCGCCCCATGAAGGTGGAGACCCCTAACGAAGAGGAGGACCCTGAGGAGCGCTTAGATCCTGATTGGGTTTATAGTAAGATCCAAAAATTGGAGGATAACTATTCATACTTGAAGGAGGAAAACCGACAACTTAAGGTTATGATTCATGCACTAAGAGAGGATATGGAGCAACTCAGGTCAGGGATTATTGAGCATAAAGGAGATTACTCGCTAGTAAGGTCTGCATCTTCAACTAATCGCCATCAAGATAGAGATCTTATTTGCTACCAATGTGGCAGCAGTGGCCATGTCAATCTTGATTGCTTTGGAGGTGGACATGAGAACCAGGTCGAGTAGATATGATGATTGACATAACGGCATAGCACTTTATATGATATGAATGATTTTCCTTGATTACCTAGTATGAGATGATTTCTTTCATTATTATGATATGGTGTGATATTATGAGATATATGCTACTTGATTATGATATGTGATATATGCTAGGTGATATGTGTCCTGTGATGAGATATTATATAATAGGTGCTCATGTTAAGTGCATGCTAGGTATGAAAATTTGATAGTGGGGTCGAGTCTTCGCTTTAAATCAATAAGAGGCTCGCGATTTGCACACAACCATCACAGGTATCATCCCCATCCAGAGTTCTAGCGCAAAATGTTTAATTGATTTTGGTGCTACCCATTCTTTTATGTCACCTTGTTTTGCTAAGTACCTAGGTATAGATAAGGAATTGATGAGTGAACCGTTAGTAATATCAACTCTTTTAGGGGAAGTGATGGAAGTAAGGTTTGAGTATAAGGGCTGTGATGTAGACAGTAATGGACAAACACTTCTGGTAGTATTGCTAGAATTGGATGCACTAGAATTTGATGTGATATTAGGGATGGACTGGTTGTATAAGCATGGAGCTCGTATCGACTGTAGAAAGAAACTTGTCGAGTTTTGAACTGGAGATGGGAAGGAGTTTGTATACCAAGGAGATAGGAATGAGAATCCTCTGAATTTGATATCGACCTTAAGAGCGAGACGGATGTTAAGGAAAGGATGCCAAGCATACCTAGCCCATATAATCAACACTAACAAGGAAGTTACCATTTGAGACAAGAGCATTCCAGTGGTGGATGAGTTCATGGATGTCTTTCTAGAAGATTTACCCGGATTACCCCCCGATCGTGAGATCGAGTTTAACATTGAACTGCTACCTGGTACGCAACTAATATCGATACCGCCATATCGTATGGCACTAATGGAGCTAAAGTAGTTAAAGACGCAATTGCATGATCTACTTAATAAGGGTTTCATTCGACCAAGTAGTTCGCTATGGGGTGCTCCAGTGTGGTTCGTGAAGAAGAAAGATGGCTCGTTCTGAATGTGCATTGACTATCATCAGCTTAACAAACTCACTGTGAAGAATAGATACCCATTGCTAAGGATCGATGATCTTTTTGATCAATTGCAAGGAGCTGGTCACTTCTCTAAGATTGACTTAAGGTATGGCTATCATCAACTAAAGCTCCAAGGAGAAGATGTCTACAAGACTGCCTTCCATACTAGATATGGACACTACGAGTTCACAGTTTTGCTGTTCGGTTTGACAAATGCTTCTGCTGCTTTTATGGACTTGATGAATCAAGTATTCAAGCCATTCCTTGACAAAATCATGATCGTATTTATTAATGACATCCTAATTTACTCAAAGAATAAAGAAGAACATGAAGAACATCTGAGTTTCGTGCTTCAAAAGTTATGTGATCACCAACTCTACGCTAAGTTATTCAAGTGCGAATTTTGGATAGAGTCTGTCAACTTTCTTAGACATGTAGTAAGTAAGGAAGGGATTCAAGTTGATCCTAAGAAAGTTGAAGCAATAACAAATTGGCCAAGGCCCACAACAGTTTCAGAAGTATGAAGTTTCTTAGGCATGGCAGGATATTATCGTAGATTCGTACAGGACATTTCTAAGATAGCAGCCCCATTGCCCAAGTTGACTAGAAAGGAAGTTAAGTTCAATTGGGAAGAGTCCTATGAGCAGAGTTTCAGAAACTTAAGAAGTGTTTGATATCGGCTCCAGTTTTAACTTTACTAGAAGGAGAAGGAGGGTTCACTATCTACTGCGATGCTTCGAGAGTAGGACTTGGGTGTGTCTTAATGCAAAATGGTAAAGTCATCACCTATGCATCATGACAACTAAAGAGACATGAAGTGAATTACCCTACTCATGATTTGGAATTAGCCGCAGTAGTGTTCGCTCTAAAGATCTAGAGACATTACATGTATAGGACAAAGTGTGAGATCTACACGAATCATAAGAGTCTTCAGTACATCTTGAGCTAAAGAGACCTCAACTTGAGACAAAGGAGATGGATTGAACTATTGAAAGATTATGACTGTCAGATTCTCTATAATCCCAGGAAGGCGAATGCAATGGTAGATGCCTTGAGTTAAAAGTCAATGGGAAGCCTAGCCTATGTAGATGTGAGAAAGAGGCCGATCGTGAAGGAACTAAAAGAATTGTTTAATCAAGGATTGAAACTGGAGATTGGAGGATCAAGAGTTTTATTGGCTCATTTTCAAGTAAGGTCTAAGTTAATGGAAGAGATAAGGGATTCACAAGATAAGGACCCATACATGATGAAGTTGAAGGATGAGATGAGAGAAGGAAAGAACTTTAAGTTTGAGGTGGTCAATGAAATTTTAAAGTGCAAAAATAGAGTATACGTGCCTGATGTGGATGGATTAAAGGAAAGGATATTGAAGGAGGCACATCAGACACCTTACTATGTCCATCTTGAAACTACTAAGATGTACCATGATGTGAAAGCTAACTATTGGTGGCCTAGATTGAAAAAAGATGTGGTTAAGTTTGTAGTGTCCTACCTAACTTGCCAGCAAGTCAAGTATGAACATCAGTAACCCTCAGGATTGCTACAAGAGATTCGATTATCTGAATGGAAGTGGGAACACATCACTAGGACTTCATTGTTGGCTTGCCTAGAACCTCCAAAGGACATGACTCTATATGGATCATAGTGGATAGATTGACATGGTCTGCTTATTTTTTGGGAGATAAGACCACATATTCTGCAGCTTAGTATGCGCAGTTGTATGTAGATGAGATCGTGAAACTACATGGAGTGCCAATTTCTATCATCTTAGATCGAGGAACTCAATTCACCTCAAGATTTTGGCAGAAATTGCAAGAAGTGTTAGGAACACAATTAGATTTTAGTACGGCGTTTCACCTTCAAATGGATGGCCAGTTTGAAAGAATAATTTAGACACTCGAGGATATGCTAAGGATGTGTGTCTTGGACTTTAGCGATAGCTGGGATAAGTATTTACCCTTGATTGAATTTGCCTACAACAATAGCTATCATTCGTCCATCGGTATGGCGCCATACGAAGTATTGTATGGGAGAAGATGTCATTCTCTGATTTGTTGGATTGAACCTAGAGACAAACATATAGAAATGCCTGAATTACTTAAGGAGACTACCGAAAAGGTACCATTAATTCAAGATCGACTGAAGACGGCTTTCAGTCAACAAAAGAGTTATATGGACCCTAAGCGAAAAGAAATCCAATTCGCCGTGGGAGATCACGTATTCTTAAAGGTCTCTCCAATGAAAGGAGTTATGAGATTTGGCAAGAAAGGAAAATTATCACCTTGTTTCATTAGTCCTTTCAAAATCATAGATAAGGTTGGAGAGGTGTCTTATAGACTTGCCCTGCCTCCAACTTTGGCGCATATGCACCCAGTGTTCCACATCTTAATGCTAAGGAAATATGTGTCAGATCCATCTCACGTTCTTGTACCTCTAGACATTACATGGATGAACAACTATCCTATGAGGAGTTACCAATAACTGTAGTGGATCAACAAGTAAAGAGATTAACAAATAAGGAGATACCCATGATAAAGGTTCAGTGGCGAAATCATGGGATAGATGAGTGCACTTGGGAAGCAGAGGAAGAAATGCGACAGAAGCATCCTCAGCTTTTCAAGAGCAACTAGGTAAGGATTTAAATTAGAGGAAGAATTTCTTTTAAGGGGGGGAGAATGAAACAACCCACACCCACCATAGGAATTTTCGTGATAAATTGCTTGATTTAGAACTATTAAGGTTAAGTGTGTGCTTTTATGAAAATTAGTGATCTAAATGATTGATGAGCATGTGGCATATTAAATTAATTTTAATATGCATAATATGAGTTTCTATTGTGAAATAAATAATTTACATGAAGTGCATTTGCATAAAGGAATTTATTTTAAATAAAATGAATTTTCATGCATAAAGACAATTTTTAAGCATAAAATAATTTTATGAGTATTTTAAAATAAATATTTTTAGGGAAAATATTATAGAAATAAAAAGAAAAAAATATTCTTTTTAATTCTTAATTATAATCAGCAAAAAATTTAAATAAAAAGCCCAAATACCCAAAAGCCCATTACACTAAAATCCTCCTAACCTAGTTTATTAAGGGTATTAGTGGAAATTTCACCAAAACCCTAATATATATTCTAAATTTCATACAGAATAGAGTTTTAGCAGCCATCACCTTATTTTTTCTGTATCTTGGTAGAAAAATCCTCTCAAAATATTTCTTTCTATCGAAATTAAGAAAACACCTTTCCATTTCGCGATTCCTTGACCATAATCGTAAGTTTTTCTTCTCTTTCAATTTCTAAACTGATTTCTATAAAATTAATTATGGAAAAATTATTTTGAACTAGATGATTACTAATTTTTATAGATTTAATTCTATTTGGGTGAGTTTTTGGGAGAGAAAATCTATTTTCTACCGAAAACACAATTGTTTCCACGAGATTTCTCCAAAGGTGAATTCTATAACTTAAAATCACAATTTTTATGCATAAACATCATTAGGGGGGCCGATTTGTGCATTGTTATTTTCTAAACTAATTTTTGATTTTCTTTGATGGAAAATATTGGATTAAAGAATATTTCTGCATATTTCTGTGATGACTAGAAAGTTTTGAAGAACAAAGGAGTTCAAGGTTTCTGTGTTAGAACTTGGAAGTTCGAAAATTCTATTATTGAATGGACATATGGCTATTGATTTGTATGAGGAAGTGCTCTAATATGATATTTGTTTTGTTTACATGAAAAATAATGATTTGAATCATGTGTTTGTTTATCGCTGAAATGAATGAAAAGCACGAAACTCATGATTTTTCACCTAAGCCTTAAAACTTGGAATTTTTTTTGTATAAATGCTATCTATGACTCCCGAATAATGTATGGATGTGTTCTAAACTAATATTTGCTGTGATTGAATGAAAAATAATAGCTTAAACAGCCTGTTTGTATATTTCTGAAATGACTAGAAAATACCAAAAATAAGAAAACTCATGATTTTGTGCTCTATAAACTACACCAAGTGTGGCCGATTCATATGGATTAAAATTCTAAGATGATTCTTTTTGTGTTTACATGAAAAATCTTGGTTCAAACCATGTTTTTACATATTTTTGAAATAGACAGAAAGTGCGAAAAGAAAAAAAGAATTTAGTTTTACTTTGGTAATGCATTCGGCCTACGTGAATATTTTTGTCCCAATGTTTATAATTTTTATGTGATGTGTTTTGATGATTATTGACATGTATATATGTATAATAAATGATAAAATTGCATGTTAGTTGAAGGTATGATCCTAGATAAGCTTAAATGCATTTTGGTATACTTAAGGTATCTTAACCTTATATTGTGATTAGAATACAAATATGATTGGTAAATATGGAGCTAGATGTTATCATGACTTGACTATAAATACATGGTTTTGAGTTGATGAAGTGACAGTTGAATAAAAAGGATCATAATAGTTAAGCATGACACTTGAAAGGTTAATTGTTAAGTTGACATGTATGGAAGTGTAAAGTATTAAGATGATTGTTAAAGTGAAATGATATTGACGTAATAATATTGTGATGACCTTAGAAAGGTATTGACATGATTGTAATGTGTTCTCATGTGAGCCTATAAGGCCTAAGTGTGCAAGACTTTTAAAGTCAACGTATTATGTGCAAGTGACGAGTACACCTTTACGTGGACTCTAAGTGTATATGCATGCTATATGTGCATGGGTAGTTATGGGATAGGAGCATCATGAGTAAATAAATACTAAGTGGTAAATCAAATATTATGTTAGAGTTTGAGGAGCTTTAGAAGAGCAAAGGGACAACATTTGCTAGGAGCAAAGGAACTCCAAGGTGAGTAAACTCTATATTCCTGTTTCAAGTGTGAGTAAACATCATATTCATTCTTCAAGTGTGAGTAAACTCTATATTCCTATTTCAAGTGTGAGTAAACATTGTATTCATTGTTCAAGTGTGAGTAAACTCTATATTCCTATTTCAAGTGTGAGTAAACATTGTATTCATTCTATAAGTGCAAGTGACATTTTGTTATGTCATAAATATGTGATATCATGCTATGTGAGCCTTTGTGGTCTTTGAAACCCAAGTTCCTTCTATTCTAAAATATTATTATATGAATTCTTTGACAAGCTTGGGTTGCCAAGGGACATTTGGTCCAAAACCATTTTGTTATCCAATGAGAAATTATTATGATTAACACCCTAACTTATATTCTTCGAGAACTACACTATCATTGTATCTTTTGTTTAAAAGCTAAACCACTATTGCTATTGGAATACATGTTATTGTTGCCTTATATGATATTGTTAATTATGATTACCATTAGCTCTAGCTATGGTACCTTTTACCCTTTATGCAGAATCCTCATGCCGATGCAGGTAATCATCAGAACCTGTGCACATGGTCTTAACCTGATGGATAGGGTTAGTGTATCCACCTCAGCTAGAAAGGGGCAGTTCTAGCCATGGAGCCTGATCAGCTTCATGCCTTATAAGCGATAGGAGTTGGAATTTGGTATAAGGCCACCTCTCCTTAATGTGTTCGAGTGATAGAGCAATAGCCTTCACTCACTATGTGTTATAAGTGTGATTTCTGCAAACTTGCCAAATTGAACCCTTGCTAAATTGCAACCTGATTTATGAATTATAAATCATGAATTATGTGTATAAGTTATGTGTTTCCTTTTCAAAAGAATATGTGATATGTATGTCCCTTATCATTTACTCATTGAGATCATCTATCTCACCCCCTTTTTCCTTGTGTGGTTCCAGGTGAGCAAATGTGAGGAGGCAAGGTGATGGTTGAAGCATTCTACTTTGCTTGGGGAATTCCTTGTCCATGTTATCAATAATACTATTTTATGAAGTCTTGTCATTAGATGCTCCGGGAATGTTGATTGATACTTATTGATATATATTATTTTCCTCATGGATTTTATATGTAATGATTTATTTTAGACTTTCGCAATTTAAGGTATTCATCTGAATGTTTTAAACAAGTTATTGTAAGAGGTTTGGTGAGATCCTAGGCATGATTTGTTTATATGTAAGTAGGTTCTACAAGCGTGGTTGACCTTATGTCTTCCCATATTCTAGGATCGTCATATCACTAAGGTTGGGATGTGACAATAAGCCCATATGAAAACATATTCTAATTCATGTCAATACCTTTCTAAGGTCAACACAATATCATTGTCATAATATATAGTACACTTAATACTTTCATATATGTCAACTTAACAAATAACCTTTCAAGTGTCAAGCTTATATCTTATGACTAATTAATTCAATCAATCTCTTCATCAATTTAAGATCATTAATTCATTATCAAGTCATTGTACAACCTACTTCCATATTATCCAATCACATTCACATATTAATCATAACCTAAGGTTAAGATACCTTAAATATACCAAATACTCTCTAGCCTTATCTAAAGTCATTCCTTCAACCAACATGAAATTTAACTATTTATCATTCATGCATACATATCAATAATCAACAAACTATATCCCATAAAAATTATAGACATTGCGATAAGAATCTCAATGAAGGCCGAATGCTCCATTAAAGGGAAAAACTGAATTTTCTTACTTTTTGCACTTTCCGTCTATTATAATAATATGTAGAAATATGGTTTGAACCAAGATTTTTCATGTAATAAAAAAAAAATCATTTTAGAATATAGACATGTAGGAATTGGCCCATATGTACATTCATATGCATAAAAATTTCCAACTTTAGGTTTTAGGATGAAAAACCATGAGTTTTCTTATTTTTAGTACTTTCTAGTTATTATAGCAATATACAAACATGTGGTTTAAATAATTATTTTTCATTCAATAGTAACAAATATCAGTTTAGAACATTAATATGTGCAAATCGGTAGCCATGGGTGCTTCTTATACATGAAAATTTTGAATTTAGGGTTTAGGGAGAAAATCATG
Organism: Reutealis trisperma; assembly: GCA_947687605.1. NCBI lineage: Eukaryota > Viridiplantae > Streptophyta > Magnoliopsida > Malpighiales > Euphorbiaceae > Reutealis > Reutealis trisperma. Next base: position 413,777 of record CANTUT010000274.1, on the reverse strand, counting down.
AGTTTTTAAGCTTTTCGTTCATTACAGTGATATGCAAACACATGATTTAAATTATGATTTTTCATCCAACCAAAACAAATGTTAGATTAGATTTCCTCCATACACAAATTGGCAGCCATATACGCATGAAATCATAGAATTTTCTAACTTCTAATTTCTAACACAAAAACCTTGAATTTCTTTATTTTTTGAAACTTTCCAGTCATCACAGTAATATGCAAAAATAGGAATTAATTCAATATTTTTTATCTAAACACATGAAGAATCAGTTTAGAATAGTAACATGTAAAAAAATATCCCCCTTGGTAGTGTTTATGCATGAAAATTTTAATTTTGAGTCATAGGAATCACCTTTGGAGAAATCGTGTAGAGAGGTTAGTGCTTTCGGTAGAAAATTTGATCTTTCTCTCAAGAAATCACCTAGCCTGAATTTTATTAGTAAATATTTAGTTCAAAATAATTTTCCAAATAGTAAATTGAAAGGAAAAAAAAACTTACGAAACGGTTGCGAAATCGCAAGTTTGAAAGTATTTTTATGAATTTGAGAAAATTTTTCTGCCAAAATAATGAAATAACATAATAGTGGCTACTAGAATGAAGGGCTGGCTGAAATTTAGGTTGAATATTAGGGTTTTGGTTGAAATTTCTTAGATTACCCTTAATGAGCTAGGTTAGGTTTGTTTTAGTGTAGTGGGCTTTTGGGTATTTGGGCTTTTTAATTAATTTAGGGCTGATTATAGGTAATTAAAAATAAAATATTTTTCTTATTATTTTCTATAAAATTTCCTACCATAATATTTATTTAAAAATTATTTTAAAATACTCATAAAATTATTTTATGTTTAAAAATCATCTTTTTGCATGAAAATTCATTTTACGTAAAATAAATTATTTTATGCTAATGTACTTTATATAAATCATTTATTTCATAATAATAACTTATTATGCATACTAAAATTAATTTAACATGCCATATACTCATCAATCACATAGTACAAATATTCTCATAAAAGCATGCACTTAGTCTTAATAGTTCTAAGTCAAGCAAATTGGCCCTGAAAACTCCTAGAGTAGGTATGGGTTGTTACATTTATAAAGGAAGAACCTTTAGTTGCGGAAGAATAGTTAAATATACTTTAAACATAATCCCCAAAAATAAATGAACATTTTTAAGACTCCAAAATAAGTCATCAAACATAAAGTTCCAAAATAAGGACTCCTAGAGCACTTGAGACTCATTAACTTATCATAGTGATAAACTTTGACAAGGAAATATCCTAAGCAGAGTAGGTTGGTTGAGCAATCACCTTGCCTCCTCATAATGCTTACTTGAAACCGCACAAGGAAAAATGGGTGAGATAGATGATCTTAATGAGTAGACAATAAAACTTTTAAAATAGCATGTATCCCCTTATAAGGGTTCAAGATTCATAAATCATGATTTACAAATAAGCAAGGTTCACAGAAATTCACTTATAACTTGTAAACTTGTAAAGAGTGATGGCTATTAGCTCATTCACTCAAGGGAGAGGTGACATTAAACCAAATTCTAAGTCCCAACTTGTAACTTGTAAAGAGTCATGAAACTGGTCAGGCCCCACAGCTAGAACCGCCCCTTATAGCTAAAGTAGATACATTACTCCTATTAATCGGGTTAAGAACATGTGCACAGGTACCGATGATTACCCTCATCGGCACAAGAATTTCTGCATAAAAAGTTCATAGATACCATAGCTAGAGCTATTGGCAATCGCTTATAATAATAGAATTTAAGAATGCAATCACATGTAACATAATAGCAATAGCAATTTAACTTATTGAATAAAAGATAAATAATAGTGTGATTCCAGAAAGAAAATAGGGAAAGGCAACAATTCACAAAGATTTTTAATATCATTGAATAACCAAAAATGGTTTTAGACCAATTGTCCTTTGCAAACCAAGCTTACAAAGAAATCATTTAGTCATAATTAAAGGTAGAAATGAACTTGGATTTCAAGATATCAAAGGTTCACATAACATGTTAACTTGTACTTATAACTTAAACATAATGTTTACTCACCTTGTGATTCCTTTGCTCCTAGTACTTGTAGGCCCTTTGAATTTCTACTACTCCTCAAGTTCTAACATAATATTTAATTCAATACTTAGAATTTACTTAATATCATGTTATCCTATCCTATAGCTACCCCATGCACATATAATATTCACATAAGCTTAGTGTTGCACTTAAAAGTGCACTTATCACTTGTACATAACATGTTGACTTTCAAAGTCTTGCACACTTGACCCTTATAGGCTCATATGAAAACACATGATAACTCATACTATGAATTTTCTAAAGTCAAACACAATACATCATGATTTTAATATCATTTCCATTTAACATTTAACTTAATACACTTAACACTTTCCATATATATTAACTTAACAAGTAACCTTTCAAGTACCATGCTTATCTCTTATGACCAATTCATAAAATCAATCTCATCATCCATTTAAGATCATTGATTCATTATTAACTCATCATAAAACTTTTTTTCCATATCACTTAATCACATAAACATATTAATCACATCATAGAAATAGGGTTAGGAAAACTTAAGTATACCTATTATTTCTAGACTTGTCTAGAGTTATTCCTTCAATCAACATGCAATAAAATCATTTATCATTCATGTATATATGTCAATAATCATTAAAATATATCACATAAAAATTATAGACATTGGGATTGAATTCCCAATGTAGGTTGAACTACATATTTAAGAACAAACATGATTTTTCTCACTTTTAGCACTTTCTGTTCATCACAGTAATATGCACAAACATAATTTAAACAAAGATTTTTCATGTAATCAAAACAAGAATCATTTTAGAACACTAATTTTTACAAATTGGCACCTATATATGTATACATGTATGAAAATTTTCTAACTTTAGGTTTTAGGATGAAAATCGTGCATCTTTCTTGTTTTCAGTACTTTTCGATTATTACAGTAATATGTAAACACATGATTTAAACCATTAATCTTCATTCAAACATAACAAAAATTAGTTTAGAATTCAATGATACATAAATCAGTAGCCATTGGCACAATATATGCATGAAAATTCCAATTTTAGGTTGTAAGGTGAAAATCATGAACTTTCTCGCTTTCCGTACTTTTCTGATCATTACAGCAATATATAGAAATATGATTTAATTTAATATTTTTCATCTAAATATAACAAAAATCAATTTAGAATAAAAACATTTGCAAATTGCCCCCCTGTAAAGTTTATGCATGAAATTTCAAATTTTGAGTTTTAGGGTTTACCTTTGGAGGATTCGCATAGAGTGGTTTGTGTTTTCGGTAGAAAAATCGATTTCTCTTTCAAGATTTCACCTAAGCCAAATTCGATTAATATAAATCAGTAAATACTCAGTTCAAAATAATTTTCTCATGATTAGTATTATAAAAATCAAATAATAAGTTAAAAGAAAAGAAAAACTTATAAAAACGGTCGCGAAATCGCAAGGTTTGAAGGTATCTTGTGAAATATTTTTCTTATTATTTTCATTAAAATTTTTGCCAAAATATTTATTTAAAAATATTCATAAAAATTATTTTATACTTAAAAATTATTTTGTGCCTGAAAGTTCAATTTATGTGAAATAGATTATTTTATGCTTATGCATTTTATATAAATTAGTTATTTCACCATAATAATTCATATTAGGCATATTAGAGCTACTCTAATATGCCACATACTCGTTAATCACATAACACATGAATTATTCATAAAAGCACTTAATTAGGCATAATATTTCTAAATTCAAGAAATTAGATCACGAAACTCCTAGGATAGGTGTGGGTTCTTACATTCTCCCCCCTTAAAAGAAATTCGTCCTCAAATTTAGGTACTTACTTATATGCTCTTGAAAAGCTAAGGATGCTTCTGCTGCATCTCCTCCTTTGCTTCCCAAGTACACTCATCTATCCCATGATTTTGCCATTGTACCTTGATCATAGGTATCTCTTTGTTCCTTAAGCTTTTCACTTGTTGATCCACTATGGCTATGGGTAATTCCTCATAGGATAGTTGCTCATCTATTTTAATGTCTGACGGTGACAACCCATGAGGTGAATCCAACACATATTTCCTTAACATCAAGATGTGAAAAACTGATGTACATACGCCATAGTTGGGGGTAAGGCAAGCTCATAAGATACTTCCCCAACCTTATCCAAGATTTTAAAAGGACTAATGAAGCAAGGCGATAGCTTCCCTCTCTTGCTGAATCTCATGACGCCTTTCATTGGGGAGACCTTCAGGAAGACATGATCTCCCATGGCAAAATGAACATCCTTTCTCTTGGGGTTTGCATAGCTCTTTTGTCAATTGAAGACCATCTTCAGCCGATCTTAAATCAAAGGTACCTTCTTAGTAGTCTCCTTAAGTAATTCTGGCATTTCCACATACTTGTCTCCAAGCTCAACCCAACAAACTGGAGAATGACATTTCCTCCCATACAATGCTTTGTATGGTGCCATGCCAATAGATGAATGATAGCTGTTGTTATAAGCAATTCAATTAAGGATAGGTACTTATCCCAGTTGCCACTAAAATCCAACACATACATCGTTAGCATGTCCTTAAGTGTCTAAATTGTCCTTTCAGACTGTCCATCCATTTGACGATGAAACACAGCACTGAAGTCCAATTGCGTTTCCAAAGCTTCTTACAACTTTTGCTAAAATCTCGAGGTGAATTGAGTGCCTTGATTCGAGATAATAAAAACTAGTACTTCATGCAGTTTCACAATCTTATCAATGTATAATTACGTATACTAGGCTGCAGAGTACATGGTCTTGACTTGCAAAAAATGAGCAGATTTTGTCAATTAGTCCACTATGACCCATACAGAGTCATAACCCTTGAAGGTTCTAGGTAATCCAACTATGAAGTCCATAGTGATACGCTCCCACTTCCATTCAGGTAGTTAGATCTCTTGAAGCAATCCAAAGGGTCATTGGTGTTCATACTTGACTTGTTGACAAGTTAGACAGGATGCCACAAACTTAGCCATATCCTTCTTCAGTCTAAGCCACCAATAACTTGCTCTCACATCATGATACCTCTTGGTAGTTCCAGGATGTGCACTATAAGGTGTTTGATGTGCTTCCTTAAGTATCTTTTCCCTTAGTCCATTAACATCAGGCACACATACTCTTTTTCCACACTTTAGAATCCCATCAACCATTTCAAATTTTGAGTTCTTTCCTTTGTTCATCTCATCCTTTAGCTTAATAATGTATGGGTCCTTATCTTGTGAATCCCTTATCTCTTCTACTAGCTTTGACTTCACTTGAAAATGAGCCACTAAAGCTCGTGATTCTCCAACCTCCAGTCTCAAGCCCTGACCAAACTATCCTTTTAACTCCTTCATGATTGGCCTCTTTCACATGATCATATAGGCTAGGCTTCCCATCGATTTTCGACTAAAGGCATCTACCACCATGTTTGCCTTTCTAGGATGGTTGAGAATCTAGCAGTCATAGTCTTTGAATAGTTTGACCCATCTCCTTTACCTTAGGTTGAGGTCTCTTTGGCTCAAGATGTATTGAAGACTCTTATGATTCATATAGATCTCACACTTCATCCTATACATATAGTGTCTCTAGATCTTAAGAGCGAACACTACTACGCCCAACTCCAAGTCATGAGTAGGGTAGTTCACTTCATGCTTCTTGAGTTATTACAATGCATAGGTAATGACTTTCCCATTTTCCATCAAGAAGTATCCAAGTCCTACTCTTAAAGCATCGCAGTAGACTATGAATCCTTCTTTAACTTTGGGTAAGGCCAAAACGGGTGCTGATATTGATAAGTACTTAATTGAATACACTTTACCCCTTATTTTTAATATATTTTATCCTTAAATTGAGATTGATTTTATTTGTTTAGTGCTTTTCCAGAGTTCTTTTAGTTAACCCGATGCCAAAATGATGCCATAAACCAAATGTGACCCGGCATGATGAAAGATCCAAGCCAAAATGCTGACTTTTGAAAGAAGATGGTAGTCACGGGTGAAATCTCAGCTGGGATTCCACCCGTGTGATAAGAGCAAATTAGAAATACATCCAGTAGCCTCCCACAAGTGGAGACACCACTAAGATTTCACCTGTGGCCCCCAGAGTTGTTGGCATAGTTGGAATCCTAGCTGATATTTCAGTGGTGTGAGGTTAAATTCCAGCAATATAACAGATCATACAGCATTTTTTAAAAAGGGAGAGCCGCCTAAGAGCAAAAATGGAGATTTAAAAGGTTGGCTAAGCCCTAGAGTCACAGGAGAGGCATAAGGCTAGAGATATTAAAGGTTTAATCGAATCAAAGACCAAGATCTAAGTGGATGTGGAAGATTAAATAGAAGATTTCAAAGAATATCTTTCGATGATAGCAAGTTGTGTGAGAGCCTAGAGGGGGAAGCTATACATGCTGAGAACTATACTTCCCCTATCATTCCAACCCTCCCACCTTTTAAGGAGACTGACAACAACCCACCTATAGTTCCACCACCCACCCTTAACATCACCCAAATTCCATCAATACCACAACCCACCACATACATTCTTACACCTTTGCCATCCTTCCCACACCCTTGCCACCCATCTCACAGTGCTACTTTGTGAGGGACTTAAGTAATTAGCCAGTGTCTGTATTCTCTAACTTTTTTTTGGAGAGGGAGATTTGTTATGTGGAGGTGTTAAAGCAAATTGTTAGTGAATTTGGGTGAAGCATCAAAGTTCTATATGAGGTAGATGATAAACACAGCAGGCTCAATCGCTTAGCAACCCAACTAGAATTTCCCATGCCAAGCCAATGGGTAAAGCTCTTCAATGATGGTTTTGAACCTAGCAAGCTAAGGTTTGCACGCAATAGAGAATCAAAAATAATTTTTGTTGCTAAATGAAGGCTATGCAAAGGCCACAACCTTCACATACTCTTCTTTATCTTGGTGTATAGAGGTAGACAGCACAAGGAAACCTCTGAGCCATTGGTGGAAGATGAATAATGATAACATCTATCTAATATAATGTTAAAGAAGTTCTAAATGGGAGACAACCCATTGATGGTCTATTTTAGTTTTTATTTTTATTTTATTTTGTTTTTATTTTGCTTTGAATGGATCTTACTTTGGTTGTAGTTTGATTTTTCTTTGTGCAGAAAAATTGATCATGGTACATTCTCACTAGAAGGAACACTAGCAAGATTCATGCGGTACATCATTCAGGGCAGTTAATTCTCTCTTCTGCTTTCTCATTTTGCTTGTTTATAACACACTAGGGACAATGTGTTACTTAAGTGTGGGGGAGAGGTATTTTAGTGTGCCTTATCTTTTATTAAATCTAGCGATTAAGTGAATTGAGTTGTGCTTATAGTTGGATTTGAAATCAACTCTCTCTAGCGATTAATTTGAATAATTTTGCTATGACAATGACTTGTTATAGTGTGGATTGAATGTGGTGGTCATGATTAGGAAATTAAATTTTTGCAAATCTTTTTGCATGAAATTTGAAACTTTAGTTACACTTTTTGAGCCTATTTTATTCACTATTACTTTTGTTCTAGTTTAGTAGAAATACTTAATACCTTAAGTAACTTTACTATTTTTCTTGAAAAAAGAAAAGAGATTGTGCAAAAGAGCTTTGAAAATATTTACATATTCCACTGTTCTTGACTCATTTAAACAAAAAGGGGTTAAGATTATGAATAGTGCTAGTAGCCATTTAAATGTGTGATTCTAGCTGAGTAACTGGAGGCCGGCACCACAAGTGTTTGCATTCACATAAAAATGCTAGAATGATGGTTCAAACAAGTCAGACTCCTTAGTTAATTAAAAAGAAAAGCATGATTTGAAATGCATGATCAATAAAAATTCGAGTGAGTAGTCAAGCACCTATGGGAAAAATCCTTATAAATCTACTTTGCTCAAACTTTTGTTTATGTGGAATTATTTGCTGAAACTTGTAACTTTAGAATTTAGATTTTAGATTTTTGAGATTTGTTTTAGAGATTTCTTGATTTGGCTACCATGTTTGAGCCTTACTGATTTCAAATTGTTGTAAATCTTTTTGAATTTCTTTGACTAGATAAGGTAGGTTTTATTTCTTACTGTTATTATGATTTAATTTGCTTGAGGACAAGCAAATACTCAAGTGTGGGGGAATTTGATAAGTACTTAATTAACTACACTTTACCCCTTATTTTTAACATATTTTATCCTTAAATTGAGTTTGATTTGTTTGTGTAGTGGCTTTTTAGAATTCTTTTAGTTAACCTAGTGCTAAATGATGCCATGAACCAAATGTGACCTAGAATGGTGAAAGATCCAAGCCAAAATGTTGACTTTTGGAAGAAGATGGGTAGCCATGAGTGAAATCTCAGCTGGGATTCCACCCGTGTGATAAGAGCAAATTAGAAATACATCCAGTAGCCTCCCACAGGTAGAGACACTATTGAGATTTCACCCGTGGCCCTTGAAGTCATTGGCACAACTGGAATCCCAATTGAGATTTCAATGGTGTGAGATTAAATTCTAGCAATATAACATATCAAACAACATTTTTTTAAAAAAGGAGAGCTGCCCAAGAGTAAAAATGGAGATCTAAAGAGTTGGCTAATCATTAGAGTCATAGGAGAGGCTTGAAGGCTAGAGATATTGAGGGTTTAATCGAATCAAAGACCAAGATCCAAGTGGATGTGGAAGATTGAAGAGAAGATTTCAAAGAATATCTTCAAGATCTATTTGAGATTTCTTCTTCTTCTATTCTCTACATCTTTGTTCTTCAATTTTAATATGAACTAATTCTATTTGTGATGAACCCTAGTTTTGATTGTATAGATTGAAGGATTTAATCTTTAATCAATTCATCATTGGTTGTTCTATTTTCATGATAAATCTTAGTATTCTAATTAACAAATGCTAGCTTGTTGATTGGATATTGTTTTTATATTGGATGAGTAGAGATACCCTAATATAGATAAATCACCCTTGGAAGTAGAGAGTTGATAGATCTACAAGACTCTTTGGATTTTAACTCCTTGATATTAATGCTGTTCCTATTTGATCTCAGGTGAGAAGAGATTCCTTCCAATTTACCTAGGAATTAGGTTTTAGATCGCTTGAGAGAGGTTCTAGAATAATCTCACGGGGGTCCAACTCAACCTATTGTTTGATATACATAAGAAACTACAGGGATTCATATCTAGATTAGCTTTGCCTAGATTATTTTCATTAATATCATTTATTTGCTTTCTTAGGTTAGCTTAGTTAATTCAATTTAGTTTAATTAATCTTCATTTTAATCAACTTAAGAATAGTCAAAGTTTGTGCTAGTACTTATACACTGTCCTCGTGGAGACGATACTCATATTCACTATTTTATTACTTGATAATGACTTGTGCACTTGCAGTTTGTTAGTGTGCATTTCGAAACATTAGATATCAAGCACTTATTGAGTTTCTGAAAGCTCTCCTCATAGGACTCCTCCTAATTAAGCTTAAATTGTTTTCTTATCAACTTGGTCAATAGTGAAGCGATCCTAGAAAGGTCCTATACAAATCTATGATAATAACTAGCCATGCCTAAGAAACTTTGAACTTTAGAAACCGTTGTAGGTCATAGCCAGTTTGCAATCACTTAAACTTTCTTAGGGTCAACGTGAATTCCTTCTTTTACTTATTACATGCTTAACAAATTTGATGGACTCCATCCAAAACTCACACTTTGATAGCTTCGCATAGAGTTTGTGATTACGTAGTGTTTGTAACGCGATCCTAAGATGCTCTTCATGCTCTTCCTTACTCTTAGAGTAAATTAGGATGCCATCAATGAACATGATCATAAACTTGTCAAGGAATAGCCTGAATACTCGATTCATCAAGTCTATGAAAGTAGCAGAAGCATTTGTCAGACTGAATGGTAGAACTGTGAACTTGTAATGACCATACCTTGTACGGAAAGCAGTCTTGCAGATGTCTTCTCCATGGATCTTTAGTTGATGATAGCTAGACCTCAAATCAATCTTGGAGAAGTAGCCAGCTCCTAGCAGTTGATCAAAAAGATCATCTATCCTTAGCAAAAGATACTTATTCTTTATGGTGACTTTGTTGAGCTAGCGATAATCGATGCACATCCGGAACGAGCCATCCTTCTTCTTCATGAAGAACATTGGCATGCCCTATGGTGAACTACTTAGGTAGATGAAACCTTTGTTAAGTAGGTCATGCAGTTGCATCTTTAATTCCTTCTAGTGCCATACGATATAGTGATATAGATATGGGCTGCGTGCCCGATAGCAACTCAATGTTGAACTTGATCTCACTATTCGTGGTATCCCAAGTAGATCCTTAGGAAAAACATCCATAAATTCATCCATCACTGGCATGCCTTTGTCTCGCATCTCGACCTCTTTGTCAGTATCAACCATATGAGCTAGGTACACTTGGCACCCTTTCCTTAACAACTTTTTTGCTCCCAATGCTAATATCAGGTTTGGAGGATTCTCATCCCTATCTCTCTAGTACTTAAACTCCTCCCCATCCTTAGTTCAAAATTCCACTAATTTCTCTCTATAATCAATACGAGCCCAATGCTCATATAGCTAGTCCATCCCAAAGATTAAGTCAAATACTAACACTTCAAGTTTTAGCAATTACATAGGAAATTTTCATCCATCAATGGCCACCATTAAACACATGTCTTACTTTCGTCACTTCTCCTAAAGGAGCTGACACTACTAAGGGTTTGACCATTACCTCCTTATTCATATCAAAACTCTTAGCAAAGCAGGGTGATACAAAAGAATGCATAGCACTAGAATTAATCAAACATCTTGCACTAGAATTCTAGATAGGGATAATACTTATGATGGAGGTGTGCGAGGCACAAGCCTCTTGCCGATTTAAGGTGAAGACACTTCCCTTGCCCCCATTGTCTATTGCCAGTGCATTCCCAGTAGCTGGCCCCTTGTTTTTGGCTCATTGCCTTTAAGGTTGAAATGATCTAGGTTGTGGAGGTGCCGAGGTCACATTCCCCATATTCATTGTCTGAGGGCAGTCCTTGATGAAATGACCCATTTGCCCACATTTTAGGCACACACTAGAAATCCATTGGCACACTTCGGGATCTTTCTTCCCACACTGGCCACAAGTGGGAAAACTCTATTTAAATTGTACATTTTGCTGTCCAAGTATTGTAGTGGCTAGTGGTGATTCTTTCCCTGGACCTCCTCCTCCTCCTCCTATGTGTGGGCCTCCATGCTCCTTGCTCTTGTGCTTCCCCTTTTGCTCATGCTCAGCTTGTTCAACCCTTTTAGTCTTATATCTCTTTTTCATTATCTTGGCCTTATCTATCAGTTTAGCCAAGGTCAAGAATTCAGTCACCACTAATGAGTTGAATAGAGGCGTTATCAATCCTCTCAAGAAGAGGTTGACACAGCTAGCTTTGGTAGGCATGATGCTGACAGTGAATCTACTAAGTCGATTAAACTCCTTAGCATAATCCGATACCAACATTCTAGGCTTCTACTTTAGCTACTCGAAATGTAGTGCCCTATCTTGCCTTTCGCCTTTAGGTAAGAACTGATCCATCACTTCTTGCTTAAACTCTACCCATGTAGGTGGGTCAGCTCTATAAAGTTATTCCTCAATGTTTCTTTCACTCCAATACCATGCCTGTCACAACCTACATCTACCATAGGAGTTTTAGTGACAAATTATCTAAGTCGATTAAACTCCTTAGCATAATTTGATACCAACATTCTAGGCTTCTGCTTTAGTTGCTCGAAATGTAGTGCTCTATCTTGCCTTTCGCTTTGAGGCAAGAACTGATCCATCACTTCTTGCTTAAACATTGCCCATGTAGGTGGGTCATCTCTATAAAGTCATTTCTCAATGTTTCTCTCGTACCAATACCATGCCTGTAATAACCCATATCTACCTTAGGAGTTTTAGTGATAAATTATTTCAATTTAGGGTTATTATGACAAATTGTGTGACCATATGAAAATTCATGTGTGACATGATTTATGAGTTTAGGACATGTTAAATTAATTTTAATATGCCTAAAATGAATTATTATTATGAAATAAATTATTTAAATAAAATGCGTTAGCATGAAATATTTTATTTTTCATAAAATGAATTTTCATGTAAAAAGGTGATTTTTAAGCATAAAATAGTTTACGAGTATTTTTAAAATATTTTTGAATAAATGTTTTGGGGAAAATTTTAATGAAAATAATAAGAAAAATATTTTTATTTTAATTATCCATAATTAGCCCCTAATTTAAATAAAAAGCCTAAACACCTAAAAACCCACTATGCTAAAACACTCATAACCTAGCTCATTAAGGGTATTATTGGAAATTGCCCAAAATCCTATATTTAAATAGCAAATTCAGCCAGCACTCTCATTCTAAAAGTTAATTGTATTTTGACAAAAAAATTCTCTCAAAAAAATTCTCTCTACCGAAATTAAGAAAATAATTTTTTACTTTGTGATTTCTCGCCTGTATTCGTAAGTTTTTCTTTCTTTTCTATTTCTTATATGATTTCTATGAAATAAATTATGATAATTTTTTTTGAACTAGTTATTTATTGATTTCTATAGATTTAATTCACTTTGGGTGAGTTTTGAAAGATAAATTAATTTCTCTACCGAAAATATCAACCTTCCTATGCAATTTCACCAAAAGTGAATCTTGTAACGCAAAAATTAAAATTTTCAAACATAAATTCATTAAGGGGGGTGGCTACTACATAGTTAGATTTTAAACTGATTTTTGATATGTTTTGATAAAAAAATATAGGATTAAATCATATTTTTACATATTATTGTAATAACTGAAAAGTTTTAGAAAACAAGGAAATTCAAGGTTTTCGCCCTAGAACTTGAAAGTTGGAAAATTCTATGGTTTGATAATTCATGGCTGTTGAATTGTGGTGATTGATGTTCTACACTGATATTTGTTTTTTTTGGATGAAGAATAATGATTTAAATTATGTGTTTATATATTACTGTAATGAACGAAAAGCACAAAAAGCGCGAAAATTCATGATTTTCACCCTAAATGTTAAAACTTAGAATTTTCATGTATAATTATCATATATGCTACCAATTCATACTTGTGGATGTTCTAAACTGATATTTTCTATTATTGAATAAAAAATAATGGTTTAAAACACCAGTTTGCATATTACTATAATGACCAAAAAATACCAAAAATAAGAAAGCTTCATGGTTTTGCATCCTAAAACCTAAAATTAGAATTTTCACGTAAATGTCACACCTATTGTTGCTGATTCATATAGATTGATGTTCTAAAATTATTTTATTGTATTTACATGAAAAATCTTGGTTCAAACCATGTTTCTACATATTACTATAATAGACAAAAAGTAAGAAAAGTAAGAAAAATTCAGTTTTTCTCTTTTATGGGGCATTTGGCCTACATTGGGATTCTTATCCCAATGTATAAAATTTTTATGTAATATATTTTAATGATTATTGGCATATATGAATGAATGATAAATGGTTAAATTGCATGTTTGTTGAAGGAATAACTCTAGATAAGGCTAGAGGCAATTTGGTATACTTAAGATATCTTAACCTTATGTTGTGATTAATATGTGAATGTGATTGGATAAAATGGAAGTAGGTTGTATGATGACTTGATAATGAATTAATGATATTGAATTGATGAAGAGATTTATTGAATGAATTGGTCATAAGAGATAAGCATGACACTTGAAAGGTTATTTGTTAAGTGAACATATATGGAAGTGTTAAGTGTACTAAGATAATTATTAAAATGAATTGATATTAAGTTAATGATATTGTGTTGACCTTAGAAAGGTATTGACATGAATTATAATGTGTTTTCATATGGGCCTATAAAGGTTAAGTGTGCAAGACTTTTAAAGTCAACATGTTATGTGCAAGTAATGAAGTGCACTTATATGTGCAACTCTAAGTGTATGTGAATGTTATATGTGCATGGGGTAGTTATGGGATAGGATAGCATTATGATTAAATAAATACTAAGTATTAAATTAAATATTATATTAGAGCTTAAGGAATTTTAGAGGTTTAAAAAGGACTATGTGTACTAGGAGTGAAGGAACCACAAGGTGAGTAAACATTATGTTCAAGTTACAAGTACAAGTTATCATGTTATGTGAACCTTTGATATCTTGAAACCCAAGTTCTTTCCTACTTTTAATTATGACTAAATGATTTCTTTGTAATCTTGGGTTGCCAAAGGACATTTGGTCCAAATACGAATTCTGTTTTTCTAATGATAATTCCTTTGTGATTATCGCCCTAACTTATAATCTTTATGGAACTACACTATTCTTAAATCTTTTGTTCAAAAATTAAACTGCTATTGCTATTGTGATATATGTTATTAATGCCTTAAATGTTATTGTTATATGTGATTGCCATTGGCTCTAGCTATGGTACCTTTAACCCTTTATACAGAAGTCCTTATGCCAATGCAGGTAATCATCAGAACCTGTGCATATGGTCTTAACCAGATGGATAAGGGTTGTGTATCCTCCTCAGCTAGAAGGGTAGTTCTAGCCATAGAGCTTGATCAGTTTCATAACTTATATGTAACAACCCACACCCACCCTAGGAATTTTCGTGATAAATTGCTTGATTTAGAATTAATAAGGTTAGGTGTGTGCTTGTGTGAAAATTTGTGATCTAAGTGATTGATGAGTATGTGGCATATTAAATTAATTTTAATATGCATAATATGTGTTGCTAATGTGAAATAAATGATTTACATGAAGTGTATTTGCATAAAAGAATTTATTTTAAATAAAATGAATTTTCATGCATAAGACAATTTTTAAGCATAAAATAATTTTATGGGTATTTTTAAAATATTTTTAAATAAATATTTTTGAGGGAAATGTTTTAGAATTAATAAGAAAAATATTCTTTTTATTTTAATTCCATTTAGATAATATTTTTAAAGGAAAAGCCTAAATACCCAAAAGCCCACTACACAAAAATTCTCTTAACCTATTTCATTAAGGGTAATAGTGGAAATTCCACTCCAACCCTAATATATATTCTAATTTTCAGCCAAACAAGGGTTTTCAGTATCCATTCTCTTATTCTTTCTATATTTTGGCAAAAAAACCTCTCAAAATATTTCTCTCTACAGAAATATTGAAAACACCTTTCTGTGTCGCGATTTCGTAACCGTAATCGTAAGTTTTTATTCTGTTTTGATTTCTAAACTGATTTCTATGAAACAAATTATGAGAAAATTATTTTGAATTGTTTGATTACTGATTTCTATAGATTCAATTCTGTTTGAGTGAATTTTTGGGAGAGAAAATTTATTTTCTATTGAAAACACGATTCTTTCCACAAGATTTCCCCAAAGGTGAATTCTATAACTTAAAATCACAATTTTATTGCATAAACATCATAAGGGGGGCAATTTGTACATGATTGTATTCTTAACTGATTTTTGATTTGTTTTGATGAAAAATATTGGATTAAATAATATTTCTGCATATTTCTGTGATGATCGAAAAGTTTCAAAAAACAAAGGAATTCAAGGTTTTCATGTTAGAACTTGGAAGTTGGAAAATTTTATTCTTTCATGGTCATATGGCTGCCGATTTACATGTATTGGTGTTCTAATATGATATTTGTTTTGTTTAGATAAAAAATAATGATTTGAATCATGTGTTTGTTTATCGCTGAAATGAACAAAATGCGCGAAAAGCATGGAAACTCATGATTTTTCACTAAGCCTTTGACTTGGAATTTTTTTGTATAAACCCTATCTATGGCTGCCAATTTATGAAGGAATGTGTTCTAAACTAATATTTTCTATGATTGAATGAAAAATAATAATTTAAACAATCTGTTTGCATATTTCTGAAATGACTGGAAAATACCGAAAATAAGAAAACTTATGGTTTTGTGCACTATAATGCAAAAGGTTGAATTTTTATATATTAATGACAACAATAGTGGCTAATTCCTATGAATTTATATTCTAAAATGATTTTTGTTATATTTACATGAAAAATCTTGGTTCAAACCATGTTTTTACATATTTCTGAAATAGACAAAAAGCACGAAAAGAAGAAGAATTTGATTTTTTTACCTTAATGATGCATTCAACCTACTTGAACAAATTTGTCCCAATGATTATAAATTTTATGGGATGTGTTTTGATGATTGTTGACATGTATGTATGTATAGTAAATGATAAAATTGCATGCTAGTTAAAGGTATGATCCTAGATAAGCTCAAATGCATTTTGGTATACTTAAGGTATCTAAACCTTATATTGTGATTAGAATGCAAATGTGATTGGGAAATATGGAACTAGATGTCATGATGACTTGATGATGAATACATGGTTATGAGTTAATGAAGTGAAAGGGATCATAAGAGTTAAGCATAATGTTTGAAGGATTAATTGTTAAGTTGACATGTATGGAAGTGTAAAGTGAACTAAGATAATTGATAAGTGAATTGATATTGAGGTAATGATATTGTGATGACCTTAAAAAGGTATTGATATGATTACAATGTTTTTTCATGTGAGCCTATAAGGCCTAAGTATGCAAGACTTTTAAAGTCAACATGCTATCTGCAAGTGATGAGTACACCTATGTGTGGACTCTAAGTGTATGTGTATGCTATATATGCATGGGTAGTTATAGGATAGGAGCATCATGAGTAAATAAATACTAAGTATTAAATCAAATATTATGTTAGAGTTTGAGGAGCTTAAGAAGTGCAAAAGGGACTATGTGTACTTGGAGCAAAGGAACCCCAAGGTGAGTAAACACTATGTTCATGTTATAAGTGCAAGTAACATATTGTTATGTTACAAATGTGTGAAAACATGCTATGTGAGCTTTTGTGATTGTTGAAACCCAAGTTCTTTCCATTTTAAATATTATTATATGATTTCTTGTCAAGCTTGGGTTGCCAAGGGACATTTGGTCCAAACTATTTTGTTTATCCAATGAGAATTTCTTGTGATTAACACCCTAACTTATATTTTTTCTGGAACTACACTTTCATTGTATCATTGTTTTAAAGCCAAAGTACTATTGATATTGAATTACATGTTATTGTTGCCTTATATGATATTGTTAATTGTGTTTGACCAATAGCTCTAGCTATGGTACCTTTACCCTTTATGCATAATCCTCGTGCTGATGCGGGTAATCATCGGAACCTGCACACACGGTCTTAACCCGATGGATGGGGGTAGTGTATCCACCTCAGCTAGAAGGGGCGGTTCTAGCCATGGAGCTTTATCAGCTTCATGCTTTCTATGTGATAGGAGTTGGAATTGGTATAAGGCCACCTCTCCTCTATATGTTCGAGTGATAGAGTAATAGCCTTCACTCTCTACGTGTTACGAGTGTGATTTCTGCAAACTTGCCAAATTGAACCCTCGCTAAATTGCAACCTGATTCATGAGTTATAAACCATGAACTATGTGTATAAGCTATGTGTTTCCTTTCAAAGGAATATGTGACAATGTATGTGGCTTTTTGTTTACTCACTGACATCATCTATCTCACCCTTTTTCTTTGTGTGGTTCCAGGTAAGCAAATGTGAGGAGGCAAGGTGATGGCTCAAGCATTCTACTTTGCTTGGGGAATTCCTTGTCTGAGATATCAATTATACTATGTTTATAAAGTCTTGTCTTTAGATGCTTTGGGAATGTTGATTGATACTTATCGAGATTTATATTATTTTCCTAATGGATTTTATATGTAATGATTTATTTTAAGTCTTCCACAATTTATGGTATTTATCTAAATGTTTTAAATGAGTTAATGAAAGAGGTTTGGTAAGATCCTAAGCATGATTGTTATATGTTAATGGGTTCCACAGGTGTGGGTGACCTTATGTCTCCCTATGTTCTAGGACCATTGTATCTCATAAGGTTGGGATGTGATATTATAAGTATTGGGTTGGGGGTTGGAATTTGGTATGAGACCACCTCTCCTTCGAGTGAATGAGCTAGCATAGTCATCTACTCTTATTAGGTGTTAAATGTTATAAGTGTGATTTTTGCAACTTGTTAAATTCGGAACTGGCTAAATTGCATCTTTGATTCATGAATTACAAATCATGAATGATGTGTTATATGTGATGGGCTTTCTTGAAAAATGGGATATGTGATATCGTTTATGCTATATTGTTTACTCATTGAGATCATCTATCTCACCCATTCTTCCTTGTGTGGTACCAGGTGAGCAAATATGAGGAGGCAAGGTGATGGCTTAAGTATTCTAATACCATTGATATTCAATGAAATTTCTATGAAACTGTTATATCTTTCCAAATCTATGCCATTCTAGGTTATCTCAATAAAAATTCTTCCTGTACTAAAGATCACTACCAAATTTTCTGATAACCTCAATTGAACATTATTACATCTAATGCCTCAGAACATTTCTCATCCTAAGGACTCCAATCTCTTTTAGGTATGTTTAAAACAATTTAAATTTTCAAAACTGCATAGAATCATTTATAAGAACTAAAACATTTTCATCTTTGCATGTAACATGCAACCTTAATGCAATGCTTGATGCGATTCATAATGTATGATTGATGATGTATGATTTTGTAAAGCAAAACTCAGTGCACATAGAGAAGCACACTAGACACAAGTACATAATCAAATCAAATCTAGAACATTTTATCTTAAAATCATGTTATACCCTCATAGATCAAGTCCTTACGGATCTTCAAATTTTCAATTCAAATGGCCTTAACATTTATCATCTTATAAAAGTTCAAATCCTTATACTTTGATTGCACCCTATATACTCAAAGGAATCTCATCACTAAAGAATCTCTACTAGCATCATACTTATCCTTTTATCAACATTACAGGTCTGATAATACTTATACTTTTATATCTCCCCCTCTTAAAAAAAAAATTCATTCTCGAATTTCAATACTTACTCACATATTCTTGAAAAGCTAGGGATGCTTCTACTGCATCCCTTCCTCAGCGTCCTAAGTACACTCATCCATTCTATGATTATGCTAGTAAACCTTAATCATAAATATCTCCTTGATGCACCAATATCTCCCATCGTTAGTTTAAAATTTTAATTGCTTTCCTCTATAGTCAATACAATAATGTTCTATCCTTCATTTCTCCCCAAAGGGTCAAGACTACTAAGGGTTCATTAATTTATTCCTTATCTCTATTAAGACTCCTAGCAAAATATAGAGACACAAACGAATTTGTAGCACCATAATCAATCAAGCATCTTGTACTAAAACTTCAAATGGGAATAATACCTTCTTATTTTTAAATCACACTAGATAAAAATTCTTCCTTCAACTATACTCGATAATTGCATAAGTGATAGAGAAATCCCTAGCTTTCTTGTTATTCTTGTCTATAGGGTAGCATCTATGCCACAAATTCCTTAATGTACTTCACTTACTTCATACTATATACTTATATATAATGTAACTGATTCATTTCATTCTCTTACTAATCATTAAATATCCTTCCTCTTCATTTGGCATCAATCAAAATTACCATTTAATAACTCCATTTAATTCATATATCAAATCATTGTAACATGTAAGCATTTCATACCTTATAACATTATACCTATCAATCATTAATATAAATTGGGTCAAAACTTAGTCAACTTCTCTTTCTAATCCACTTAACCCCACTATCAACTATCATATTTACCATGCATTTAACATAGGTACTCATCATACCATATCATATCACAAGGCACATGTCACATATCATATATCACATAGCATATATCACATATCATTTATCACATAACATATATCATATATCATAATCATGTAATATATATCTCATAGCATAAAGAATTCTCCTATTATGCAAAAGTGAATCATGCCATAGGCAAAAAGAATCAATCCACACTAAGTCGCTGAGCAATCAGCTAGCATCATTCACATCGCGGGAGTCTTCTTTTTTCTTGAGGTGGATCACAGGCATGGCTTTCTTGAACATCTTTTGCCATGTCTTCTTGTATGCCACATGTGGTGCTCTAGGTTACGGTCCTCCAACAAGGGTAATCTTCTTGGTCATCTAGTAAAGGAATCATAAGGCACACAAGTAAATAATAACAAAGAGTACTATAACTTATTAGGATTTCGCAAAACTATACTAGCGATAGATTGCAAGTGACATGATAGGAAAATTCCAATGCTCCAGGATTGTACTTAGTCAAACCAATAAGCAGACAAGTCTAAATTAGACTTTAAAAGAAAACTACAGCTCTGATACCACCTTTGTCACATCGCAACTTTTGAGACATGACGGTCCTAGAACATGGGGAGACATAAGGCCACCCATGCCTATAGAACCCACTCATACATATGCAAAAATTGCCTAGGATCATACCAAACCTCATATCTTAATAAAACCTTTTATAAAGGAAAAACCTTAAGTTGCAGAAGCTAAAAATATACTTTATTACAATTCATAAGAAAATAATAATAAGATTCCATGTAAATTCTCCAACATAATATCTTAAAGAAAAGTTCCCATAACAACTCCTGGATCATCTAAAGACTTATTATAACATAGTATTATTATAACTTTCACAAGGGAATTTCCCAAGAGGAGTAGGTAGCCTAAGTGATCACCTTGCCTCCTCATAATGCTCACCTGGAACCACACAAGGAAAAAGTAGTGAGATAGATGATCTCAATGAGTAAACCATATGACATATACAATAACATATATCCCTTAGAAGATTTCATAGCTCATCTTTCAAAATTTATGATTCACAATTCATGGCTGGTAATTTAACAGGGTTTATAGAAATCAACTTATAACTCATAACACATATAGAGTGGAGGCTGCTGCCTTGTCCACTCGTAACATAATATAGAGTGAAAGTTGCTGCCTTGTCCACTAGTAACATAATATAGAGTGAAGGTGGCTGCCTTGTCCACACATAACTCATACATATAAAGTGAAGGTTGTTGCCATATTCACACATAACTCATAACATATTTTATAACATATGAAGGTAACAGTAGCACTAAAGGATACAATCAAATGTAACATAATAATAATAGGAGTTTAGCTTTTTTAACAAAAGATGAATAACAATGTAGTTCCAGGAAAAAATATAAGTTAGAGCAATAATTGCAAAGGTATTATCGCTGGATAATCAAAATTGGTTTTAGACCAATTGTCCTTTGGCAACCTAAGCATACAAAGAAATCATTAAAATAGAAAAGAACTTGGGTTTCAAGATATCAAAGGTTCATAAAACATGATAGCTTGCACTTGTAACTTGAAACATAATGCTTACTCACACTTGTAGCATGAACACAATGTTTACTCACCTTGTGGTTCCTTCGCTCCTAATACACATAGCCCTTTTGAACCTCTAAAGCTCCTCAAGCTCTAACATAATTTTTAATTTAATACTTAGTATTTATTTAATAATGATGCTATCCTATCCCATAGCTACCCCATGCACATATAACATTCACATACACTTAGAATAGCACATAGAAGTGCACTCATCACTTGCACATCACATGTTGACTTTAAAAGTCTTATTCACTTAGCCTTTATAGTCCCATATGACAACACATTACAATCATGTCAATACCTTTCTAAGTTCCACACAATATCAATAACTTAATATAAATTCACTTTAACAATCATTTTAATACACTTAACACTTTTATATTTGTTAACTTAACAAATAACCTTTCAAGCATCATGCTTATCTCTTATGACCAATCCCTTCAATCAATCACTTCATTAATTCAAGACCATTAATTCATTGTTAATTCATCATAAAATCCATTTCCATATTTTCCAATCACATTTACATTCTAATCACAACCTAAGGTTAAGATACCTTAATTATACCAAAGTGCCTCTAGACTTGTCTAGTGTCATACCTTCAACTAATATGCAATTTTATCATTTATCATACATAGATACATATCAAAAATCATCAAAATACATCACATAAAAATTATAGACATTGGGATAAAAATTCCATAGTAGGCCGAATGCATCATCAAAGGAAAAACTGAATTTTTCATACTTTTCGCACTTTCCCTCTATTACAATAATATGTAGAAATATGGTTTGAACCAATATTTTTCATGTAAACATGACAAAAATCATTTTAGAATATTAATCTACACGAATTGGCAGCATATGGTAGTTCTCATACATGAAAATTCAATTTTTGGGTTCTAGGGTGCAAAACCATGAGTTTTCTTGTTTTTGGTATTTTTCGGTCATTATAGTAATATGTAAACAGGTGGTTTAAACCATTATTTTTCATTCAAACATAGCAAACATCAGTTTAGAGCATCCACATGTATGATTTGGCAGCCATAGGTGTTAATTATGCATGTAAATTCTAAAGTTTAATGCTTAGGGTGAAAATCATGAGTTTTCGCGCTTTCCGTTCATTACAGCGATATGCAAACACATAATTTAAATCCTTATTTTTTTATTGAAACAAGACAAATATCATATTAGCATCCATTCATATACAAATTAGCAACCACATGTTTAATTAATAATAGAATTTTTCAACTTCTAAGTTCTAGCACAAAAACCTTGCACTCCTTTGTTTTCTGAAACTTATTGGTCATTACAAAAATATGCATAAATATAATTTAATCCAATATTTTTCATCAAAACATATCAAAAATCAGTTTAGAAATCAATGATGTGGAAATTCCCCCCTAGTGATGTTTATGCATAAAAATTTCAATTTTAAGTTACAGGATTCACCTTTGGAGAAATCGTGGGAAATATTTATGTTTTCGGTAGAGAATTAAATTTCTCTCTCAAAAACTCACCCAAACAGAATTAAATCTATAAAAATCAGCAAATAACTAGTTCAAAATAATTTTATCATAATTTATTTCATAGAAATCAGATAGGAAATTGAAAGAAAAGAAAAATTGAAAGAAAAGAAAAACTTACGAATATGGGCAAGAAATCGCAAAATTGAAATGTGTTTTATTAATTTTGGTAGAGAGAAATATTTTGGGAGAATTTTTCAGTCAAGATATAGAAAAATGGAGTGATGGCTGCTAGAATGAGAGTGCTGGCTGAAATTCTCATTATATATTAGGGTTTTTGGTGAAATTTTCAAGATTACCTTTAATGAGCTAGGTTAGGAGTGTTTTGGTGTAGTGGGCTTTTGGGTATTTAGACTTTTTAATTAATTTAGGGCTGATTATAGATAATTAAAAATAAAATATTTTTCTTATTATTTTTTTTAAAATTTTCCTCAAAATATTTATTTAAAAATACTCATAAAATTAATTTATGCTTAAAAATTGCTTTTTTACGTGAAAATTCATTTTACGAAAAATAAATTATTTCATGCTACTGCATTTTATTCAAATTATTTATTTCACAATAATAATTTATATTAGGCATATTAAAATTAATTTAATATGCCCAAACCCATAAATCATGTCACACATAAATTTTCACATAGTCACGCAATTTTTCACAATAACCCTAAATTCAAATAATTTGTCACTAAAACTCTTAGGGTAGATGTGGGTTGTTACATCTCTAAAATCCCATTCTAAAACTTCTTCCATCATATAAAACCTTATTTATAAGCATCCTAATCATCTCAAAACCATATTCATAAGCCTCCTAATTAACTCAAACCGCATTCTTAAGCTTCCTAATCAAGAAAATGTGCAATTCAAGTTATTTCTTTCAAAGGGAATTCATGGTACTCAAGCAAATGTACAATCCAAGTCCTTCCAATAAGAGTTCATGCTATTCAAGAGTTCTTCTTCTAAAAGGAGTGCTCATGCTATTCCTAAGCCAAGGTGGAACTTAGATCTGGTGCCAAGCTCACTCCCTATATTCCTTACCATAGAAAGCCAAAGATAAAAGTTCTTTCCTTTTCCTTTTCAATTCCAATTTCAAGATCTAAATCTAAAAAGATCTAATTTTTGTAAATTAAAATTTGACCTAATTAACAAATCTATAAGCCCTTAAAATCAATCAAAACATGATGTAATAATCCACACACACCCTAGGAGTTTTGTGACAATTTACTTGAATTTGTAACTATTAGGACTAAGTATGTGCTTTTATGAAAATTCATGTGTTATGTGATTGATGAGTATGTGGCATGTTAGATTAGCTCTATATGCATAATATGAATTATTATGGTGAAATAACTTATTTATATGAAGTGCATAAGTATAAAATAATTTATTGCACACGAATTGAATTTTCATGCACAAAGCGATTTTTAAGTATAAAATAATTTTTATGAGAATTTTTAAAATATTTTTAAATAAATATTTTGGGGGAAACTTCAATGAGAATAATAAAAAAATATTTTATTTTTAATTACCTATAATCAACCTATAAATTAAATAAAAGGCCTAATTTCCCAAAAGTCCACTGCACCAAAACATTCTAACCTAGCTCATTAATGGCAAACTTGTAATTTTGCCAAAACCCTAAATATATAAGCTAAAATTCAGCTAGGCCTAAGGAGAAAGACGCCATTCTATTATTCTTTAGAATTCCTATAGAAAAATTCTCTCAAAAATATTCTCTTAATTAAAATTCACAAGGTGTCTTCAAACCTTTAGATTTTGCCATCGTTTTTCTCCTCTTTCAATTTACTATTTGATTTTTATGAAACTAATCATGAATAAACTATCTTGGGCTATGAATTTATTATTTTTCACTTAATTAAATTTGGCCTAGGTGATTATTTTGAAGGCCAATTTTCAACTGAAAACATAACTCCTTCTTCGCACATCCGCTAAAAGTGAATCCTAAAACTCAAAGTTGGAAGTTTTTCATGCATATATATAAGGGGGGCTCCTGATTTGCATATTGAAGTATTCTAAATTGATTTTTGTTGTGTTTAGATGAAAAAATTGATTTAAATCATATTTTTGCATATTATTGTAATGTTCAAAAAGCACAAAAAGCAAGAGAATTCATGGTTTTCACCCTAAAACCTAAAGTTGGAAAATTTTCATATATAATATGCAAGGGTGCTGATTCCTATGTGTTAGTATTCTAAAATGATTTTTGTCATGTTTACATGAAAAATATTGGTTTAAATCATGTGTTTGCATATTACTGTAATGAACACAAAGCACAAAAAAAAAAAAGAAAAATCCATGTTTTGTCTTGGTAGCATGTATTCAGCCTACATAGGGATTTTAATCCCAATGTTTATACTTTTTGCATGACATGTTTTAATGATTGTTGACATATATATATGAATGATAAATGATTTAATTGCATGTTTGTTGAGGGGATAACTCTAGACAAGGTCTAGAGAAGTTCGGCCTACATAGGGTTTACTAACTCTATTACTATGTTATGATTAATATGAGTATATAATTAAGTGACAAGTGAAATAGGTCATATGATGAACTAATAGTGAATTGATGATCTTAAATTGACTATGAAATGGATGGTACGATTTGTTCAAAAGAGATAAGCATGACTCTTCAATGTTACTTGTTAAGTTGATATATATGTAAAGTGTTAAGTGTACTAAGTTGAATGTTAAATGGAATTGATATTAAGATCATAATATATTGTGTTTGACTTTAGAAAAGTCATAGTGTGAGATATAATGTGATTTTATGTGAGCCTATAAAGGCTAAGTCTGCAAGACTTTAAAAGTCAACATGTTATGTGTAAGTGATGAGTGCACTTCTAAGTGCGACTCCAAGTATATGTAGATGTTCTATATGTATGGGGTAGTTATAGGATAGGATAGCATGATGTTAAACAAATGCTAAGTATTGAATTGGAATGTATATTAGAGCATGAGGATTATTAGAAGTTCAAAGGCTACAAGTACTAGGAGCAAAGGAACCATAAGATGAGTAAACATTATGTTCATGTTACAAGTACAAGTTATCATAATATGTGAACCTTTGAGATTCTTGAAACCCAAGTTATTTTCTATTTTCAATTATAATTATATGAATTCTTTGTTAAGCTTGGGTTGCCAAAGGGCAATTGCTCCGAAACTATTATTGATCATTCATTGACAAGAAAAAACCTTTATGATAGTTGCCTTACCTTACTTTCTTTCTAGAACCACACTGTTGTTTATCTTTTGTTCAATAAACTAAACATCTATTGTTATTGCATTACATGTGATTGCATTCTTCAATGCTACTATTACCTCTCCTTTATGTTACGAGTGAGTAAGGTAGTAGCCTTCACTCTATATTTATGTTATGAGTGGATAAGGCAGCCGTCTTCACTCTATATTTATGTTACGAGTGAACACGGTAGCAGCTTTCACTTTATAATTATGTTATGAGTGGACAGCGCAACAGCCTTCACTCTATATTTATGTTACAAACAGACAAGGTAACAATCTTCACTGTATATGATAAAAGTTATAAGTTTGATATCTATGAACCTTGCTCATTTGTAAACCATGATTTATAAACCTTGAATCCTTATAAAGGGATATGTGCTATTTTACAAGTTTTGTTGTTTACTCATTGAGATCATCTATCTCAACCCTTTTCTTTATGTGGTTTTAGGTGAGCATTATGAGGAAGCAAGGTGATTGCTCAAGCAACCTACTCCTCTTGGGAAATTCCATTATCAAAGTTTATTACTATGTTATATTATGATGAGTCTCTAGATGCTCCGGAAGTTCATGTTTGGGGAGTTCATAATTAGAATATTTTTCATTTAATAATTCATTTGGAGTCTTATGTATTTCTTTTCTTATGGATTATATTTAAGGTATATTTTAACTATTCTTTCGTAGCTTAAAGTTTTTCTTATAAATGGTTTAGTTAAGTTAATGCATGAGGTTTAGTACGATCCTAAGCAATGTTTTCATATGCATAAGTGGTTCTACAAGCATGGATGATCTTATGTCTCCCTATGTTCTAGGACCGTCATATCTCTAAAATTGGGATATGACAAAGTTGGTATCAAAGCTATAGTTTTTAAGTCTAGTTTAGACTTATCTAATTATTAGGTTAATTAAGTGTAGTCCTGGAATATAAGAATTTTTCTATCATGTCATTTACAGTCTATTGCTAGTTTAGTTCCACAAAATCTTGATGAGCTATAGTACTCTTTGTTATTAATTATGTGCCTTATGATTCTTTTATTAGATGACCTAGAAGATTACCCGTGTTAGACGACCGCGACCTAGAGCACCGCGTGTGGCATGCAAGAGGACATGGTGAGATATGTTTGAGAAACTCATGCTTATGATTCACTGCAAGGAAGAGAATATGCCTAAAGAAGAGGACCCCAAGGAGTATTTAGACTATAATTGGGTTTATGATAAGATTCAGAAACTAAAGAGTGATGCTCAGATTTGATGGAAGAAAATCGATGTCCTAGGTCTTTGGTTCATACCTTGAGGGAGGACGTGGAATAGTTTAAGACTAGAGATCTTGAGCAAATGGATGACAACACACCTGGAGATTTTTGTCACTCACCATCTAGGACTTTGTCCTCAACGGGTCGCACACTAGATAAAGATTTACTTTGCTATAAATGTCATGGTTTTTATTGCATTTCTTCTAATTGCCCTCTTATCAATTATATGCTTAAGTGACCCTAGAAGCTACTTGACATTTGTCCTGATGAGGGATATAGTTTAGATTTGCACTGGTAGTTGATACTATTAGCCTAGTGGCATAGGACCTATATGATATGAATGATATCATTTGACTACTTAGCTATTTGGGTTAGATTTGATTTCTTCTATTGCCTATGAGATGATTGACTTTTAAATGATAGGAAAGCTCAATATGCTATAGGTTATATATTACATGATTATGATATATGATACATGCCATGATATGTGGTATATGTTATGTGATATGTTGCTTATGATGTGATATTATATGATGGGTGCTCATATTAAATGTAGGGTAAATACGATAGTTTGATGGTGGGGTTAAATGGATTAGAAAGAGAAGTTGACTAAGTTTTGATCCAACTTAGATTAATGATTGATATGTATAATGTTATGTTGTATGAAATGCTTACATGTGATAATGGTTTGATATGTGAATTATATGGAATTATTAAATGATAATTGTGATTGATTTCATAAGAAGAGAAATGATGTTTAGTAATGATCAGTATAAGAAGGAAATAAATCAGTTACCTTATATAGATACATAAGTATACAATATGAATTAAGTGAATTGTATTAAGAAATTTAAGGCTTAGATGTTACCATATAGACTAGAACAATAAAAGGTAGGGATTTCTCTATCATTGATGTAAATATCAAGTATAGTCAAAGAAAGAATATTAATCTAGTGTGATTTAAAAGAAGAAGGTATAATTTCCATTCAAACCTCTAGTGCAAGATACTTGATAGATTCTAGTGCTACGCACTCATTTGTGTCTCTGTGTTTTATTAAAAGTTTGGGTAGAGATAAGGAATTAATTAATGAACCTTTAGTAGTATCAACTCCTTTGGGAGAAGTAATTGAGGTAAAGTATGTGTTTAAGGATTTTGGAGTAAATATTAATGGACAAAAACTTCTTGTAAAGTTCCTAAAACTTGATGTGCTAGAATTTGACATAATCTTAGGAATAGACTAGCTATATGAGCATAGAGCTCGTATCAACTATAGAGAAAAGTTAGTGAAGTTTTGAACTAAGGATGGGGAGGAGTTTAAGTATCAAGGAGATAGGAATGAGAACCCTCTAAATTTGATATCAACCTTGGGAGCCAGTAGGATGTTAAGGAAAGGGTGCCAAGCATACCTAGCTCACGTAGTCGATACCGACAAATAAGCTATAGTTCGAGGTAAGAGCATGCTAGTGGTGGGTGAATTCATAGACATCTTTCCTGAGGATCAATTCATAGCTCACGTAGTTGATACCATCAAATTGTGAGATTGAATTTAGCGTCGAACTACTACTGGGTACATAACCCATATTGATACTGCCACACCATATGGCACTAGTAGAGTTGAAGGAATTAAAGACACAATTGCATGATCTACTTGACAAGGTTTTCATTCAATTGACTAGTTCACCATGGAGCGTGCCAGTGCTATTCATGAAAAAGAAAAATGGCTCATTTCATACGTGCATCGATTATTGCCAGCTCAACAAAGTCACTATTAAGAACAAGTATCCTTTGCTAAGGATAGATGATCTTTTTGATCAATTACAAGGAGCTAGTTACTTCTCTAAGATCGATTTGAGGTCTAGCTACCATTAGCTAAAGATTCATGGAGAAGGCATCTATAAGACTACTTTCTGTGCAAGATATGGTCACTATGAGTTCACAGTCCTACCGTTCGGTTTGACAAATGCTCCAGTTGCTTTCAAGGACTTGATGAACCAAATATTTAGGGCATTTCATAACAAGTTCATGATCATGTTCATCGATGACATTTTGATTTACTCTAAGAGTAAAGATGAACATTAAGAGCATTTGAGGATCGTGTTACAGACGTTGCGAGACCACTGACTCTATATGAAGTTATCTAAGTGTGAGTTTTGGATGGAATATGTCAATTTTCTTAGGCATGTAGTTAGTAAAGAAGGAATCCAAGTTGATCCCAAGAAAGTATAAGTAGTAGCCAATTGGCCATAACCCATAATGTTTTCTAAAGTATAGAGTTTCTTGGGTATGGCTAGTTATTATCGTAGATTTGTACATGACTCTTCTAAGATAACATCACCATTGACCAAGTTGACTAAAAAACAAGTTAAGTTTAATTGGGAGGAGTCCTATGAAGAGAGTTTCCAAAAGCTAAAGAAATGCCTAACATCAACTTTGGTCCTGGCTTTACCCGAGGGTGATGAAGGGTTCATAGTCTACTACAATGCTTCGAGAGTAGGATTTGGATGCGTCTTGATGCAAAATGGTAAAATCATCGCTTAAGCATCATGACAACTCAAGAAGCATAAAGTGAATTACCCTACTCATGACTTAGAATTGGCCATGATAGTGTTAGCTTATAAGATCTAAAGACACTACATGTGATGTGTATTCTGCAAGTATACAGATCGCATAAGTAATATAGTAGTGAGTGAGTTATCATTCCACTGGAGACTTTAGGTAAGTACTAGCTCAAATGACTACTAATGTCTAGTTAATCAAATTGGTATTTGATAAGAATGATTATAATTATATTAAAACTAAAATAAAATCTAATTTAAGTAAAATAACAAGAAGGAAAAAGGAGATGAAATTAAGGATAAAGGCCCATTCCAATATTGAATCCCCCTAGCCCCTAATTGTATATCATGAATTACACATCAATCAAATTCATTCCCTAAGTTGAATTGGTGTTTCACTAAATTAGATAAAAATATCTCTCGAGTAATTAAATCCCTATTTCCCAAGAGGATTGCAAGGAATCTCTTTTCAAGCAAACTCAATTAGGTCATGCATTAGATTTAGGAAACTATCTACCAAAGAAGTCTTATAGGCCTATCTCTAGTGCCTCAATCAACCCTCAATCTCTATGAGTGATCAATTCACATAAAGTTATCACTAGTCAATTATATGAAAACAATCCCCAATTAACAAGGATGCAATTATCAATTGGTAATGAGCAATAATAATCATAAAGATAAAACAACTCAAGGAATGATTTAATTGAATAAAAAGTAATTCAATATATACAAAAGGTTATAGGGTTCATAAATACCCAAATTGGAAGGAATTAGATCATATCACACATTGAAACCAAAGAAAGAATTAAAGAAGTAAGAAATCCCAAATAATTCATGAATAAAGTGTAGAGAAATCCTGTTCTTTGATCGTCAATCTTTAAATTTTTCTTTCCCTTACTATCCTCTCTCTAATCCCTAGACGACTCACCTCCAAAATGTTGTCAGATCTAGTTTTATATTTTTGAAAATTTTAACTCGCACCACTAAACCTATGGTTGGGGTTCCAGCCATGGCAATGGAAAAATTAAAAAAATGTAACTTCCCATAGGTGAAACCTTAGCTGTGCCTCCACCTGTGGGGGGCTACTGGATAATTTGCCACTTTGCTCTTATCACACGGCTGGAATCCTAGCCGTGGCTCAACCCGTGGCAGCCCATATTCTTCCAAAAATTAGCATTTTGGCTTGGATCTTCACCATCCTTGGTGACAGTTAGATCATGGCATCATTTGACACTAGATTAATTAAAAGAAATGTGAAAGCACTAAAACAAATAGGTTAAACTTAATTGGAGGCATAAAATACATTAAGAACAAGGGCCAAAATATATTGTTTTTATCACTTATCAAATTCCCCCACACTTGAGTTTTTGCTTGTCCTCAAGCAGTTTAGAAAATGGAAAACCCCTCTAAAGCCAAAAGAAAACACAATGGTCAACAATGCTCAAATCAATAAGGCTCGCATTTCATAATCAAAAACTAATTCTCAAATGAGCAATTAAATTAAAGGATCTACAAATCAAAGAACCTCAAACTTAAAGATAAAACTCACAATCCCAAAGTCTAGATTCTAGAGTTAAAAGATTGAGCATACAATCCCAAAGAAACAAAAGCCAAACAAAAGTAAGAAATGAAAGATTTTCTCTTAAGCATCTGACTACTCTCTCGATTTTCCTGTTGACTTTGACATTCAAATTTAACTTTATTGCACTCTTTTTTTTTTTAAATAATTAAAGAGCCCGACTTGTTTGAATCGTCATACTAGCCTTTTGATGTGAAGGTAAACATTTGTGATGTTGACCCTAAGTTACTCAACTAGAATCACAAATCCAAATGGCTACTAGTACTATTCATAATTCTAACTTCTTAGGTTAGAAGAGTCAAAATTAGCATAATAGGGAAAAATTTTCAAAGCTTCATATGCAATTTTTTTTATTGTATCATTTTTTTTAAATCAAGAAAAATAGTCAAGGAACCTAAGATATTAAGTGTATTTTACTAATCTTAACTCAAGTTACGAAGGAATTAATATATGCTCAAAATTGTAACGAAGGTTTCAAACTCTAGGAATATAGATTTCACCAATTTAATTCCCTAATTTTGACTACCACACTTAATCCTTAGCAAATGATCAAGTCAACTGAGCCAAACATCAATGAGAGATTGTCATATATAGAGAAAATTAATCATCAATTATGAGCTAAAAAGGGAATCACTTCAATTCATACCATTATTACAATTTAGCTTGCTTGAGACAAAATAGGACAGAAAGAATAAACAAATAAACAAATAAATATCCCTCCCCCACACTTAAATAACACATTGTCCCCAATGTGTTTGAAAATGAATATAAAGAAAAACATATAAGGGGGAGAAGAGAGATATAGAGAAACTGCCTTATTATTGAATTCCCCTGTCAGTCTGTTCCATAGTTCGTGCCATGTCATTATCTATTCTACAAACCCAAATTAGGCTAAGAAAGAAAAATAAAACATAAAACATAAAACATAAAACATAAAAATAAAAATAAAAATAAAAATAAAAATAATCCTAAATAGTATAAGTATAGTAATCCAAAGCATAAAATATATAAAAGAATAAAAGAAAAAGAAAAAAAAATGGAAGGATCAATCATCCATGATGTAATCGGAGCTGTCACTCCCCTCGCCATCATCTGACTCGACCTGAACAGAAGGCTGTATTGGCTGTGGCTGCGGTGCATGCCTAGGGGGCACATACCCTTGAGTTCCCCAATAATCAGCATGGACTATTGAAGCCATACTCGGTTCTACACCTCAAACTCAAGTGTTTCTTGGTGGCACTACAACATAGTCATGATCTGATGTTGGTTGGTCAGGAGTCTATTCTGCTGGACCTAAAGACCTGTCATGGTCCTCTCCAACTGGCATATCTGTCTCTCAAACTTGGTGGGCTTCCTATCGTTCGCATCATCAGTTCCCATATATGACATCCAATCTTAAAATGGAGTTGGGCCAGAAAGAGGAGGTATGGCTGATGAGGAAGAAGGCCTGGTAGCAGTGGAAGTACCAGCAGCAGCAATAGTACTAGCATCAGCAGAAGTACCGGCATCTGTAGAAGGCTGAGTAGTGGGCACTGAAATTGGCTCAGGAGCTACTGGATCTGGTGGAGGGGTAAAAGCTGGCATGAAGCTCTTTGTCTTATCCATCCACAGCAATGTGGCATAACTGATCAGCTTAGGCATGCCATCTAATGTCATCGGAGGCAAGCCGTCAAAAACACCCAAGCTCCTAGCTAGCTTGGTGATATACATCTTTCCAAACAAGGCTCCAGACTTGCCCTACTTGCACTGATCATCAAAGAATCGCATCAGAGAATAAGCCATATTGCACCCCTTTTCCTCATATATACACATCAAATAGAATAACTCTTGTCTAGTCATAGCCCCTCCACTATCCCGTCTGCTAGAAATAGTCTTCGTCAAAAGAAAATGAAGAACTCGCAGACTAAATGAAGTAAACTAGGATGCGTTAAAGATTGAGGTATTGAATTGCTTACCCACCGGATCAAATTTATCCCACACCTGATTAGGGACATTATCATCCGAAAAGCCAATAGGTGTCTCATGATAGACATTAGTATGTAGCTCCTACTCTATATATAAACCCATTGCCATAGCCAAATCATTGACACTCATCTCAAACTACTTAGTGCCCAACCTGAATCGCAGCATCTTCTTTCAGACTGATATCACCTTCAGATCAAATTGAAGGGAATAATAAAACTCTTGTGTCAATTCCCTATATGCAGGCTTGGCGATTACAAAAAATCCCTTCCAGCCCGACTGTGATGTCCATCCCTAAAGATCCTTGTCTATGCCAATTTGTTACATAAAGCACTAGTCGATCTATCGTGTAGGCTCGAAGTCTTTGTTGGCCAATTGCTTAAAGCAAGCACAAGACTCCAGGTATACAAACTGGACACATACATGGTTTGGAGTGAAAGAAACCGTAGGGGCTGCTACTAGTGGGGTATTATGGGAACTGCCTTCCCCTCTAGCCCATTTGGTCAGCAATATGGTCACTTTTGTCAATGATTTCTTAGGCCCCATAGTTACAAAACAACACAATCTAGCCCAAAAACAAAAACAATAAGGAAAAATCAGTGTTAGAATTTTGGCATTACAATGCTATGAACATCTCATTCCCAAAAATAGTAAGTACAAATGCAAACAGAATGCTCAAACCAATTTCCAACATTCGTTGCCCAAATTCAAATAAACTACACTTCAAATAATTCAACAAAAATAAACCCATACAATTCAAGCCATAGAGAGTCACCATTTTATGATTAACCATCCAAAAACAACCCAAAACACTCTCATTGCCCAAATTTATCTCTTTCTCTCACTAAGAATCAAATGCAATGTATTTTTGCTCAACCTAAACTCCTAAAATAAAAAATTCTACCCTCAATCATGTGAATCTCTATGAAGCATAAGATGAAGCAGATTTAAAAACAAGAAAATGAGCAAAAATCAAAGGAAAAGTAAAGATCCATACCTATAGTGAAGAATCTGAAGAGAGAAAGAGTGTGTGTGTTTGAAGTTACTTTAAAATTGCCTCCTTGAGTGCGAAAAGTGGCTTGGAAGGAGTGGTATGTGTGATTTTGAGTGTGGGAGAGATGAGGGAAGAGGAGGAGAAGAAAGAAAATTGAAAATTTAAGTGTGTGGAGTGTTGTGTTTTCTTTTTTTCTTTTATTTGCTATGCCCACGGGTGACCCCATTGCTGGGATTTCACCCGTGTCCACGATATTGACTCCTTAAGTGCATTACACAGCCTGGGCTTCAGCTATGATCTCAGCCGTGTGATGCTACTACCAAAAGAAAGTTTAATTTCCCTTATCACATGGGTGGAGACTCAGCCGTGGTCCCAGCCATGTGATGCTATTGCCATAAAAAATTTAATTTTCCTTATCACATGGCTGAAGGCACGACTGAGGTTCTAGCCATGTGATGCTATTGCCAAAACATTCTTTATTATCCTTATCACACGGCTGAGGTTCTAGCCATGTCACTCAATTTTTGCCCTTTTTTTTAAATAGAAAAATAGAAAAATAAAGCTTAATTAAAATAGTGGGTTGCCTCCCACCTAGTGCTTCTTTAACGTCATCTTAGCTGGATGTTTAGGGTGATTGCTCACCCCACCTCAAAAAGTTTAATTTTTCTTACATGATTTTGAAATTTACCCTTTTTAGGTTGAAGTATCTCACCTAACTCACATGCAAAGAATTTCTTAATCCTAAAAGGTCCACAACATTTAGGTTTTAGCTTTTGAAGAAAATTCAGAGCTTTAGAGTTCAGCAGCCAAACCTAAACATTTGCTAGATACTTCCGTTTTCTTTTAATTTGATTACTTAGTCTAAATTTAAATGTCTTCATTTTTCTTCCCATAGATGCCTCCTCTATTTTTTTGGCTTCAACATGAACCAAAGGCCTATCAATAGTAGGAACTTTGTCCTTCTCACTTTCCTACAAAACATCACACTCCAAAGATTTCTTTTGAAGAACATCAATCATATAAACATTATCGAGTGTGAGTGTGTGATAAGATATTTCAGGAATTTGGAAGACAACCTGTTCCTCATCCATTTGAAGTGTCAACCTACCATCATTGACATCAATGATGGCCCTAGCTGTGGCTAGAAAAGGTCTACCTAAAATAAGTGAGTTCTCAGAATTGTCATCCATATCCAACACTATAAAATCCACAGGAAAAATAAAGTGACCGACCTTGACCAACACATCCTTAATGATACCTTTAGGGTATATAACAGACTTGTCCGCTAACTAAATACTCAGATGTGTTGGTTTTGGCTCTCTAAACCCAATTTCTTGAAAACTTTATAGGGCATAATGCTGACACTAGCCCTAAGGTCTGCTAAAGCTTTATCAATTTGTAAACTACCTAACAAGTAAGGGATAGTAAAACTCCAATTATCATTAAGCTCTCCTCTGATAATTGGACCACAGATACTTCCTCCAGCTTTCTCTTTTTGGTCAGTAATTCTTCTAAAAATTTTGCATACTTTGGCATATGCAAAATAGCGTCTACCAAAGGAATATTGATATGTAATTGCTTCAAGAGTTCTAAAAACTTACCATATTAAGCATTCGTCTGATTTTGTCTCAACCTCACTGGATAAGGAATGCGAGGCTTGTACTTTGGAACCACGAGTGTAGGCTTGACTGCTTCCTCTTCTTTACTTTTCTTTCCATTTACCTCTTCATCCTAAACTTGTACCATCAATTTTTGCTTCTCAACATCTTCTAAACTCTTGCCACTTCTCAAAGTGATTGCCTTAAGCTGCTCCTTTGGATTTACCTTAGTATTGCTAAGCAAACTTCCCTAGGGTCTATAATTAAGCATTTTGGCAATCTGGCCAATCTGATTCTCTAAATTATGAATGGAGGATTGTTGAATCCTAAGTGCTGTCTCAGCTGCTTTATGTCTCTGGTCAAAAGACTCAATAAATTTCTCCATCATCTCTTCTAAAGAAGTCTTCTTAGGTGGAGCTTGCTGGTATTGAGGCTGCTGCTGAAATCTAAGTGGAGGTCTTGGGTTAGACTGATTACCCCATGAGAATTTAAGGTGATTCTTCCACCCTAGATTATATGTGTTGCTGTAGGGGTTGTTCTGTTGTCTCGGAGCATTTCCCACATAATATACCTGCTCCGACTTGGCAAAATTATTACCACTTTGGCAAGCTTGACTTTGGTGTCCTCCCCCACACCAATCACAAAACATAACTTGAGCTTATCTTCCAGATGAAGATGCCGTCATGGAATCCATTTTTCTATTCACGACTTTAAACTGAGTGGTCAATGTAACAATTGGATCCACCTGATGTGAACCACCCCCTCTAATCCTTTTATGATCTCTAGGGACTTGCCACAGATAGTTTGTGAGAGCCATGTCTTTAATCAAGTCCCTTGCTTCTTCAGTTGTCTTGTTGTTGATGGAACCATCGGCTGCCTCATTAATCGACTGCTTGCTTATATAGTTCAAACCATTGTAAAAGGTTTGAATTTAGAGCCATAGTGGAAGGCCATGATATGGACAACTCCTCAACAAGTCTTTAAATCTTTCCAATGCATCATAAAGAGTCTCACCATCTTGCTAAAGAAAGGAAGAGATGTCGTTCCTCAACTTAGCGGTCTTGGATGGTAGGAAGTATTTCTCCAAGAATTTCTCTGCTAATTGATTCCTTGTAGTAAAAGTGCCAGCTGAGAAAGACTTGAGCCACTTTTTTGGTTTGTCCCGAAGTGAAAAAGGAACAAACGTAGCCTAATCACATCATCTAAGACATTATTGATCTTAAATATGTCACAAATCTCCAAAAAATTCTCAAGATGAGTGTTAGGATCTTCATTTAGGAAGCCATCAAATTAGCAAGTCTGCTGCACCATTTGTATCATATTTAGTTTAATTTCAAAGTTGTTTGCAGTGACTATTGGCCTTTGTATACTTGAGTCTGCCCTATTAAGAGTGGGCCTTGTATATTCTTGCATGGTTCTTGGCCAGTTTTCTGTCATTATTTCAACCTCTTCTTCTAAATTAATGTCTTATAGGTCTGCCACCTCTCCTAACAAAGCTAGTTCTCATTCCTCCTTTCACTTTTGTCTTAATGTTCTCTCTAGCTCTAGATTAAATTCAAGTAGATTGGAGGAACTAGCTATGGTCATAAACAAAAAAGGGTACTTGAAAAGAGAATTTTGCAAAGAAAAACAAAACAAAAATTAAATCACAAATAAAAATAACAACTAAATCACTAGCTTCAACTTTATTGCTAATATTACTCCAAAAGTCCTCGGCAATAGTGCCAAAAACATGATGCATATTCTGCAAGTATTCAGATCGCACAAGTAATAAAGTAGTGAGTGAGTTATTGTTCCATTGGAGACTTTAGGTAAGTTAAGTACTAGCTCAAATGTCTGCTAATGTCTAGTTAATCAAATTGGTGTTTGATAAGAATGATTATAATTATATTTAGACTAAACTAAAATCTAATTTAAGTAAAATAACAAGAAGGAAAACAGAGACAAAATCAGGGATAAAGGCCTATTCAGGTATTGAATCTCTGTAGCCCCTAATTGTATATCATGAATTACACATCAATCAAATTCATTCCGTAAGTTGAATTGGTGTTTCACTGAATTAGATAAAAATCTCTCTCGAATAATTAAATCCCTATTTCCCAAGAGGAATGCAAGGATTCTCTTCTCAAGCAAATTCAATTAGGTCATGCATTCAATTTGGGAAACTATCTACTAGAGAAGTCTTGTAAGCCTATCTCTAGTGCCCCAATCAACCCTCAACCTCTATGACTGATCAATTCATATAAAGCTATCTCTAGTCAATTATATGAAAATAATCCCTAATTAACAAGCATGCAATTATCAATTGGTATTTAAGCAATAATAATCATAAAGATAAAATAACTCAAGGGATGATTTAATTGAATAAAAAGTAATTCAATCTATACAAAAGGTTCTAGGGTTCATCAATACCCAAATTGGAAGGAATTAGTTCATATCACACATTGAAACCAAAGAAAGAATTAAAGAAGTAAGAAATCCCAAACAATTCATGAATAAAGTGTAGAGAAATCTTATTCTTTGATCATCAATCTTCAAATTATTCTTCCCCTTCCTATCCTCTCTCCAATCCCTAGGCAACTCCCTTGCAAAATGCTATCAGATCTGATTTTATATTTCTGAAAATTTTAATTCACACCACTGACCCCATGACTAGGGTTCTAATCGGGGCAATAAAAAACCAAAACCTAGCTATGGCAACGAAAAACCAAAAAATGTAACTTCCTACGGTTGAAACCTCAACCGTGCCTCCATCCGTAGGAGGCTACTAAATAATTTGCCACTTTGCACTTATCACATGGCTGGAATCCTAGTCGTGGCTTAACTCATGGCAGCCCATATTCTTCTAAAAGTCAGCATTTTAGCTTGGATCTTCACCATTCTAGGTCACATTCGAATCATGGCATCATTTGAAACTGGATTAACTAAAAGGGCTGTGAAAGCACTAAAACAAACAGGTTAAACTCAATTGGAGGCATAAAATACGTTAAAAACAAGGGCTAAAATATAGTGTTTTTAGCACTTATCAAATAATAAGGACAAACTATGTATATGAGAAAATGACAGTACATGTTCAAAGTATGTAAGTGAACACATGTATGTGTCTTACTAGAGGTAGATTTCATAGTATAATTAACTATCAATTATTGATATGGTTTAGTGTAAGCGATGCTTTAAATATTGTGTATATAGTATGAGTAATGATAAAGGTATACTAAATCCTTTGCGCTTATGATGTATGCAAATAACTAGTATTAGTTAAATGCTATTAAGTGAAAACCTAAATATGATTTCATGAAAAGTTTATGAAATGTGAATAGTGATGTGAATATGTTTGTCCTTGCATATACTGGAGTATGTGCTATGTTTAGGATATGAGATATCTTAAGGCAAGTTATATAATGATAGTGTGAGAGACTTTGGGAACCTATAAGATTGGATTATGAATGGATAGATTTTGAATATAGAAATTGTCATGTATGTACACATAGTAAAGAATTTAAATTGGAAAACAAGTGATACAATATTATAATTCTTTTATACCTATTCAATATCTGACTATTGTATGAAAGTTGGGATGATTGATGTTTAAATTGCCCTTTAAAGAAATACAAACCTATTTATATGTCAAATGGTGGAATACTAATATTAGAAAAGATTGAAAATAAAGTCCCATAATGGAACCAAAAAGAATAGCCATAAAAGTGCATAAAAAGTTGAATGAAAAACCTTAGAGCCTTTGAAACAGTTTTAAATGATTGAATTTGGGCCCAAAAGTGGGCGGTGTTGGGTAATCCTTGATATAATTATAGATCTCTAAACGAGCTTTGATTTGATATGTTATAGGCCTCATAACTCATCTGTAGCTGAGAGTTATGGCTTCCTAAAGTTGGATTGCGTGAAAGACTTGTTCTTCTATCGGTTAGACTGTCGTGGTTATGAATGAGGTTGCAAAATACACTATAGGTCGAGATCCAAATATAGTGCCATGAACCCTAATGAGTCATAATTGAGTTGGGATACCAAATATGATAAGTTCAAAGCCCAAACATTGGAAGAAGATGGGATTCCAGCACAGTGATAAGGGCAAATTAGAAAATTCATCTAGTAACCTCCCATGAGTGGAGGCACGGTTGAGGTTTCACTTGTGGGAACTTAGGTTTCTAGCCCCTGGATTGACATGACTAGAACCCTAGTTATGGAGCTAGCAGTGTAAGTTTCTACTTAGTGCTTTCATGAATTTTCTCATTTGTGTTCTTGTAATAGGATCATTAGGAATGTAAATTGGATACTAGCATTATATGTGTTTCCTTGATTGTGTTATGAAAGATATCTAAGAGATAATGAATTGGTTTATGATATGTGTAAACAAATTGTTAAATGATATATGAAATAGTTGAATGATATGTTTATGAGAAATTGTTAAAGGTTATGAACCATTAAGGTTATAAAACAAAAGATAATATTTAATAGTGGCCA
Organism: Reutealis trisperma; assembly: GCA_947687605.1. Classification (NCBI taxonomy): domain Eukaryota; kingdom Viridiplantae; phylum Streptophyta; class Magnoliopsida; order Malpighiales; family Euphorbiaceae; genus Reutealis; species Reutealis trisperma. Next base: position 373,171 of record CANTUT010000274.1, on the reverse strand, counting down.
AATGGGACTACAAATGGTTCATATAGATATTACATATTGAGATATATGTGATATGAGCTAAAGAAGTTATTATCAAATTTATGTCCTAGATGCTACCTTATAGACTAGAACAATAAGAAAGGCAAGGATTTCTTTGTCACTTATGTAAAAATCAAATATGGTAAAAGGAATTATCACATCCCAATTTCAAAGACATGATGGTTCTAGAACATGGGGAGACATAAGGTCACCCACGCCCATAGAATCCACTCATACATATGCAAAAATTGCCTAGGATCATACCAAATCTCATACATTAACTTAATGAAACCTTTCATAAAGGAAAAACCTTAAGTTGTGGAAACTAAAAATATACTTTAATATAATCCATAAGAAAATAAAAATAAGACTTTAAATAATGTCATGAACATGATATTCTAAAATAAAATTCCCATAATAACTCCCGAAGCATCTAAGGACTCATCACAGCATGGTATTATTATAATTTTGACAAGGGAATTTCCTAAGCGGAGTAGGTAGATTAAGTGATCACCTTACCTCCTCGTAATGCTCACTTAGAACCACACAAGGAAAAAGGAGTAAGATAGATGATCTTAATGAGTAAACAATATGACTATTACAATAACATATATCCTTTAGAAGGTTTCATAGCTCATAGTTAATAATTTATTATTCATAGTTCATGGCTTGTGATTTAGCTAGGTTTACAAAAATCATCTTATAACTCATAACATATAGAGTAGAGCTTGCTGCCTTGTCTACTCATAACATAATATAGAGTGAAGGCTGCTACCTTGTCCACTCAAAACATAATATAGAGTGAAGGCTACTTCTTTATCCACTTATAACATATTATAAAGTGAAGGTTATTGCCTTGTCCACTTATAACATAATACAGAGTAAAGGCTGCTGCCTTGTCCACACATAACTCATAACATGTAAAGTGAAGGCTGCTGCCATATTCACATATAACTCATAACATGTAAAGTGAAGGTTGCTACCATGTTCACACATAACTCATAACATAATTTATAACATATAAAGGTAACAGTAGCATTAAAGGATACAATCACATGTAAGATAATAGTAATAGGAGTTTAGCTTTTTCAACAAAACATGAACAACAGTGTAGTTCCAAAAAGATATAAGTTAGGGCAATAATCGCAAAGGTATTAACATTGGATAATCAAAAATGGTTTTGGACCAATTGTCCTTTGGCAACCTAAGTGTATAAAGAAATCATTAAAATAGAAAAGTACTTGGGTTTCAAGATATCAAAGGTTCACAAAACATGATAGCTTGCACTTGTAACTTGATACATAATGTTTACTCACCTTGTAGTTCCCTCGCTCCTGGTACTCGTAGCCCTTGAACAACTAGGACTCCTCAAGTTCTAACATAATATTTAATTCAATAATTAGTATATATTTAATTATTGTGCTATCCTATCCCATAATTACCCCATGCACACATAACATTCGCATACACTTAGAGTTGCACATAGATGTGCACTTATCACTTGCACATAACATGTTGACTTTAAAAGTCTTGCCCATTTAGCCTTTCTAGCATCATATGAAAACACATTATAAATCATACCAATACTTTTCTCAAGTCAAGCACAATATCATGATCTTAATATCAATTCACTTTAAGAATCATCTTGGTACACATAACATTTCTTTACATGTCAACTTATCAATAGCCTTTCAAATGTCATGCCTATCTCTTATGCCCATTTCATTCAATTAATCTCCTCATAAATTCAAGATCATAAATTCATTATTGACTCATCTTAAAACCTATTTCCATTTTACTCAATCACATTCATATTGCAATCACAACATAAGGTTAAGATACCTTAAGTATACCAAATTGTCTCTAGCCCTGTCTAGAGTCATTCCTTCAACCAACATGCAATTTAACCATTTATCATTCATACATACATGTCAATAATCATTAAAAGAAATTGCATAAAAATTATAGACATTGGGATAAGAATCCCAATGTAGGCCGAATACCCCATTAAAGAGAAAACCTGAATTTTCTTACTTTTTGCACTTTTCTTCTATTACAGTTTGAACCAAGATTTTTCATGTAATCAAAACAAAAATCATTTTAGAACATAAATATGTAGGAATTGGCACATATATAAATCCATATGCATTAAAATTTCCAACTTTAGGTTTTAGGATGAAAAACCATGAGTTTTCTTGTTTCCGGTATTTTCTAGTCATTATAACAACATGTAAACATGTGGTTTAACCCATTAGTTTTCATTCAATCACAAAAAATATCAGTTTAGAATATCAATACACACAAATTGGCAGCCATAGGTATTTCTCATGTATGAAAATTTCAAGTTGAGGGTCTAAAGTGAAAATCATGAGTTTTTCTTGCTTTCTGCACTTTTCGCTCATTACAATAATATGTAAACACATGTTTTAAATCATTATTTCCCATCAAAACATAACAATAATCAATCTAGAATCCCACCATACACAAATCGGCTACCATACCAATATAAAATCATGAATTTTTTGAGCTATCAATTTCTATGACGAAAACCTTGAATTTTCTTATTTTCTGAAACTTTTCGGTCATTACAGTAATATGCAGAAATATGATTTAATTTAATATTTTTCATCTAAACACATTAAAAATCCATTTAGAGCACAAATATGTAGAAATTGTCCCCCCCTCCCCAATAGTGTTTATGCATTAAAATTTAAATTTTGAGTTGTAAGATTTACCTTTGGAGAAATAGCGTAAAGAGGTTGGTGTTTTCGATAGAAAAATTTGTTTCTCTCTCAAGAATTCACCTAGGCCAAATTTAATCAATAAAAATTAGTAAATATTTAGTTTAAAATAATTTTCCCATTATTAGTTTCATAAAAATCTAATAGCAAATTAAAAGGAAAGGAAAAACTTACAAAACGGTTGCGAAATCACAAAGTTTGAAGATATTTTGTGAATTTCAGTAAGGAGAATTATTTTGACAGAATGGTGGCTGCTAGAATGAAGAGCTAGCCAAAATTCATATAATATATCTAGGGTTTTGGGCAATTTCCAAGATTACCCTTAGTGAGCTAAGTTATGAGTATTTTGGTGTAGTGGACTTTTGGGTATTTGAGCTTTTTAATTAATTTTGGGTTGATTATAGGTAATTAAAAATAAATTTTTTTTTATTATTTTCATTAAAATTCCCTCCAAAATATTTATTTAAAAATATTTTAAAAATACTCATAAAAATTATTTTATGCTTAAAAATCACTTTGTGCATGAAAATTCAATTTATATGAAATAAATTATTTTATGCATATGCACTTCATATAAATCACTTATTCCATAATAATAATTCATAATGTGCATATTAGAACTCATCTAACATGCCACATACTCATCAATCATATAATACATGAATTTTCATAAAAGCACACATTTTGTCTTAATAGCTCTAAATTCAAGTAAATGGTCATGAAAAAATCCTAAGGTGGGTGTGAGTTTTTATATTCTCCTACTTTAAAAGAAATTCATCCTCGAATTTCAAATACTTACTCATATGTTCTTGAAGTAGCTAGGAATGCTTTTGTCGCATCCCTACCTCCGCTTCTGAAGTTTCTATGGTTACGCTAGTAAACCTTAAGCATAAGTATCTCCTTAATACACCAATATCTCCCATCCTTAGTTTGAAATTTTAATTTCTTTTCTCTACAGTTAATGCAAGCTCCATATTTATATAGTCAATCCATTCCTAAGATCACATCGACTTCTAGGACACCAAATTCTAACACTCTATATGAAGTTTCTATCCATCAAAGTCTACCTCACAATCCTTAAACACATACTTTAATTCCATCATTATTCACAAAGGAGTTGACACTACTAAGGGTTCATTAATTTATTCCTTATTTCTACTAAAACTCTTAGCAAAATATGGAGACACAAATGAATGCATAGCACTAGAATCAATCAAGCATCTTGCACTAGAAATTTGAATGGAAATAATACCTTCTTCTTTTAAATCACACTAGATTAATATTTTTCCTTTGACTATACTTGATATTTACATTAGTGACAGAGAAATCCCTAGCATTGTTATTGTTCTAGTCTACATGGTAGCATCTAAGCCACAATTCCTTAATATACTTCACTTACTTTATACTTTATACTTATGTATCATATTTATTTAATTCTCATACTGATCATTACTAATCATCATTTCTCTTCTTATGGCTTCAATCACAATTATCATTTAATAACTCCATATATTTCATATATCAAACCATTGTAACATGTAAGCATTTCATACCTCATAACATTAAACCCATCAATTGTTAATCTAAATTGGATCAAAACTTATTCAACTTCTCTTTCTAATCCACTTTACCCCAATATCAAAATGTCATACTTAGCATGCCTTTAACTTGAGCACCCATCATATAATATCATATTACAGGACACATATCACCTAACATGTATCACATATTATGGCATATATCATGTATCCTAATCACATAACACATAACCTATAACATAATGAGCTCTCTTATCATATTTAAAATTCAATCATTTCCTAAGTAAAAGAGGATCAAACCAAAGCCAAATAGCTAAGTGGTCATATAATATCATTCATATCATCTAAGTCCTATGCCATTAGACTAACAGTTACCTACTACAAGAGGGATTCTCAATTATGTCTCTTATTCTTAGCTCCTTGCTCTTGAGGTTGAGATGGTCTAGATGGTGGAGGTGTCAAGGTCACATTTTCCAAATTCCCCTTCTGCGGGCAATCTTTTCAATAATGATCTATTTGACCACATCACAGACATACACTAGAGACTTTCTAGCAAGCTCCAAGATGCTTCTTACCACACTAGTCACAAGTGGGGAAACCTTGCTTTTGTTGACCATTACCCTGTCTAGATGTTAAAGTTATTGGTGATAGTTCCTTTACTAGACCTCCTCCCCTTCTATAATGGCCTCCATGTCCCTTGTTCTTATGCTTCCCCTTTTGCTCACATTCCACACATTTAGCCCTCTTGGCCTTATATCCCTTTTCATTATCTTGGCCTTATCTATCAGCTTAGCTAAGGTTAAGAATTTAGTCATTGCCAATGAGTTAAACAGAGGCGTTATCAATCCTATCAAGAAGTGGTTGACACGACTAGCTTCGGTAGGCACAATGCTGACAGTGAATTTGCTAAGTCGATTAAACTCTTTAGCATAATTCGATACTAGCATTCCAGGCTTCTACTTTAGCTGCTTGAACTGTAGCACTCTATCTTGCCTTTTGCCTTTAAGTAAGAATCGGTCCATCATTTCCTGCTTAAACTTTGCCCATGTAGGTGGGTCGGCTCTATAAAGTCGTTCCTCAATGTTTCTCTCATACCAATACCATACCTCTTTCTTGAGTTAGAGTCTTACCAACTCAATCACTCTAACATCAGAGCAAGATAGTCTATGGAGTAGCTTGTCCATCTCATCTAAGAATTCATGTGGGTCATCACCCTCCTCACCATAGAAGGTAGGTGGCTAAAGCTTCTTGAACTCTAAAACAACCATCCCTTCGTCAGGTAGCCACTTCCTTAACTTTCGAGCAGGTGGTGGAACATCATTTCCTTCTTATGTTGGCAGCACTTCTTGCCTTTAAGCTCTTAGCTCATCCAATTCCTTATGCAATTCTCACATTTCCTCGCATATAGCATGAACCTCTTATGAAGAGGCTTGCTCATTAGAGCCTATGGTTGGCGCCCTTTAGTTGGATCTCTCTCTTGACCTTGCAGGTGCAGAGGCAGCATTTGATGCAGTGTCCGAGATGGCATCCTCGCTAGCCCTAATAGGTTGAGCAACTATGTAAACCTTCTTCTTGGGAGACATTCTGCTATCACGATAAGGGAATTTAGTGTTAACCCATCTAACCCCATCATCATATCATACTTATCATGCATTTTACAAGAATACCCATCATATCATATCACATTCCAGATCACATATTACAAAGCATATATCATATGGCATATATATCAAAGCACGTATCATGTATAATAATCTTATAACATATAACTTATAGCATCATAAATATCCCTATCCTATATAAGTCAATCATGTTATAGGCAATAAAATAAGTCATTCCATACTAAGTCACTAAGCAATCAATTGGTATTATTCGCAGTGTATAAATTCTTCACCCTAGGCCAATAGTCATCCATTACTAGCGCAAACTTCAACTATGCCCCTTATCTAGACGGATGTCAAGTAGTTTCCATGGTCACTCAGGTGAGTAATTAATAAGAGGGCAATTAGCCAAAATGTGACTGAAACTATGACACTTATAGCAGAGTAAATCCTATTCAACATGTGACTCGTCGAGGGCAAAGTCCTAGATGGTGAGTAGTTAGAATCTCCAGGTGTGTGGTCATCTGTCTGCTTAACATCTCCATCTCTGGTCTTGAGCTGCTCTACATCCTCCCTCAAGGCATGAACCAAAAGCCTAAACATTGGTTCTCCTCCCTCAAATCTAAGCAATCACTCTCTAATTTCTCAATCTTACTATACACCCAATCATGGTCCAAATACTCCTTAAGGTCCTTTTCTTTAGACACCTTCTCTCCCTTGCTGTGAATCATGGGCACAACTTTCTTGAACATCTCTTGCAATGTCCTCTTGCATGCCACTCACAGTGCCCTAGGTCATGGTCCTCGAGCATGGATAATCTTCTTGGTCATCCGATAAAGGAATTGTAAGGCACACAAGCAAAAAATAACAAAGGGTACTATAGCCTATTAGGATTTTGCGGAACTAATCTAGTGATGGTGTAACAACCCACGTCTACTTTAGGAGTTTTTGTGACAAATTGTTTGAATTTAAAGTTATTGTGACAAAATAATTGATTTTATGAAAATTCATGTGTGACGTGATTTATAAGTTTGGGGCATATTAAATTAATTTTAATATGCCTAATATAAATTATTTTTGTGAAATAAATGATTTGAATAAAATGCATTAGCATGAAATAATTTATTTTACGTAAAATGAATTTTCATGTAAAAAGATTATTTTTAAGCATAAAATAATTTTATGAGTATTTTAAAATAATTTTTAAAATAAATATTTTCGGGGGAAATATTATAGAAATAATAAGAAAAATATTCTTTTTAATTTTAATTATAATCAGCCCAAAATTTAAATAAAAAGCCCAAATACCAAAAGCCCACTACACTAAAATCCTCCTAACCTAGTTCATTAAGGGTATTAGTGGAAATTACACCCAAACCCTCATATATATTCTAAAATTTGGCCAAACCAGAGTTCCATTAGCCATCACTTTATTTTTTCTGTATCTTGGCAGAAAAATCCTCTCAAAATATTTCTCTCTACCAAAATTAAGAAAACACCTTTCCGTTTCGCGATTTCTTGACTATAATCGTAAGTTTTTCTTCTCTTTCGATTTCTAAACTAATTTCTATAAAATAAATTATAGAAAAATTATTTTGAACTGGTTGATTACTGATTTTTATAGATTTAATTCTATTTGGGTGAGTTTTTGGGAGAGAAAATCTATTTTCTACCGAAAACACAATTCTTTCCGCGAGATTTCTCCAAAGTTGAATTCTATAACTTAAAATCACAATTTTTATGCATAAACATCACTAGTGGGGGGCAATTTGTACATTGTTGTTTTCTACACTAATTTATGATTTGTTTTGATGAAAAATATTAGATTAAATAATATTTCTGCATATTTCTATGATGACCAGAAAGTTTTGAAAAAATAAAGGTGTTCAAGGTTTTTATGTTAGAACTTAGAAGTTGGAAAATTCTATTGTTAAATTGATATGTGGCTGCCGATTTGTGTGAGAAAGCATTCCAATTTGATATTTGTTTTGTGTAGATGAAAAATAATGATTTGAATCATGTGTCTGTATATTGCTGTAATGAATGAAAAGCACGGAAAGCGCGAAAACTCATGATTTTTCACCTAAGCCTTAAAACTTGAAATTTTTTTGTATAAATACTATCTATGGTTGCCAAATCATGTATGGATGCATTCTAAACTGATATTTGCTGTGACTAAATGAAAAACAATAGTTTAAACAACCTGTTTACATATTTTTGAAATGACCAAAAAATACCAAAAATAAGAAAACTTATGGTTTTGTACTCTATAATTCAAAAGTTGAATTTTTATGTATGAACAACACCAAGTGTGGACGATTCATATGAATTAAAATTCTAAAATGATTTTTGTTGTGTTTACATGAAAAATCTTGATTGAAACCATGTTTTTACATATTTATGAAATAGATAGCAAGTGCAAAAGAAAAAGAATTTAGTTTTTAACTTGGTGATGCATTCGGCCTATATAAATATTTTTGTTACAATGTTTATAATTTTTATGTGATGTGTTTGATGATTATTGACATGTATGTATGTATAGGAAATGATAAAATTTCATGTTAGTTGAAGGTATGACCTTAGATAAGCTTAAAGGCATTTTGGTATACTTAAGGTATCTTAACGTTATATTATGATTAGAATGCAAATGTGGTTGAGAAATATGGAACTAGATGTTATAATGACTTGGTGATGAACACATGTTACGAGTTGATGAAGTGATAATTGAATAAAAAGGATCATAAGAGTTAAGCATGACACTTGAAAGGTTAATTGTTAAGTTGACATGTATGGAAGTGAAAAGTGAATTAAGATAATTGTTGAAGTGAGATGATATTGGGGTAATAATATTGTGATGACCTTAGAAAGGTATTGATATGATTGCAATGTGTTCTCATGTGAGCCTATAAGGCCTAAGGATGTAAGACTTTTAAAGTCAACGTGTTATGTGCAAGTGATGAGTACACCTATATGTGAACTCTAAGTGTATGTGTATGCTATATGTGCATGGGTAGTTATGGGATAGGAGCATCATGAGTAAATAAATACTAAGTATTAAATTAAATATTATGTTAGAGTTTGAGGAGCTTTAGAAGTGCAAAGGGTCTATGTATACTAGGAGCAAAGGAAACCCAAGGTGAGTAAACACCATGTTCATGTTATAAGTGTGAACAACATTATGTTGTGTTATAAGAATGTGATATATTGTTATGTAAGCCCTTGTAGTTTTTGAAACCCAAGTTCTCTCTATTCTAAAATATTATTATATGAATTCTTTGACAAGCTTGGGTTGCTAAGGGACATTTGGTCCAAAACTATTTTAGTTATCCAATGAGAATTTCTTGTGATTAACACCCTAACTTATATTCTTTCTAGAACTACACTATCATTGTATCTTTTGTTCGAAAGCTAAACCACTATTGTTATTGGAATACATGTTATTGTTGCCTTATATGATATTGTTAATTATGATTACCATTAGCTCTAGCTATGGTACCTTTAACCCTTTATGCAGAATCCTCGTGCTAATGCGAGTAATCATCGGAACTTGTGCACATGGTCTTAACCCGATGGATAGGGGTAGTGTATCCACCTCAGCTAGAAGGGGTAGTTCTAGCCATGGAGCCTGATCAACTTCATGCCTTATAAGTGATAGGAGTTGGAATTTAGTATAAGGCCACCTCTCCTTTATAAGTTCGAGTGATAAAGCAATAGCCTTCACTCTTTATAAGTTATAAGTGTGATTTTTGCAAACTTGCCAAATTGAACCCTTGCTAAAATGTAACTTAATTCATGAATTATAAATCATGAACTATGTGTATAAGCTATGTGTTTTCTTTTTCAAAGGAATATGTGATAAAGTATGTGCCTTATTCTTTACTCATTGAGATCATCTATCTCACCACTTTTTCCTTATGTGGTTCCAGGTGAGCAAATGTAAGGAGGCAAGGTGATGGCTCAAGCATCCTACTTCGCTTGGGGAATTCCTTGTCCAAGTTATCAATAATACTATTATATGAAGTCTTGTCATTAGATGCTTCGGGAATGTTGATTGATACTCTTTTGAGATAAATTATTTTCCATATGGATTTTATGTGTAATGTTTAATTATAGACTTCCGCAATTAAAGGTATTCATCTAAAGTTTTTAAATGAGTTATTGTAAGAGGTTTGGTATGATCCTAGGCATGATTTGTTTATGAGTAAGTGGGTTCTACAGACGTGGGTGACCTTATGTCTCTCCGTGTTCTAGGACCGTCATATCTCTAAGGTTGTGATGTGACAGATGGACTGCAAGTGACATGATATGAAAATTCCTATGCTCCAGGATTATACTTAACCATCCCAATAAATTAACATGTCTAAACTAGACTCTTAAAAACTGTAGCTCTGATACCACCTTTGTCACATCCCAATTTCAAAGACATGATGGTCTTAGAACATAGAGAGACACAAGGTTACCCACGCCTATAGAATCCACTCATATATATGTAAAAATTGCCTAGGGTCATACCAAACTTCATACATTAACTTAATAAAACATTTTATAAAGGAAAAACCTTAAGTTGCATAAGCTAAAAATATACTTTAATATAATCCATTAGAAAACAATAATAAGACATCAAATAATGTCACCAACATGATATTCTAAAAGAAAATTCCCATAATAACTCTTGGAGCATATAAGGACTCATCATAGCATGGTATTATTATAATTTTGACAAGGGAATTTCCTAAGCAGAGTAAGTAGTTTAAGCGATCATCTTGCCTCCTTATAATGCTCACTTATAACCACACAAGGAAAAAGGAGTGAGATAGATGATCTCAATAAGTAAACAATACGACTATTATAATAACATATATCCCTTAGAAGGTTTCATAACTCATAGTTCATAATTTATGATTCATAGCTCATGGCTTGCAATTTAGCTAGCTTTATAGAAATCAACTTATAACTCATAACATATAGAGTGAAGGCTGCTACCTTATCCACTCGTAACATAACATAGAATGAAGGCTCCTACATTGTCCACTAGTAACATAAAATAGAGTGAAGGCTACTGCCTTGTCTACACATAACGTAATATAGAGTGAAGGTTGCTGCCTTGTCCACTCATAACATAATATAGAGTGAAGCCCACTGCCTTGTCCACACATAACTCATAACATATAAAGTGAAGGCTACTGCCATGTTCATACATAACTCATAACATGTAAAGTAAAGGTTGCTGGCATGTTCACACATAGCTCATAACATAATTTATAACATATAAAGGTAACAGTAGCATTGAAGGATACAATCACATATAACATAATAGCAATAGCAGTTTAGCTTTTTCAACAAAACATGAACAACAATGTAATTCCAAAAAAATAAAAGTTAGGGCAATAATCGCAAAGGTATTATCATTGGATAATAAAAATGGTTTTGCATCAATTGTCCTTTGGTAACCTAAGCGTACAAAGAAATCATAAAAATAGAAAAGAACTTGGGTTTCAAGATATCAAAGGTTCACAAAACATGATAGCTTGCACTTATAACTTGAAACATAATGTTTACTCACCTTGTGGTTCCCTTGCTCCCAGTACTCATAGCCCATAAACCTCTAGGACTCCTTAAGGTCTAACATAATATTTAATTCAATACTTAATATATATTTAATTATCATGCTATCCTATTCCATAACTATCATATGCACATATAACATTTGAATACATTGAGAGTTGCACATAGATGTGTACTCATCACTTGCACATAACATGTTGACTTTAAAAGTCTTGCCCATTTAGCCTTTCTAGGCTTATATGAAAACACATTATAAATCATACCAATACTTTTCCCAAGTCAAGTACTTTGTCATGATCTTAATATTAATTCACTTTAACAATCATCTTGGTATACTTAACACTTATTTACATGTCAACTTATCAATAGCCTTTCAAATGTCATGCCTATCTCTTATGCCCAATTTATTCAGTTAATCTCTGTATAAATTCAAAATCATAAATTCATTATTGACTCATCTTAAAACCTATTTCCATATTACCCAATCACATTCACATTATAATCACAACATAAGGTTAAGATATCTTAAGTATACCAAATTGTCTTTAGCCTTGTCTAAAGTCATTCTTTCAACCAACATGCAATTTAAACAATTATCATTCATATGTGCATGTCAACAATCATTAAAATACATTGCATAGAAATTATAGACATTGTGATAAGAATCCCAATGTAGGCTGAATACCCCATTAAAGAGAAAACATGAATTTTCTTACTTTTCGCACTTTCCGTCTATTACAATAATATGTAGAAACATGGTTTGAACCAAGATTTTCATGTAATAAAAAAATCATTTTAGAACATAAACATGTTGGAATTAGCACATACATAAGTCTATATGCATGAAAATTTCCAACTTTAGGTTTTAGGATGAAAAACCGTGAGTTTTCTTGTTTCCGGTATTTTTTGATCATTATAGCAACATGTAAACATGTGGTTTAACCCATTATTTTTCATTCAATCACAACAAATATAAGTTTAGAACATCAATACACACAAATCGATAGCCATAGGTATTTCTCATGCATGAAAATTCTAAGTTTAGGGTCTAGAGTGAAAATCATGAGTTTTTCTTGCTTTCTACGCTTTTTGTTCATTACAATAATATGTAAACACATGTTTTAAATTATTATTTCCCATCTATCAATCTAGAATCCCACCATACACAAATCAGCAGCCATAACAATATAAAATCATGAATTTTTCCAACTTTGAAGTTCTAGGACAAAAACCTTGAATTTCCTTATTTTCAGAAACTTTTCAATCATTATAATAATATGCAGAAATATAATTTAATTCGACATTTTTCATCTAAATACATCAAAAATCCATTTAGAACACAAATATATAGAAATCTGCCCCTCCGCCCTTGTAGGTTTATGCATGAAAATTTCAATTTTGAGTTGCAAGATTCACCTTTGAAATAATCACGTAGAGAGGTTGGTGTTTTTGGTAGAAAAACTTGTTTCTCTCTCAAGAATTCTCATAGGCTGAATTTAATCAATAAAAATAAGTAAATATTCAGTTCAAAATAATTTTCCCATGATTAGTTTCATAAAAATAAAATAGCAAATTCAAAGGAAAGGAAAAACTTATGAAACAATCACGAAATCGCAAAGTTTGAAGGTATTTTGTGAATTTCATTAGAGAGAATATTTTTTTGAGAGAATTTTTCTATCAAAATAATGAAATAACAGAATGGTGACTACTAGAATGAAGGGCTGGCAGAAATTCATATAATATATCTAGGGTTTTGGGCAATTTTCAATATTACCCTTAATGAGCTAGATTAGGAATGTTTTGGTGTAGTGGGCTTTTGGTTATTTGGGCTTTTTAATTAATTTTGGGCTGGTTATAGGTAATTAAAAATAAAATATTTTTCTTATTATTTTCATTAAAATTCCTCCCAAAATATTTATTTAAAAATATTTTAAAAAAGCTCATAAAAATTATTTTATGCTTAAAAATCACTTTGTGCATGAAAATTCAATTTATGTGAAATAAATTATTTTATGCATATATACTTCATATAAATCACTTATTCCATATATTGTGCACATTAGAACTCATCTAACATGCCACATACTCATCAATCACATAATACGTGAATTTTCATAAAAGCCTATATTTTGTCTTAATAACTCTAAATTCAAGTAAATAGTCATGAAAAAATCCTAGGGTGGGTGTGGATTGTTACAGGAAGAGTTTTAATCTAGTATGATTAAAGGAAGATCACTTCATATTCAAAGAAGGAAGTAATTAATCGTGTATCTGCTAAGGTGACTATTAAGAAAGGTGATTATGTATGTATAATAGGCAAGTTCTTAAACCCACTAAGGAAATAAAGTTGTGAGGACAATAAAGGACCAAAATGGAATATGATTTAATATTGGATCATCTCAAAAGAAAGGTGTATGAAATTGACAATTACAAGAAAATATGTGTGATGAAGGAATAGTTTTCAAAAAGAAAGTGAGAGAGAATTTGACTTAAAAAGGATAGGTGTGAGCTAAGAATGAATTGTTGTAAGAACATGGATTGATTTTGGCAAATACCTTATACCAAGAACGAGTTCACAATGGGAAGAATACTTGTAAAATAAGACAAGTATGATATTGGAGGGTTATATGGTAGTTACAAAAACAACATGAATGTGGTTAAACAAAGTAAGTGAGATATGGAAAGCTAAAAAAAGTGAATGATAAGGCAAGGAATGTATAAGGAAATACTAGATATATAAATAATTAAACTAAAGAGAATAAAAGGAAACAAAAGTTATGATACAAAAGGAGTTTATGAAGTCAACTGATTAGACATACCCTATCTAAGAGAAGTATTTTATGATGAAGTTGAATTAATAATGAGATAGAATTAAATGAGTTAAAGTAAATATCATAAGAAATGATAAGCTTTGAAAGTAACTTAATGAAGCAAGAGTGAGATGAATTAAGTTTTAAGGTGGAAAAAAATTATGAGGCAAAGGAAGTCATAAGTGTTAAAGAGAATGTAACATAAGGAATAAGATACTATAGATAAAGGATGTTATTGATAAGGATAGTATTATAGAAAGGTAAGTAGAGAAAGGCTATAGAGACAAATGAATGATATAAAAGTACAATCCAAATAGTATGAATATTTGAATATGGAAAAAAAAATGAAATGAACAAATAAGATGTTGCAATTGGGAATAGTCCTAATGGATTATTTATTGATATATTCAGTTGGTTAAAAAAATATTTTCAATGTCAAGTCAAAATAAGAAGTTTAAATGCTTACGAATGATACAGAGTTTAAAGAATGCGAAAGACATATGAGTATGGGAGAATAGTATTGATGAAATTTTATTGAGAATGGTGTATATACCAAATGAATTAGACCTAGAAATAAAGAGATATGTAATATGACATATGAGATTCTTAAGAAAAATATGACTTATAGAGATATAAATGTCATATTCAAAGCTATAATTATCATCCTAGTGATGAACACTAGGAACTGGAAAGATTCCCCTATAATAAGAGGATGACTTGAAATGTTAATATGAATAAATGATATTTACTCAATGGGGACAAGGCCCCTTAATAGGAAAATCAATGAGATCCGCCGTTAGGTATGGAAGTCTAAAGATGAGAAAAATCTACTAGATAATAGATAATGTAATGAAATAAGACAGTCAAGGAAAATAGACACCCCGCCTATAATACTGTAGTAGCAAACTAAATGTCCAAAAGTGAAGGAGCTCACTCAAATGGAGAAGTTAATTTCATACGGAGAATGATATGCTAAAATGCAAAAGATGAAAGGTATTTCAAGGTAACACTATTTCAAATAAAGGCTTGAAGTTATATAGTAAAAAGGAAAAGAATCAATTGAATAAGAATGTGGATATGAGAAAAGAAAAGTTGACACAAGTCTAATAATGGAGATGCTCAAATTTATGAAAGGATGAAGTATGAAAAGAGGATAAGGAATATCATCTAAGTGCTAGAAATTTCTATGGATCATAAATGGGCCATATATTTGAATGATAGGAATAAGGATCCTGATAACCATGTTAGAATATACCAAGGGATGGTGTTAGTAGCATTGAAGTGCATGACATATACAATGATTAAGTTTGATTGGATACACTATAAGAAGAATTTGAGAATTTAAACGAATATGCATGCCTTTTTGAACTCAACAGGAAGACCACACTAAGGAATAAATGAATCTTCTTTTTTAAAAAAAAAAAGTTATAGGATAAAAGGAACTGAAAAGGAGTTGGATTAGAGTAGTAGTATAATTGCATGAGATTTATTATGATAAATTTTATTATGATAAATTTACCAAGTAATGAAAAACTACAAAGAGTATGGTGTGAGATCATTACTTGACAGTAGATATCTTATTGCTGAAGTGCTTTAATGATAATGTAATCTTTGAACTCAAAGAAGTTTTGGAAATTTTATATAAATGCAACAATACTATTTGTGAAATGGTTAGTAGTAATTTATCCTACTTTATTGTGTAAGTGTATAGACCCCTCCATATGATAATGTGCAATAAGATTTAATATTAAAAAGTTAGAAATAACTGCCCAACAAATGAATATGGTTAAAGAAAGATGAAGTGCAAATATTACCAAATTATTTTATATAAATTTGAAAGTCCCAAGCAATATACAAGACTCAAAGAACAAGGAACTGTAATTGATAAAATTAATGAATAGGATTAAGTGCAAGATCTATATGGATCATAAGAGTTTTGAGCAAAAGAGACCTCAACCTAACGCAGAGCATATTGGTTGAGCTGTTGAAGGACTATGACTACCAGATTCTCTACCATCCTGAAAAGGTGAACATGCTGGCAGATGCCTTCAGTCAAAAATCAATGGAAAGCCTAGCTGTTATGGATCAGCCTACACACCAAGTGGAGCGAATTCAACATCATGAAGATGAGAGAGATCAAGAAGGCAAGGATAAAGTTCAAGAGGTTTCTAGTCCAATCAGTATGCCTCAAGGACCTATAACAAGATCTCATTCTAAGAAGCTTCAACAAGCTTTAATCGATCATTTACAAGGCTTAGTGAATTTGGCTAGTGAGGGTTTGCAAGGACACCAAAGCTTTGGAGCATGTACAACCCAAGTTCCTTATAACTTAATTCAAGTCCAAGTTATTAATGGGTTTAATTAAGTTTGTAATGGGCCATATTAGTTATGGGCTGGTTTTAATTAGTTTTAATAAAATCATATTAGTTCTTAATCTTAGAGTTTGATTTGTCAACTCTTGTCATTAATGGGAACTTGCTCATTAGGGTTTCTTTGTAAAGGCTATTAATAAGCCATTGGCTGCGTGTTTTTGGACAGAATATGATTGAATTATTAAACCTAAAGGCTGTTTGCTTTTATCTTTATGTTCTTGTGTAGAATACATGCTTTAGGAACATTCAAGTAGATTGATCATCTTCTTGTGGAGTGTTTCAAAATTGGAATTTAGAAACAAGTTTTCCTTATTCCAATTCTTTGATCATCTTATCTAAGCAATATGAATTCTAACCATTCTTAGGGGTTGTTGCCAAATTGAGAATTGGGGTTTTCAAGTTAATGCTTTGGGGGTTCAAATACATAAAGGGGTTCTCAAAGCTTATTCTTGGAGGTTCTGTATCATTTGGTATCAGAGCTTGTCTCTAGATCAGGTTTTATCTTTCTATAATTCACGTTCTTCAATTCTAATTTCTGGTGTTTGTTTTGTTCTTGTTCTTCTTTGAATTAAATCAATTGTTTGCAATCTAAAATTCTGATTTTGTGATCAGGTTTTATCTTTCACGTTCTTCAATTCTGCTTTCTTGTATTTGTTTTGTTCTTGTTCTTCCTTAAATTAAATCAATTGTTTGCAATCTAAAATTCAGATTTTGTGTTTATAGTTGAAGGTTAAAATAAAAAAAGAAAAGAAAAGAAGAAAGTATTAAAAAAAAAAAAAAGGAAGAATCTAGAATTTGTGGGTGACTGATATACTAATCAGATTTGATTATGATTTAGATTTGCTATTCTTACCTAGTTTATAATTGTCATATCTGAATAGATTTTATTATATCTTGTATTGGATTTTGCATATCATTACATTCCTTGCTCATTTAAGTGATATCAATTATCAGGGCAGATTTGATATTTTTTTCTTTTCTCTTTCAAAATACCTTCTAAAATCATTTCTTTCCCATTTTGGTCAGATCCTTTTATTTTTTTTTTTACATGTCCTTTGCTTCTATTTGAGTTTTCCTAATTTTATTGCTTCTTATTTGTTATTTTTTTTTCTTGTTTGGCCAAATTGCTTCAAATTTGTTTTTGTAATTTCAGTTTTGAAATTCTACACATTATAAGCTATTTGAACAGTTCTAAAAGTGTGATTCACCTAAGAACATAAAAGAATTAGCTAGAGTGGTGTGAGGAAACCGTGAGTGAAATATTTGTTTGAGTTAAACACGAGTGACCCCCCATCATTTGAGTGCAAAACACATGAGGGAGTGCTTGTGAGGTCCTTTGAATTATTTTTTTTCTTTTTTTTCTAACGTTATTTTGCAGCAATGTCAAACCAAAGTGGAAATAATGAGGCTGTTCATGTTGATGAAGCTAGACTACGTGAGGCTCAACAAGGAGAGTTTGCACGTTTTAACAGAAATATAGAGGCTATGAGGGATGCATTAGAGCGCATGGATGCAAGGTTGCAAGCGGTTGAAAGAGCAACTCCAAACCGCAATGATGTGCGAGGGGGAGGTAGAAACCAAATACCCCAAGATGATTGGGAAGATGTAGACCTTGGCTACCATGATGACGAAGATGTTCCTAATGATGGGATGGGCAGAAATAGAGGTAGAGGAGGCTGAGGCTTAGGTAGAGGTAGAGGAGGAAGGTAAGAGAATCTATACTATGGTAGAAACTAAGGCAATGAAGATTTTGTAGATAGGAATTTAGGGAGTATTAAACTTAAGATACCTACCTTTCAAGGTACAACAGATCCAAAGGCTTATTTACAATGGGAAAAGAAGGTGGAGCTTATATTTAATTGTCACCATTTTAGTAAGGAAAAGAAGGTCAAGCTTGTTGTTTCACAATTTGTAGATTATGCCATAGCTTGGTGGGAATAATTAGTGACTAGTCGAAGGAGAAACTTGGAGTACCCAATTGAGACGTGGTATGACCTTAAGTCTACAATGAGAAAGAGGTTTGTGACTAGACATTTTCATAGGGAACTTGTGCAAAAACTTCAAGTTCTTAAGCAAGGTAGTAAAAGTGTGGATGATTACTATAAGGAGATGGAAATGCTTATGACTAGGGCTGATATAGTGGAGGATAGGGAGACTACCATGGCACATTTCTTAGCTGGTTTGAACAAAGACATAGCTGACCGAGTTGATTTGCAACCATATGTGGAGTTAGAGGAGATGGTGCACATTACGGTCAAGGTAGAAAAACAACTCCAAAGAAGAGGACCAGCAAGGTATGTTTCTAAGCCTTATTTCAACTCTAATTCTACTTGAAAAAGGATGGAAAGGGCGAATTTAAAGGTGGGAACAAGGCTACCTATGATGTTGCAAAAGGAAGGGCAGATTCAAATTCCAAAGAAAAATCCAAACCTGAAGAGCCTAAGGGAAGAAATAGAGATATTAAGTGCTAGAAGTGCCAAGGAGTAGGTCATGTAAGCAAGGAGTGTCCTAATAGACGAACTATGGTCATTAGGAATGGAGAAGTAGTGACAGATGATGAAAGGGGCAGCAATGATAGTGAAGAGGAAGAGATACCCAAATTAAAGGATTGTAGCGAGGGAAGCATAGAGGAGCTAATAAGAGGTGATTTGCTGGTCACAAGGTGTGCTCTTAGTACTCAATTGAAGGAGGAGTGTCATGAGGAGCAAAGGGACAACTTGTTTCATACAAGGTGTCATGTTCAAGGCAAGGCTTGTAGTGTGATAAATGATAATGGGAGTTGCACCAATGCAGTGAGTACTCTTTTAATTAACAGGTTGGGGCTACCTACTATACCACATGCAAGTCCATACAAGCTCCAATGGCTTAATGATTATGGTAAGGTAAAGGTGAATAGACAAGCCATGATTTCATTTTCAATTGGAAAATATCATGATGAGGTGTTATGTGATGTAGTGCCTATACATGCTGGAGAAATATTGCTTGGACGGCCATGGCAATTTGACAGAAGGGCTATACATGATGGGTACCTCAATAGGTATTCATTTGCCAAGGATGGTAGAAAGACAATCTTAACACCACTTTCCTTAAGAGAAGTGTATGAAGAGCAATGTAAAATGGAAAGGATGAGAGTTAAGGCCAAAAAGAAAGAGAAAGAGAGTAAACAAAGTACTTTAGAGAGTGAAAATAAAAAGAGTGAAAAGAAAGAGGGAAGAGAAAAAAAGGAGCAGGTTCGGCCTAGAGAGAAAAATGCCAAGAATGTGAGTTTGATAGCTAGGACAAGTGAGGTTAGGCAAGCTTTGTATTCCAATTTGCCTATATTTGTCTTTTTGTGCAAAGGGGTTTATTTAGCAACTAATGAACTTAACCCATCTTTGCCCAGTGTGTTTGATGATCTTTTGCAGGAATTTGAAGATGTGTTTCCCGAGGAGATGCTAAGTGATTTACCACTAATTAGAGGCATAGAACATCAAATTGACTTCATTCCTAAAGCTGCTATACCCAATAGGCCAGCATATAGAATGAATCCAAGTGAGGCAAAGGAGATCCAAAAACAAGTGGAGGAATTGCTAGCTAAGGGGTATGTGAGGGAGAGTCTTAGTCCTTGCTCAGTTCCTGTTATTCTTGTACCAAAGAAGGATGGAACATGGAGGATGTGTGTGGACTACAGAGCCATCAATAAAATCACTGTAAAGTATCATCATCCTATTCCTAGATTAGATGACATGCTTGATGAGTTATATGGTTTTTGTTTATTTACCAAAATGGATTTGAAATATGGATATTATCAAATTCGAATGAATGTTGGTGATGAGTGGAAAACAGCCTTTAAGACCAAGTATGGGTTGTATGAATGGCTTGTCATGCCATTTGGTCTTACTAATGCACCTAGCACATTTATGCGATTAATGAACCATGTGTTGCATGAGTACTTGGGTAAGTTTGTTGTTGTTTATTTTGATGATATTCTAATTTACTCTGAGTGCTTAGATGATCATGTCATGCATGTGCGACTTGTACTAGAAAAACTTAGGCAGGAAAAGGTGTATGCTAACCTTAAGAAGTGTAGCTTTTGTATGGATAAGGTTAATTTTCTTAGTTTTGTTGTATCTAGTCAAGGTATTGAAGTTGATGAAGACAAGGTTAGAGCCATTAAGGAGTGGCCGAGACCTAAAAGTGCTAGTGAGGTGAGGAGTTTTCATGGGCTTGCTGGTTTCTATAGGAGATTCATTAGGGATTTCAGCACTATAGCTGCACCTTTGAATGAATTAGTTAAGAAAAATGTTGGATTTGTTTGGGGTGATGCACAAGAACATGCATTTAATGAGCTTAAGGTTAAATTGTGTAATGCACCTTTGCTTGCTTTACCTAACTTTGATCAGACTTTTGAGATTGAATGTGATGCTAGTGGTATAGGCATTGGAGCTGTTTTGATGCAGGATCAAAGGCCACTAATGTATTTTAGTGAAAAGTTAAGTGGGGCAGCCTTGAAATATCCAACATATGATAAGGAATTATGTGCTTTGGTTTAAGCTTTAAAAATATAGCAGCATTATTTCTGGCCTAGGGAGTTTGTGATACACACTGACCATGAAAGCTTAAAGCATTTGAAGGGTCAAGATAAGCTGTGCTAAATGGGTGGAGTTCATAGAAACATTCCCATATGTGATTAAATACAAGCAAGGTAAGGAGAATGTGGTTGCTGATGCATTATCTAGAAGGTACACTTTACTTAACTCACTTAGTGCTCAATTGCTAGGTTTTGAGTTTATAAAAGAGTTGTATCATCATGATGCTGATTTCGGTGATATATACATTTCTTGTGATAATGGGGCTGTTTCTAATGATTTTTACTTGTTTAATGTTTTTTTGTTCAAAAGAAATAAATTGTGCATTCCTAAATGTTCTATGAGGGAATTGTTGATTAAGGAGGCACATAGAGGGGGCCTAATGGGACATTTTGGGGTCAATAAGACCTATGATATACTTTTAGAACATTTCTTTTGGCCTGGTATGAAACATGATGTGCATAAAGTTTGTGAGCATTGCATTACATGTAGAGAAGCTAAGTCTAGGTTGAAACCGCATGGGTTATACACACCGTTACCTGTTCCTAATGAACCTTAGACTGATTTGTCTATGGATTTTGTGCTTGGATTGCCTAGAACTAGGAAAGGTTGTGATAGTATCTTTGTTGTGGTTGATAGATTTAGTAAGATGGCTCATTTTATACCATGTCATAAAACTGATGATGCTCAATTGATTGCTGATTTATTTTTTAAAGAAGTTATGCGTTTACATGGCATACCTAAGAGTATTGTTAGTGATAAAGATGTTAAGTTCTTAAGTCATTTTTAGCGTGTGTTGTGGGGAAAGTTAGGAACTAAGCTGATATTTTCAACTACTTGTCACCCTCAAACCGATGGGCAAAGTGAAGTAGTAAATAGGACTTTGATTACCTTACTTAGAGCAATTATAGAAAAGAACATTAGGACATGGGAGGATTGTTTACCATTGGTGGAGTTTGCTTACAATAGGGCTGTTCATAGCACTACTCATTGTTCTTCATTTGAGATTGTTTATGGATTTAATCCACTTACTCCTATTAATCTATTACCATTGCCACCTAACAATTTTGTGAGTGTTGATGCTGATTCTAAAGCAGATTTGGTGAAGAAGTTACATAAGCAAGTTAAGGAGAGGATTGAAAAGCAAAATGCTAAAATAACTTCACATGTGAACAAAGGAAGGAAGCTAATGATTTTTCAGCCTGGGGATTGGGTGTGGGTACATTTTCGCAAAGAAAGGTTTCCACTTCAAAGGAAATCTAAGCTAAACCCAAGAGGAGATGGTCCTTTTCAAATCCTTGAAAGAATTAATGACAATGCATACAAAGTGGACTTGCCAGGTGAGTATAATGTTAGTACTTCATTTAATATGGCTGATTTGAGTCCTTTTGATATAGGTGATGGTTTTGATTTGAGGACGAATCCTTTTGAGGAGAGGGAAAATGTTATGGATCAGCCTACATACCAAGTGGAGCGGATTCAACATCATGAAGATGAGAGAGATCAAGAAGGCAAGGATAAAGTTCAAGAGGTTTCTAGTCCAATCAGTATGCCTCAAGGACCTATAACAAGATCTCATTCTAAGAAGCTTCAACAAGCCTTAATCCATCATCTACAAGGCTTAGTGAATTTGGCTAGTGAGGGTTTGCAAGGACACCAAAGCTTTGGATTATGTACAGCCCAAGTTCCTTACAACTTAATTCAAGTCCAAGTTACTAATGGGTTTAATTAAGTTTGTAATGGGCCATATTAGTTATGGGCTGGTTTTAATTAGTTTTAATAAAATTAGATTAGTTCTTAATCTTAGAGTTTGATTTGTCAACTCTTGTCATTAATGGGAACTTGCTCATTAGGGTTTCTTTGTAAAGGCTATTAATAAGCCATTGGCTGCGTGTTTTTGGACAGAATATGATTGAATTATTAAACCTAAAGGCTGTTTGCTTTTATCTTTGTGTTCTTATATAGAATACATGCTTTAGGAACATTCAAGTAGATTAATCATCTTCTTATGGAGTGTTTCGAAATTGGAATTTAGAAATAAGTTTTCCTTATTCCAATTCTTTGATCATCTTATCTAAGCAATATGAATTCTAACCATTCTTAGGGGTTGTTGCCGAATTGAGTATTAGGGTTTTCAAGTTAATGCTTTGGGGGTTCAAATACATAAAGGGGTTCTCAAAGCTTATTCTTGGAGGTTCTGCATCACTAGCCCATGTGACCATGTGAAAGAGGCCAATTATGAAAGAGTTGAAGGGATTATTTAGTCAGAGCTTGAGGCTGGAGATTGGAGAATCGCAAACTTTAGTAGCTCATTTCCAAGTGAAGTAAAGCTAGTGGAGGAGATAAAGGCTTTATAAGATAAGGACCCATGTTTGGTTAGGATAAAGGATAAGACAGAGGAAGGAAAGAACCCTAAATTTGAAGTGACTGATGGGATTCTAAAGTGTGGAAAAAGATATATGTGCCTGATGTCAATGGACTAAGGGAAAGGATACTAAAGGAAGCACATTAGACACCTTATTGTGCTCATCTTGGAACTTCCAGTATGTACCACAATGTGAGAGCTAATTATTTATGGCCTAGACTAAAGGAGGATATGGCTAAGTTTGTGGCATCGTGCCTAACTTGCCAACAAGTCAAATACAAGCATCAATGACCCTTTAGACTGTCGCAAGAGATTGAGCTACCTCAATAAAAGTGGGAGAGTATCACGATGGACTTCGTAGTTAGCTTACCTAGAACCTTTAAAGGATATGACTATGTATGGGTTATAGTGGATTGACTAACTACATTAACGAGATCGTGAAATTGCATGGAGTACCGATTTCTATCATTTCGGATTGAAGCACTTAGTTCACCTTGAGATTCTAGCAAAAGTTGCAAGAAGTGTTGGGAATGCAATTGGACTTCAATACAATGTTCCACCCTTAAACAAATGGACTATCTAAAAGGATAATCTAGACACTTGAAGACATGTTAAGAATTTGTGTCCTAGATTTTAGTGGTAGCTAGGATAAGTACCTACCTTTGATTGACTTTGCTTATAACAACAGCTATCATTCATCCACCGACATAGCACCATACAAAGCTTTATATGGAAGGAAATGTCGTTCCCTAGTTTGTTGGGTTAAGCCTAGAGACAAGTATATGGAGATGTATAAATTGCTTAAGGAGACTATCAAAGAGGTACCTTTGATTCAAGATCGACTAAAAATGGCCTTCAGTCGACAAAAGAGCTATATAGACCCTAAGAGGAAGGATGTACATTTTGCCATGGGAGATCATGTCTTTTTGAAGGTCTTTCTAATGAAAGGTGTCATGAGATTTGGTAAGAGAGGAAAGCTATTCCCTTGCTTCATTGATCCTTTCAAAATCTTGGATAAGGTTGGGGAAGTATTTTATAGACTTGCCTTACGCCCTACAATGGCATATGTATCGGATCCATCCCATGTTTTATCACTGCCAAACATCACAATAGATGGGCAACTGTCCTATAAGGAATTACCAATAGCCATAGTGGATCAAAAAGTGAAAAGGTTAAGGAACAAGGAGTTACCTATGATCAAGGTTCAATGGTGAAATCATAGAATAGACGAGTGTACTTAGGAAGCCGAGAAGGAGATGCCACAGAGGCATCCTTAACTTTTTGAGAGCATATAAGTACGTATCTAAATTTGAGGACAAATTTCTTTTAAGGGGGGAGAATGTAACAACCGACACTCACCCTAGGAGTTTCATAACAATTTGCTTGAATTTAGAACTATTAGGACTAAGTGTGTGCTTTTATGAAAATTCATGTGTTATGTGATTGATGAGTATATGACATGTTAAATTAGCTCAAATATGCAAAATATGAATTATTATAGTGAAATAACTTATTTATATGAAGTGCATAAGTATAAAATAATTTATTGCAAATGAATTGAATTTTCATGCATAAGGCAATTTTTAAGTATAAAATAATTTTTTATAAGCATTTTAAAAATATTTTTAAATAAATATTTTGGGAGGAACTTTAATGAGAATAATAAAATATTTTTAATTACCTATAATCAACCTATAAATTAAATAAAAGGCCCAATTTCCCAAAAGCCCACTACACCAAAACACTCCTAACCTAGCTCATTAATGGCAAACTTGTAATTTTGCCAAAACCCTAAATATATAAGCTAAAATTCAGCCAGCCCTAAGGAGACAACCACCATTCTATTATTCTTCAAATTTCCTATAGAAAAATTGTCTCAAAAATATTCTCTTAACCGAAATTCACAACGTACCTTCAAACCTTATGATTTTGCAATTGTTTTCATAAGTTTTTCTCTTTTTCAATTTACTATTTGATTTTTATGAAACTAACCATGAATAAACTATTTTGAGCTATGAATTTACTATTTTTCCCTTAATTAAATTTGGCCTAGGTGATTATTTTGGAGGAGAAACCGATTTTCAACAAAAAACACAACTCCTTCGCACATCCACGAAAGGTGAACCCTAAAACTCAAAGTTGGAATTTTTCAAGCATATATTTAAGGGGGGGCTCCCAATATGCATATTGAAGTGATTTAAATTAATTTTTGTTATGTTTAAATGAAAAATATTAATTTAAACCATATTTTTGTATGTTATTGTAATGTTTGGAAAGTACGAAAAGCAAGAGAATTCATGGTTTTCACCCTAAAACCTAAAGTTGGAAAATTTTCAGTTGTATAATATGCAAGGGTGCTAATTCCTATGTGTTACTATTATAAAATTATTTTTTATCATGTTTACATGAAAAATGTTCATTTAAATTATGTCTTTGCATATTAATGCAATGAATGAAAAGCGCGAAAAGTAAGAAAAATCCATGTTTTGCCTTGATAGCATGTATTCGGCCTACATAGGGATTTTAATTCCAATATTTATAATTTTTATATGATATTTTTTAATGATTTTTGACATGTATATATGAATAATAAATGATTTAATTGCATGTTGGTTGAAGGGATAACTCTAGACAAAGTCTAAAAAGGTTTGGCTTACATAGGCTTTACTTACCCTATTGCTATGTTATGATTAATATGTGTATATGATTAAGTGACAAGTGAAATAGGTCTTATGATGTGTTAGTAGTGAATTAATGATGTTAAATTGACTATGAGATGGATGGTATGATTTTTTCAAAAGAGATAAGCATGGCTCTTCAAGGTTATTTGTTAAGTTGATATATATATAGTGTTTAGTGTACTAAGTTGAATGTTAAATGAAATTGATATTAAGATCATAATATATTGTGTTTGACTTTAGAAAAGTCATAGTATGAGTTTTTATGTGATTTCATGTGAGCCTAAGAAGGCTAAGTGTGCAAGACTTTAAAAGTCAACATGTTATGTGCAAGTGATGATTGCATTTCTAAGTGCAACTCCAAGTATATGTGAATGGGGTAGTTATGGGATAGGATAGCATGATGTTAAGTAAATTCTAAGTATTGAATTGTAATGTATATTAGAGCTTATGGATTATTAGAAGTTCAAGGGCTACAAGTACTAGGAGCAATGGAACCACAAGGTGAGTAAACATTATGTTCATGCTCCAAGTACAAATTATCATAATATGTGAACCTTTGAGATTCTTGAAACCCAATTTCTTTTTTATTTTCAATTATAATTATATGAATTAAACTATTGATAATCATTCATTAATAAGAAATAACCTTTGTGATTATTGCCTTACCTTACTCTCTTTCTAGAACCACAATATTGTTTATCTTTTATTCAATAAGTTAAACATCTATTGTTATTGCAATACATGTGATTACATTCTTCAATGCTACTATTATCTCTCCTTTGTGTTATGAGTGAGCAAGGCAGTAGCCCTCACTCTATATTTATGTTACGAGTGAATAAGGCAACTGCCTTCACTCTATATTTATATTATGAGCAAACAAGGCAATAACCTTCATTCTAAAATTATGTTACAAGCAGATAAGGAAGCAACCTTCACTCTCTATCTATGTTATGAGTGGACAAGGTAGTAGCCTTCACTCTATATGTACAAGTTATAAGTTTGATATCTGTGAACCTTGCTCATTTGCAAACCATGATTTATGAAACTTGAACCCTTATAAAGGGGTATGTGCTATTTTACAAGTTTTATTATTTACTCATTGAGATCATTTATCTCACCCATTTTCCTTATGTGGTTTCAGGTGAGCATTATGAGGAGGCAAGGTGATCGCTTAAGCAACCTACTCCGCTTGGAAAATTCCCTTGTCAAAGTTTATTATTATGCTATGTTATGATGAGTCCCTAGATGCTCTGGGAGTTTATGTTTGGGGAGTTCATAATTGGAATATTTTTCTTTTGATAATTCATTTGGAGTCTTAAGTATTTCTTTTCTTATGGATTGTATTTAATGTATATTTTAACTATTCTTCTGCAACTTAAGGTTTTTCTTATAAATGGTTTAGTTAAGTTAATGCATGATGTTCAGTATGATCTTAGGCAATGTTTTCATATGCATAAATGGGTTCTACAAGCAAGGGTGATCTTATATCTCTCCATGTTCTAGGATCGTCATATCTCTAAAATTGGGATGTGACACATGATAACAAAGGCACTAACTTGAAAACCCCTCATTCGCAAGAAAGAAGAACTGTATGGGGTTTGATTCTCATTCAAAGGGATATGTAGGCATGCCATCTCTAAGGCATTCAACTTTGCTAAAATTAACCACTTTTTCTCTCTATCACCTTCTTTGTATAGTTTAGGATTGAAATTGCTTTTCTTAAATAAAAGTCAAAATTTTAGTTCTTTTTATTACAATTGTTTCATTACTTTTTTCTTACTTTAGTTGTTTAGGTTATATTTAGGGAATGTGTGCTTTTCCTAAAACACATAAGGCTAGAGAAAGATCCCTTGATTTTGACATTTTGACTTGTAATAATTTTAAGTAGTTTTTCTTTATTTTTCGTATTTTGTAGTTATCATTACCTCATATTCACCATGCATTGCATGAGTAATATTTGTTTCATGCATCATGTTATATATGTTTATGCATACATAAAAACTTCTTTTTTATAAAAGCCATTTTGTATTAAGCTGAACAAATTTTTTGCATTGTTTTAACCAAAACCTAGTCCTTGAGTTCCCGAGCCCTCTTTGGTCATTCGAAGACTAATGCTTTTCCTTAGGATAAATGGTATAATTTTGGAGTCAATCAAATTGGGTTTTTCCTTTAATTTTCCCAACTAAAATAAACAAAATTAAAATGGTGACTCCTTTTGCAAATTACAATTTACCAAATACAATTTTCTGAACTCATAGCAGATCGGGATGGTGCTTAGGCGAGGCCTCATAGTTGGTGACTCTTCTAGGGAATCCAAAATCTTTTTCAAAATAAAATATGAATGTGGACTACTGTAAAATAAAAATTTTAGCTTTTTATTACAAAATAGCTTTTCATACATCACTACATTGGACTCCTAGTCCAACACTCTAGCTTCCTACGAAAACAAAGGATAGAAAGTAACATCGAGTGAGTAACCTTCCTCAAGTCTGCTTGCCAAAAATGAAATCATCTAGCCCATGACATATCCTCTAATCCTTTTAGAGGTGTAACGAGTATACATATACCGTTGGGCCAACGCAAGGCTCTTTGACTTACATGTGGTTAGGTATATTGCATCTCTTGTGTGATGGGTTCCTGTAATACCTGAGGTTTCCATAGCACATTAGAGTTATAATAATACCATAGAATATGAATTTTTATGAATATATTACCAATGATATAGTAATGGGATGAAAGGAACCCTTTTTAGTGCTAAGTGTATGATTGTGTATTTTTATGAAGTCTGAATGTTCATGCATATTTTATTGAATTAATTTAAGGCAATATGTCTTTGTTTGAGTTATTTCGATATGGGAAGGTAGAATTTAAAAGTTCCAAGTGAAAGCGAAGAGAAAAAGTAACGAAAAATTTTTGAGTTCGAAAAACGTGTTCAGGTGGGCTTGTTAATGGGCTTTGGACTCAAGGCCCAAGCCTATGAAATGGTTGGCCCACTAAGGCTCAAAATTGGTAAAGCTTAACTCTACTAGGGTTAGAATAAATTACCTACGATTAAAATGGTGAGTAATTGGGTTAAACACCAAAGTTGACTAGAAAGCCACTATATTTGACTAAGTCTATTTCTTAATAATGGTGGAAATCTCATTTCACCATCACCATTGTCCAAATTCATCATTCATCATCATTATTTATGCTAAGTCACCATCCACCTAAGAGTGATCTTAGCCATCCACCTTGATTCATCATAGCCATCCATCTTAATTGAATCATAGCCATTGAAGTTGTGAAATTAAATCACAACCATCCATTCCTTCCATATATAAGTAAAAAGATGTTAATCTCTTCTCATTTGGCAAATTCACCTTAAAAAAAAAAAAAAAACACAACTCCCACTAAAAGAAAAACCTCTCAACTTGTTCTTCAACTTATAACCAAATTTTAAGCATTTCAAGGTAAGGTTTTGTACATAAGAGATTCTTTCCTTGTTTCTAGCATAAGAGTGATAGATTGCTAATAATTATATGCCTTTCTTTTGATTTATATGGTTTGATTTTGGTAGAGGGATTTAAGGAAGGATTAGTTTTATATGTTAATTGATGGAATTTGAGTATAGGAGTTAAGAAATTGGGGTTTAATAAGTGAGAAACAACAAAAGAAGCATGAGAAAATCAATAAAGGTTAGGTAGCCATGGGTGACCACACAGCTGGGATTCCAGCCGTATAATAAGGAAATTTAAAAACTCATCCAGTGGTCTCCCATAGGTGGAGGCACAGCTGGGATTTCACCCATAGGCAATTATGTTTCTAGCCATATTAGAATAGTTGTTCTAGTGTTTGTGACTTATTGCTAGATTATTTCATTTAACATTTTTTATGAATTTCCTCATTCGTGATCTTATAATAAGATCATTGAGAATGCAGTTAGATGATAATATTACATGTGTTTCTTTGACTATGCTATGGAGGATATTTAAAAGATATTGAATTGGTTTATGACATGTGTAAGCAAGGGTAAATGATATGTAATATTGAGGAATGATATGTTCATATGAACTAGTTAGAGTTTAGTTAGAAAGTTAAAGGAATAGAGTTTGATGTACCCTTGTTTGGGTGTGTTTGTAGAATTAAAAGGCAAGAACATTGCTTGGGATATCGAGGAGCCTCACTATTAGTTACACTAAGTCTATCGGTATAGGAGCTAAGGAGTAAGAGGTGAGTACTTAATAATATATTACAACTTGTGTTTTAAATATAAACATAAATGTTAAATCATTTTCAAAAAGAAATGCATTGCAATTCTTAGGCATGCATTATCTACATTACTAATTATTGAGCCATAGTGAATTAAGTATTCCTTTATGGCACTTGGCCAAATGAGCTTGTATTGCTTTGATCTTATAATGTGATCAATATGGGATTCTAATTGCTTATTGATATATTATCCATTGAATCATTTTATGGATAGAAAGATAAAATGTTATAATGATACCATGATAAGCAGAAAACCCCTCTGATATGGGATAGTACATCAGACCTTGTGCACAATAGTAATGGACCCACAAATAGGGTAAAGATTATTCGAACCTTAGCTGGGAAAGGTTTAAGGTTTCCAGTACATATGACCTGATAAGTTGTATGTATGACTAGGCATGTGGGAGTGAGCAAGGTGTATGCTGCCACTTGATTGATTAAGGGGGAAACATACCATTTCCATGAAAGGAAATTTTCTACTAAAGATATAATAGTTATTCTACATATGTGGGAACATCATTTCATAAGAAGAATTTCTGATCCATTTTGCCTATTGTTAAAAGAAATCACCATTGTACATACATCATTGCTTAGCCTTTATAATATTATTCTATACTTATTGAGCTTTGTCTCATCCCGTAGTTGTTGTTTATTTTCAAGACCAGTTGATAGATTAGCAAGGTAAATTCCAAGTTCTGCGTCTCTGCTTG
Organism: Reutealis trisperma; assembly: GCA_947687605.1. Taxonomy (NCBI): domain Eukaryota; kingdom Viridiplantae; phylum Streptophyta; class Magnoliopsida; order Malpighiales; family Euphorbiaceae; genus Reutealis; species Reutealis trisperma. Next base: position 341,951 of record CANTUT010000274.1, on the reverse strand, counting down.
GAAATTGCATTGCTACTTTTAATATTATGATGTATATACTATGTTGTATCTTAGAAGTTTTACTCTAGAGCTCCATGGATTGTTAATGTCACATCCCAACCTTATGAGATACGACAGTCCTAGAACACGGGGAGAGATAAGGTCACCCACGCCCGTAGAACCCATTAACATATAACAATGATGCCTAGGATCTTACTGAACCTTCTTCATTAACTCATTTAAAACATTTAGATAAAGACCATAATTTGCGGAAGACTTAAAGTAAATCGTTACATATAAAATCCATAAGGAAAAATAATATAAATCTCTATAAGTATCAATTAACATTCCCAGAGCATCTAAAAACAGGACTTCATTAACATAGTATTATTGATAACTTGGACAAGGAATTCCCCAAGCGAAGTAGAATGCTTGAGCCATCACCTTGCCTCCTCACATTTGCTCACCTGGAACCACACAAGGAAAAGGGGTGAGATAGATGATCTCAATGAGTAAACAAAAAGGCACATACATTATCACATATTCCTTTGAAAGGAAACACATAGCTTATACACATAATTCATGGTTTATAACTCATGAATCAGGTTGCAATTTAAGCAAGGGTTCAATTTAGCAAGTTTGCAGAAATCACACTTATAACACTTATAGAGTGAAGACTATACTCAATTCACTCTAAACACATTGAGGAGAGGTGGCCTTTGCTAAATTCCAACTCCCATCACTTAGAAAGCATGAAGCTGATCAGGCTCCACGGCCAGAGCCGCCCCTTCTAGCTGAGGTGGATACACTACTCCTATCCATCGGGTTAAGACCATGTGCACAAGTTCTGATGATTACCCGCATAGGCACGAGGATTTTGTAGAGGTGCCATAGCTAGAGCTATTGGTAAACACAATTAACAATATCAATTAAGGCAATAATAACATGTAATTCAATATCAATAGTAGTTTGGCTTTCAACAATAATACAATGAAAGTACAGTTCCAGAAAGAATACAAGTTAGGGTGTTAATTCACAAGAAATTCTCGTTAGATAACAAAATAGTTTTGGACCAAATGTCCCTTGGCAACCCAAGCCTAACAAAGAAATCATATAATAAAATAAAAATGGAAAGAACTTGGGTTTCAAAGATCACAAAGGTTCACATAGCAATATATCACATTCTTGTAACACAACAAAATGTTGTTTACACTTATAGCATGAATACGATGTTTACTCACCTTGGGGTTCCTTTGCTCTTAGTACACGTAGTCCCTTTTGCACTTCTAAAGCTCCTCAAACTCTAACATAATATTTGATTTAATACTTAGTATTTATTTACTCATGATGTTCCTATCCCATAACTACTCATACACATATAGCATACACATTAGAGTTCACTCATAGGTGTACTCATCACTTGCACATATCACGTTGACTTAAAAGTCTTGCATATCTAGGCCTTATAGGCTCATATGAAAACACATTGCAATCATATCAATACCTTTTTAAGGTTATCACATTATCATTACCCCAATATCAATTCACTTGTCAATTATCTTAGTTCACTTTACACTTCCATATATGTCAACTTAACAATTAATCCTTCAAACATCATACTTAACTCTTATGATCCCTTTTACTTTATTAACTCATAACCATATATTCATCATCAAGTCATCACAACATCTAGTTCCATATTTCCCAATCACATTTGCATTCTAACCACAATATAATATTAAGATACCTTAAGTATACGTTTAAGCTTATCTAGGATCATACCTTCAACTAACATGCAATTTCATCATCTACTATACATACATACATGTCAACAATCACCAAGACACATCACATAAAATTTATAAACATTTGCATACAATTTTTCATGTAGGCCGAATGCATCATTAAGGTGAAAACCAAATTCTTCTTCTTTTCATGCTTTCCGTCTATTTTAGAAATATGTAAAAACATGGTTTGAACCAAGATTTTTTATGTAAACATAACAAAAATCATTTTAGAACTTAAATCCATAAGAATCAGCCACTATTGGTGCCATTAATATATAAAAATTCAATCTCTTGCATTATAGTGCACAAAACATGAGTTTTATTGTTTTCGGTATTTTTTGGTCATTTCACAAATATGCAAACAAGTTGTTTAAACCATTATTTTTCATTCAATCATTGAAAATATCAGTTTAGAACACATTCCTTCATGAATCGGCAACCATAGGTAAGGTTTATACAAAAAAATTCCAAGTTCAAAGGCTTAGGTGAAAAATCATAAGTTTCCGCGCTTTCCGCGCATTTCATTTATTTCAGTGATAAACAGACACATGATTCAAATCATTATTTTTCATCTAAACAAAACAAATATCATATTAGAACACCTATACATACAAATCGGTAGCCATATGACCATGAAAGAATAAAATTTTCCAACTTCCAAGTTCTAACACGAAAACCTTGAATTCTTTTGTCTTTTGAAACTTTTCGGTCATCGCAGAAATATGCAAAAATATTATTTAATCCAATATTTTTCATCGAAATAAATAAAAAATCAGTTTAAAATATCACCATGCACAAATTCCCCCTCCCCCCCCCCCCTCCCCCCCTTTATGATGTTTATGCAATAAAATTGTAATTTTAAGTTATAGAATTCACCTTTGGAGAAATCTTGCGGAAAGAATCGTGTTTTCGGTAGAAAATAAATTTTCTCTCCCAAAAATTCACTCAAAAAAAATTGAATCTATAGAAATTAGTAATCAAATAGTTCAAAATAATTTTCCCATAATTTATTTCATAGAAAACAGTTTAGAAATCGAAAGAGAATAAAAACTTACGATTTTACGATCATGAAATCGGGAAACGGTAAAGTATTTTTGATATTTTGGTAGAGAGAATTATTTTGAGAGATTTTTCTATTAGAATACGGAAAGAATAAGGGAATGGCTACTGGAAACCCTTGTTTGGCAGAAAATTAGAATATATATTAGGGTTGGAGTGGAATTTCCACTTTTACCCTTAATGAAATAGGTTATGAGCATTTTTGCGTAGTGGGCTTTTGGGTATTTGGGCTTTTTCTTTAAAAATTTTGGCTGAATGGATTTAAAAATGAAAATAATATTTTTCTTTTTAATTCTGGAATATTTTCCTCAAAAATATTTATTTAAAAATATTTTAAAAATACCCATAAAATTATTTTATGCTTAAAAATTGTTTTATGCATGAAAATTCATTTTATTTAAAATAAATTATTTTATGCAAATGCACTTCATATAAATTATTTATTTCACAATGGCAACACATATTATGCATATTAAAATTAATTTAATATGCCACATACTCATCAATCACTTAGATCACAAATTTTCACACAAGCACACACTTAATCTTATATATTCTAATTCAAGCAATTTACCACAAAAATTCCTAGGGTGGGTGTGGGTTGCTACAGTTAAGGTCTGTAATAATGATATAATTTATAATATTATTAGTATGTATGTGGTTTGGTACTATTTTATTTTAGTTTAAGTTTTTAAGTAATATATGAACGAGTTGTAATTAAAATACTAGAAAATGGAGTTTAAAAGCAATATGCATGAAAATGGATTTAAAATAGTAATTATTTATCATATAAACAATTAATATGGTAATCGGTGATAAGGAATGGTTATTTTGGTTTCGATCTTGGGATAAAGGTAATGTGGTTTTCTTCAGCAATTAATAACTTTTAAGAGGGTTCTATGGGTTTAGGTGACCTTATGTCTCCCTATGCCCTAGGACAATCATGGTTCAAAGATGCGTCATGGCAGTTCCTTTCAAACCACCCTTACTCTTTCAAGTAATAACTCATAAAACCTTCCTTTGGGATTGTACTCACCATAATACTGAACTTGGTATACCATTACCATGAAACCTTTTTCATTTATGCATACATGCATGCGTGCATCATGCAAGAATCCTATTAAAGTGGAAATTTTGAAAACCACCCAAACACTACTAGTCCCTATCACATCCCAACTTTAGAGATATGAAGGTCTTAGAACATGGGGAAACATAAGGTTACCCACACTCATAGAACCTACTTATACTTACACAAAGCATGCCAAGGAACATACCAAGCCCTATGCACTAACTTAAATGTCCAATAATATAGGGAACTTCAATATGCAGAAGAATAGTTTAACAAAATACTTTGAAAACATCTTATAAGGGAAATAACATTTAAATTCTTAAAATAAATCATCAATGATTAATATCCCAAATAAACTCCTAGAGTGTCTAGTAGTAACTCTTCATAACATAATATAATTAAAGACTTTGACAAGGAATCCCCAAGTGAAGTAGAATGCTTGAGCCATCACCTTGCCTCCTCACATTTGTTCACTTGAAACCACAAAAGAGAAATGGGTGAAATAGATGATCTGAATGAGTAAGCAATATAGCATTTGAATGAGTAAGCAATATAGCATTTACAATATCATATATCCCATTTTCAAAGAAAGCCCATTGCATATAACCCATAGCTCATGATTTACAAATCATGGTTTCACATTTTCACTTTAGCAAGATTTTAACTAGAACAGGTTTACAGAAATCACACTTATAACACTTATTACCCACAAAGAGTAAATGACTATGTTAGCTCATTCACTCGAGGGAGAGGTGGCCTCATACCAAATTCCAACTCCTAACCCATAACTTATAAAGTTATGAAACTGATCAAGCTTTATGGCTAGAACTGCCCTTTCTAACTGAGGTGGATACACTACCCCTATCCATTGGGTTAAAACCATATTCACAGGCTTTGATGATTACGCGCATTGGCATGAGGATTTTTGCATCAAGGATTAAAGGTACCATAGCTAGAGCTAATGGTATTCACATATAACAATAGCACTTAAGGTAACAATAACATGTACCACAATAATAACAGTAGTTTAACTTTTTGAACAAAAGGTTCAATAGTAGTGTAATTCCAGAAAGAAAGTAGGTATGGTGCCATCTTAAAGGGTTTCTCATATCATTGAATAAACATTTTTGGTTTTTGAGCCAATTGTCCTTTAGCAACCTAAGCTTAGCAAAGAAATCACATAATCAAATTTAAATGAAGTGAACTTGGGTTTCAAGAATCTCAAAGGTTCCCATTAACTTAATCATGATAGCTAGTACTTATAACAATAACATAATGTTTACTCACCCTGTGGTTCCTTCACTCCTAGTGCTTGTAGCCTTTGAACCTACAAAACTCCTTAAGCTCTAACATAATATTTAATTCAATACTTAGTATATATTTAATCATCATGATATCCTATCCCATAACTACCCCATGCACGTATAACATTTGCATTCACTTAGAGTTACACATAGATGTGCACTCATCACTTGCACATAATATATTGACTTTAAAAGTCTTGCCCATTTAGCCTTTCTAGGCTTTGTAACAACCCACACCCACCCTAGGAATTTTCGTGATAAATTGCTTGATTTATAACTATTAAGGTTAAGTGTGTGCTTGTGTGAAAATTTGTGTTTAAGTGATTGATGAGTATGTGGCATATTAAATTAATTTTAATATGCATAATATGAGTTGCTATTGGGAAATAAATGATTTACATGAAGTGCATTTTCATAAAAGAATTTATTTTAAATAAAATGAATTTTCATGCATAAGACAACTTTTAAGCACAAAATAATTTTATGGGTATTTTTAAAATATTTTTAAATAAATATTTTTGGGAGAAATGTTCTTGAATTAATAAGAAAAATATTCCTTTTATTTTAATTCTTATTTAGCCAAAAATTTAAAGGAAAAGCCCAAATACCCAAAAGCCCACTACACAAAAATCCTCATAACCTAATTCATTAAGGGTATTAGTGGAAATTCCACTCCAACCTTAATATATATTCTAAATTTTGGCCAAACCAGGGTTTCCAGCAGCCATTCTCTTACTCTTTCTGTATCTTGGTAGAAAATTCTCACAAAATATTTCTCTCTACTGAAATATTGAAAACGCCTTTCCATTTCGCGATTTCGTGACCGTAATCGTAAGTTTTTATTCTCTTTCGATTTCTAAACTGATTTCTATGAAATTATGAGAAAATCATTTTGAACTATTTGATTACTGATTTTTATAGATTTAATTCTGTTTGGGTGAGTTATTGGGAAAAAAAACTTATTTTCTACTGAAAATATGATTCTTTCTGCAAGATTTCTCCAAAGGTGAATTCTATAACTTAAAATCACAATTTTTATGCATAAAAATCATTGCGGGGGGGGGGGGGGGGGGGGCATTTGTGCATGGTTGATTTCTAAATTGATTTTTGATTTGTTTTGATGGAAAATATTGGATCAAATAATATTTCTGCATATTTTTGTGATGACCAAAAAGTTTTGAAAAACAAAGGAATTCAAGGTTTTCCTGTTAGAACTTGGAAGTTAGAAAATTTTATTCTTGCATGGTCATATGGCGACCAATTTGTATGAATAAGTATTCTAATATGATATTTGTTTTGTTTAGATGAAAAATAATGATTTGAATCATGTGTCTGTTTATCGCTGAAATGAACGAAATGCGCGAAAAGCTCAGAAACTCATGATTTTTCACATAAGCCTTTAAACTTGGAATTTTTTTGTATAAACCCTATCTATGGCTGCCGATTCATGAAGGAATGTGTTCTAAACTAATATTTTCTATGATTGAATGAAAAATAATGGTTTAAACAACCTGTTTACATATTTCTGAAATGACCTGGAAATACCGAAAATAAGAAAACTAATGGTTTTGTGTTCTATGATTCAAAAGTTGAATTTTTGTGTATAAATAACACCAATAGTGGCCAATTCATATGGATTTAAATTCTAAAATGATTTTTGTTGCTTTTACATGAAAAATCTTAGTTCAAACCATGTTTTTACATATTTATGAAATAGACGGAAAGTACGAAAAGAAGAAGAATTTGGTTTTTACCTTAATGATGCATTCGGCCTACATGAACAATTTTGTCCCAATGATTATAAATTTTATGTGATATGTTTTGATGATTGTTGACATGTATGTACGTAAAATAAATGATAAAATTTCATGTTAGTCGAAAGTATGATCCTAGATAAGCTTAAATGCATTTTGGTATACTTAAGGTATACTTAAGGTATCTTAACCTTATATTGTGATTAGAATGCAAATGTGGTTGAGGAATTTGGAACTAGATGTTATGATGACTTGATGATGAACATATGGTTATGAGTTAATGAAGTGAAAGGGATCATAAGAGTTAAGCATGATGCTTGAAAGATTAATTGTTAAGTTGACATGTATGGAAGTATAAAGTGAACTAAGATAATTGATAAAGTGAATTGATATTGAGGTAATAATATTGTGATGACCTTAAAACAAAGGTATTAATGTGATTGCAATGTGTTGTCGTGAGAGCCTATAAGGCTAAGTATGCAAGACTTTTAAAGTCAATGTGTTATGTGCAAGTGATGAGTACACCTATGTGTGAACTCTAATGTGTATGCTATATGTACATGGGTAGTTATGGGATAGGAGCATCATGAGTAAATAAATACTAAGTATTAAATCAAATATTATGTTAGAGTTTGAGGAGCTTTAGAAGTGCAAAAGAGACTACATGTACTAGGAGCAAAGGAACCCCAAGGTGAGTAAACATCGTATTCATTCTTCAAGTGTGGGCAAATGCCTCATTCATGTTATAAGTGCAAGTAACATTTTGTTATGTTACTAATGTGATATATTGTTATGTGAGCCTTGTGATCTTTGAAACCCAAGTTCTTTCTATTTTAAATATTATTATATGATTTCTTTGTCAAGCTTGGATTGCCAAGGGACATTTGGTCTAAAACTATTTTGTTTATCCAATGAGAATTTCTTGTGATTAACACCCTAACTTGCATTCTTTCTAGAACTACACTATCACTGTATCATTATTTAAAAGCTAAACCACTATTATTATTAAAATACATGTTATTGTTGCCTTATGTGATATTGTTAATTGTGATTACCATTAGCTCTAGCTATGGTACCTTTACCCTTTATGCAGAATCCTCGTGCCGATGCTGGTAATCATCGAAACCTTTATACATGGTCTTAACCTGATGGATAGGGGTAGTGTTTCCACCTCAGCTAGAAAAGGGCGGTTCCAGCCATGGGGCCTAATTAGCTTCATGCCTTCTATGTGATAGGAGTTGGAATTTGGTATAAGGCCACCTCTCCTCAATTTGTTCGAGTGATAAAGCAATAGCCTTCACTCACTATGTGTTATAATTGTGATTTCTGCAAACTTGCCAAATTGAACCCTTGCTAAATTGCAACCTGATTCATGAATTATAAATCATGAACTATGTGTATAAGCTATGTGTTTCCTTTTTAAAGGAATATGTGATAATGTATGTGCATTTTCGTTTACTCATTGAGATCATCTATCTCACCCCTTTTTCCTTACGTGGTTCCAAGTGAGCAAATGTGAGGAGGCAAGGTGATGGCTCAAGCATTCTACTTTGGTTGGGGAATTCCTTGTCCAAGCTATCAATAATACTATTTTTATGAAGTCTTGTCATTAGATGCTCTGGGAATGTTGATTGATACTTATTGATATATATTATTTTCCTTATGGATTTTATATGTAATGATTTATTTTAAGTCTTCCGCAATTTATGACATTCATTAAATGTTTTAAATGAGTTAATGTAAGAGGTTTGGTAAGACCCTAAGTATGATTTATTTTTAAGTAAGTGGATTCTACGGGCGTGGGTGACCTTATGTCTCCCCGTGTTCTAGGATTGTCATACCTCTAAGGTTGGGATGTGACAAAGGTGGTATCAGAGCCGTAGTTTTAAAAGTCTAGTTTAGGCTTGTTTTATATGAGTTGCTTAAGTAAAATCCTAGAGCATAGAAATTTTCCTGTCATGTCATTTGGAGTCTATCGCTAGCATAATTCTGTGAAATCCTAGTAGATTTTAGTAATCCTTATTATTGTTTGCCTGACTTACGATTCTTCTGACAGATGACAAAGAAGATTATGCTTGCTCGAGGACCGTGACCCAAAGCACCCCGTGTGACCTGTAAAAGGACTTGGCCAGAGAAGCTTGAGAAAGTTGTAACTGTAATTCACCCTATGAAAGAGAAGACCCCTGACAAAGAGGAGGACCCCGAGGAGCGCTTAGGTCCTGATTGGGTTTATAGTAAGGTTCAAAAATTAGAGGGTAACTATTCATACTTGAAGGAGGAAAATCAACGTCTTAAGATTATGATTCATGCACTAAGAGAGGATATGGAGCACCTCAGGTCAGGGATTGTTGAGCACAGAGGAGATTACTCGCCAGTGAGGTCTGCATCTTCAACTAATCACCACGAAGATAGAGATCTCCTTTGCTACCGATGTGGCAGCAGTGGCCATGTCACTTTTGATTGCTCTAGAGTTGGACGTGATAATTAGGTTGAGTAGATATGATGATCGACGTAACGGCAAAGCAATTTATATGATATGAATGATTTTCCTTAATTGTCTAGTTACCTAGGATGAGATGATTTCCTTCATTATTATGCTATAGTGTGATATTATGAGACATATGCTATATGATTATGGTATGTGATATGTGTAAAACTATGTGATATGCGAATCATACATGACATGTGCTTAGTGATGTGATATGGTAAATGCATAATAATGTGTGCTAGGATAAGGGGAGATTAAATGGGTTAGGATAGGGGATTAGTACTAAATTCCCTTATTATGATAGACAGAATGCCTCCCAAGAAGAAGGTTTGCACAGTTGCCCAATCCGTTAGGGCTAACGATGATGTTATATCAGACACCGCATCGAATGTTGCCTCTACACCTATACAGTCAAAAGAAAGATCTAACTCGAGGGCACCGACTATGGGCTCTAGTGAGCAAGCATCTTTGTAAGAAGTGCATGCCATGCGCAAAGAAATGAGAGATTTGCACAAGGAACTGGATGAGCTATGAGCTTAAAGGCAAGAAGCACCACCATCTCAAGAGAGAAATGGAGTTACACCACCTGCGATAGTGACACCTGCTCGAAGAGAGAGGAAATGACTACCTGATGAGGGAATGACCATGGCAGAGTTTAAGAAGTTGCAACAGCCTACCTTTTGTGGTGAGGAAGGAGATGACCCTTATGAATTTTTGGATGAGATGGATAAGCTAGTCCGTCATTTATCTTTCTCAAATGCTTGAGTGATTGAGTTGGTAGGACTCCAACTCAAGAAAAAAGCTTGGTATTGGTATGAGAGGAGTATCGAAGAATAACTTTATGGGGCTAACCCACCTATGTAGGCAGAGTTTAAGTAAGAAGTAATGGATCAGTTCTTGCCAAAAGGAGAAAGGCAAGATAGGGCATTGCAGTTCGGGCAACTGAAGCAAAGGCCAGGAATGTCTGTGTCAGATTATGCTAAGGAGTTTAACCAACTTAATCGATTCACTGTCAGCATCGTTCCTACCGAAGCAAGTCGCGTCAATCATTTCCTTAGAGGACTGATCACACCTCTATTCAATTCGTTGGTAGCAACAGAGTTTCCAACCTTAGCCAAGCTCATAGACAAGGCCAAGGTCATAGAGAAAAGATACAAGGCGGAGAGAGCCAAATGAGCTGAATGAGACTAGAAGGGAAGGCATATGAACAAAGGTCATAAGGGATAACATGGAAATGGAGGAGAACAAAAGAAGGAGTTTTCATCATCTAAACCACGAAATGGTCAAACTAAGCAAGATATCCCCACTTGCGGCAAATGTGGAAAGAAACATTCTGGAATCTGCTGGAAAGATGCAGGTGCTTACCTTAGGTGTGGGCAAATGGGGCACTTCATAAAGTACTGACCTCAGATGAGGAGTTAAGGGAATGGGACCACAGTTCGATCATAATCTAAGCCATTCCAAATGCAAGGATAAAGAGTCAAGGACAAGGGGCAAAATGGTTGGGAATGCACCGACGATAGAAAATAAGGGCAAGGGTCGAGTCTTTGCGTTAAATTTGCAAGAGGCTCGCGATTCACACACCGCCATCATAGGTATCATCTCCATCCAAAGTTGTAGCGCAAAAAATTTAATTGATTCTAGTGCTACCCATTCTTTTGTGTCGCCTTGTTTTTGCTAAGTACTTGGGTATAGATAAGGAATTGATGAGTGAACCGTTAGTAATAACAACTCCTTTAAGGGAAGTGATGGAAGTGAAGTATAAGTATAAGGGTTGTGATGTAGACATTAATGGACAAACACTTTCGGTAGTGTTACTAGAATTAGACGTACTAGAATTTAATGTGATATTAAGGATGGATTGGTTGTATGAGCATAAAGCTCATATCGACTGTAGGAAGAAACTTGTCGAGTTTCGAACTAGAGATTGGAAGGAGTTTATGTACTAAGGAGATAGGAATGAGAATCCTCTGAATTTGATATTGACCTTAGGAGCGAGGCAGATGTTAAGGAAAGGATGCCAAGCGTATCTAACCCACATAGTCGACACTAGCAAAGAAGCTGCCATTCGAGATAAGAGCATTCTTGTGGTGGATGAGTTCATGGATGTCTTTCCAGAAGATCTACCCGGATTACCCCCTGATCATGAGATCGAGTTCAACATCAAATTGCTACCCGGTACACAACCAATATCAATACCACCATATCATATAGCACCAGGAGCTGAAGGAGTTAAAGACACAATTGCATGATCTACCCGATAAGGGCTTCATTTGACCAAGCAGTTTGCCATGGGGTGCTCCAGTGTTGTTTGTAAAGAAGAAAGATGGCTCGTTCTAAATGTGCATCGACTATCGTCAACTTAACAAAGTCACTATAAAGAATAGATACCCATTGCCGAGGATCGATGATCTTTTTGATCAACTGCAAGGAGCTGGTCACTTCTCCAAGATTGACTTAAGGTCTGGTTATCATCAACTAAAGATCCAAGGAGAAGATATCTGTAAGACTGCCTTCCGTACCAGATATGGACACTACGAGTTCATGGTTTTGCCATTCAGTTTGATGAATGCTCCGGCTACTTTTATGGACTTAATGAATCGAGTATTCAAGCCATTCCTTGACAAGTTCGTGATCATGTTCATCGACAACATCCTGATTTACTCGAAGAATAAAGAGGAACATGAAGAACATCTGAGGATCATGCTTTAAATGTTGCGTGATCACTAACTCTATGCTAAGTTATCTAAGTGTGAATTTTGGATGGAGTCGGTCAACTTTCTTGGACATGTAGTACGTAAGGAAGGAATTCAAGTTGATCCTAAGAAAGTTGAAGCGGTAGCGAATTGGCCAAGGCCCACAACAGTTTCAGAAGTACAAAGTTTCTTAGGCATGGTGGGATATTATCATAGATTCGTATAGGACTTTTCTAAGATAGCAGCCCCATTGACCAAGTTGACGAGAAAGCAAGTTAAGTTCAATTGGGAAGAGTCTTGTGAGAAGAGTTTTTAGAAGCTCAAGGAGTGTCTGGTATTTGCTCCAGTTTTGACATTACCAGAAGGAGAAGAAGGATTCACTGTCTATATTGACGCTTCAAGAGTAGGACTTGGGTGTGTTTTGATGCAAAATGGAAAAGTCTTCGCCTATGCATCATGACAACTAAAGAGACATGAAGTGAACTACCCTACTCACGATTTGGAATTAGCCGCAGTAGTGTTCGCTCTAAAGATCTGGAGACATTACATGTATGCAATGAAGTGTGAGATCTACACAGATCATAAGAGTCTTCAATACATCTTGAGCCAAAGAGACCTCAATCTAAGACAAAGGAGATGGATTGAATTATTGAAGGATTATGACTGTCAGATTCTCTATCATACCGGGAAGGCAAATGTAGTGGTAGATGCATTGAGTCGAAAGTCGATGGGAAGCCTAGTCCATGTGGACGTGAGAAAAAGGCTGATTGTGAAGAAACTAAAGGAATTGTTTAATCAAGGATTGAAACTGGAGATTGGAGGATCAACAGTTTTATTGGCTCATTTTCAAGTAAGATCTAAGTTAATGGAAGAAATAAGGGATTCATAAGATAGGGACCCATACATGATGAAGTTGAAGGATGAGACGAGAGAAGGAAAGAACTCTGAGTTTGAGATAGTCAATGAAATTTTAAAGTGCAAGAATAGAGTATGCATGCCTGATGTGGATGGACTAAAGGAAAGGATATTGAAGGAGGCACATCAGACACCTTGCTGTGCTCATCCTGGAACTACCAAGATGTACCATGATGTGAAAACTAATTATTGATGGCCTGGATTGAAGAAAGATGTAGCTAAGTTTATAGGATCCTGCCTGACTTGCCAGCAAGTCAAGTATGAACATCAGCAACCCTTAGGAATACTATAAGAGATTCGACTACCTGAATGGAAGTGGGAACGCATCACTATGGACTTCATTGTTGGTTTGCCTAGAACCTCCAAAGGACATGATTTTATATGGGTCATAGTGGATAGATTGACAAAGTCTACCCATTTTCTAGGAGTTAAGACCACATATTCTATAGCTCAGCATGCGTAGTTGTATGTAGATGAGTCTGTGAAACTACATGGAGTGCCAATTTCTATCATCTCAGATTGAGGAACTCAATTCACCTCAAGGTTCTAGCAAAAGTTACAAGAAGCGTTAGGAACATAACTAAATTTTAGTGTGGCGTTTGATCCTCAAACGGATGGCGAGTCTAAAAGAACGATTCAGACACGCGAGGACATGCTAAGGATGTGTGTCTTGGATTTTGGCAATAGCTTGGATAAGTATTTTCCCTTGATTGAATTTGCCTACAACAATAGCTATCATTCATCCATTGGCATGGCGCCATATGAAGCATTGTATGGAAGAAGATGTCATTCTCCAATTTGTTAAATTGAACCTAGAGACAATCATATAGAAATGCCCAAATTGCTTAAGGAGACCATCAAGAAAGTACCAATAATTCAAGATCGACTGAAGATGACGTTCAGTCGGCAAAAGAGTTATGCAGACCTTAAGCAAAAGGAAGTCCAATTTGCCATGGGAGATCACGTATTCTTAAAGGTCTCGCCAATGAAAGGAGTTATGAGATTTGGCAAGAAAGGGAAATTATCACCTCGTTTCATTGGTCCTTTTGAAATCTTAGATAAGGTTGGAGAAGTGTCTTATAGACTTGCACTGCCTCCAACTTTGGCGCATGTACACCCAGTGTTCCATATCTCAATGTTAAGGAAATATGTGTCAAATCCATCGCACGTTCTTTACCACTAGACATTACGTTAGATGAACAACTATCTTATGAGGAGTCACCGATAGCTATAGTGGATCAACAAGTAAAGAAGTTAAGAAATAAGGAGATACCCATGATTAAGGTTCAATGGCAAAACCATGGGATAGATGAGTGCACTTGGAAAGCGGAGGAGGAGGTGTGACAGAAGCATCTACAGCTTTTCAAGAGAAACTAGGCAAGGGTTTAAATTCGAGGATGAATTTCTTTAAGGGGGGGGGGGGAGAATGTAACAACCCACACCCACCCTAGGAATTTTCGTGATAAATTGCTTGATTTAGAACTATTAAGGTTAAGTGTGTGCTTGTGTGGAAATTTGTGTTTAAGTGATTGATGAGTATGTGGCATATTAAATTAATTTTAATATGCATAATATGAGTTGCTATTAGGAAATAAATGATTTACATGAAGTGCATTTGCATAAAAGAATTTATTTTAAATAAAATGAATTTTCACGCATAATACAAATTTTAAGCATAAAATAATTTTATGGGTATTTTTAAACTATTTTTAAATAAATATTTTTGGCGAAAATGTTCCAGAATTAATAAGAAAAATATTCCTTTTATTTTAATTCTTATTCAGCCAAAAATTTAAAGGAAAAGCCCAAATACCCAAAAGTCCACTACATAAAAATCCTCCTAACCTAATTCATTAAGGGTATTAGTGGAAATTCCACTCCAACCCTAATATATATTCTAAATTTCGGCCAAACTAGGGTTTCCAGCAGCCATTCTCTTACTCTTTCTATATCTTGGTAGAAAATTCTCTCAAAATATTTCTCTCTACCAAAATATTGAAAACACCTTTCCATTTCGCGATTTCGTGACTGTAATCGTAAGTTTTTATTCTCTTTCAATTTCTAAATTGATTTCTATGAAATAAATTATGGGAAAATCATTTTAAACTATTTGATTACTGATTTTTATAGATTTAATTCTATTTGGGTGAGTTTTTGGGAAAGAAAACTTATTTTCCACCGAAAACATGATTCTTTATGTAAGATTTCTCCAAAGGTGAATTCTATAACTTAAAATCACAATTTTTATGCATAAAAATCATAAGGGGAGAGGAGGGGGGGGGGGGGGGGGGGGGGCAATTTGTGCATGGTTGATTTCTAAATTGATTTTTTATTTGTTTTGATGGAAAATATTGGATTAAATAATATTTCTACATATTTCTACGATGACCGAAAAGTTTTGAAAAATAAAGGAATTCAAGGTTTTCGTGTTAGAACTTGGAAGTTGGAAAATTTTATTCTTGCATGGTCATATGGCTGCTGATTTGTATGAATAAGTATTCTAATATGATATTTTTTTTGTTTAGATGAAAAATAATGATTTGAATCATGTGTCTGTTTATCACTAAAATGAACGAAATGCGCGAAAAGCATGGAAACTCATGATTTTTCACCTAAGCCTCTGAACTTGGAATTTTTTTTGTATAAACCCTATCTATGGCTGCTGATTCATGAAGGAATGTGTTCTAAACTGATATTTTCTATGATTGAATGAAAAATAATGGTTTAAACAACCTGTTTACATATTTCTAAAATGACCGAAAAATACCGAAAATAAGAAAATTGATGGTTTTGTGCTCTATGATTCAAAAGTTGAATTTTTTTATATAAATAACACCAATAGTGGCCAATTCATATGGATTTAAATTCTAAAATGATTTTTGTTACTTTTACATGAAAAATCTTGGTTCAAACAATGTTTTTACATATTTTTGAAATAGAAGGAAAGTACGAAAAGAAGAAGAATTTGGTTTTTACCTTAATGATGCATTCGGCCTGTATGAACAATTTTGTCCCAATGATTATAAATTTTATGTGATGTGTTTTGATGATTGTTGACATGTATGTATATATAATAAATGATAAAATTTCATGTTAGTCAAAGGTATGACCCTAGATAAGCTTAAATGCATTTTGGTATACTTAAGGTATACTTAAGGTATCTTAACCTTATATTGTGATTAGAATGCAAATGTGGTTGAGGAATTTGGAACTAGATGTTATGATGACTTGATGATGAACATATGGTTATGAGTTAATGAAGTGAAAGGGATTGTAAGAGTTAAGCATGATGCTTGAAAGATTAATTATTAAGTTGACATGTATGGAAGTGTAAAGTGAACTAAGATAATTGATAAAGTGAATTGATTTTGAGGTAATAATATTGTGATGACCTTAAAACAAAGGTATTAATGTGATTGCAATGTGTTGTCCTGAGAGCCTATAAGGCTAAGTATGCAAGACTTTTAAAGTCAACGTGTTATGTGCAAGTGATGAGTACACCTATGTGTAAACTCTAATGCGTATGCTATATGTACATGGGTAGTTATGGGATAGAAGCATCATGAGTAAATAAATACAAAGTATTAAATATAATATTATGTTAAAGTTTGAGGAGCTTTAGAAGTGCAAAAGGGACTATGTGTACTAGGAGCAAAGGAACCCTAAGGTGAGTAAACATCGTATTCATTCTTCAAGTGTGGGCATATTCCTCATTCATGTTATAAGTGCAAGTAACATTTTGTTATGTTACTAATGTGATATATTGTTATATGAGCCTTGTGATCTTTGAAACCCAAGTTCTTTCTATTTTAAATATTATTATATGATTTCTTTGTCAAGCTTGGGTTGCCAAGGGACATTTGGTCCAAAACTATTTTGTTTATCCTATGAGAATTTCTTATGATTAACACCCTAACTTGCATTCTTTCTAGAACTACACTATCATTGTATCATTGTTTAAAAGCTAAACCACTATTGTTATTGAAATACATGTTATTGTTGCCTTATGTTATATTATTAATTGTGATTACCATTAGCTCTAGCTATGGTACCTTTACCCTTTATGCAAAATCCTCATGCCGATGCGGGTAAGCATCGAAATCTATGCACATGGTCTTAACCCGATGGATAGGGGTAGTGTATCCACCTCAGCTAGAAAAGGGTGGTTCTAGCCATGGGGCCTAATCAGCTTCACGCCTTCTACGTGATAGGAGTTGGAATTTGGTATAAGGCCACCTCTCCTTAATGTGTTCGAGTGATAGAGCAATAGCCTTCACTCACTATGTGTTATAAGTGTGATTTCTGCAAACTTGCCAAATTGAACCCTTGCTGAATTGCAACTTGATTCATGAATTATAAATCATGAACTATGTGTATAAGCTATGTGTTTCCTTTTTAAAGGAATATGTGATAATGTATGTGCCTTTTCGTTTACTCATTGAGATCATCTATCTCACCCCTTTTTCCTTACGTGGTTCCAGGTGAGCAAATGTGAGGAGGTAAGGTGATGGCTCAAGCATTCTACTTCACTTGGGGAATTCCTTGTCTAAGTTTTCAATAATACTATTTTTATGAAGTCTTGTCATTAGATGCTTCAGGAATTTTGATTGATACTTATTGATATATATTATTTTCCTTATGGATTTTATATGTAATGATTTATTTTAAGTCTTCCACAATTTATGGCATTCATCTAAATGTTTTAAATGAGTTGATGTAAAAGGTTTGGTAAGACCCTAAGTATGATTTGTTTATATGTAAGTGGGTTCTACGGGCGTGGATGACCTTATGTCTCCCCGTGTTCTAGGACCGTCATATCTCTAAGGTTGGGATGTGACAGGCTCATATGAAAACACATTATAAATTATACCAATATTTTTCTCAAGTCAAGCACAATGTCATGATCTTGATATCAATTCACTTTAACAATCATCTTAGTACAATTAACACTTTCATACATATCAACTTATCAATACCTTTTCAAATGTCATGCCTATCTCTTATGCCCAATTTATTTCAATTAATCTCCTCATCAATTCAAGATCATAAATTTATTATTAACTCATCATAAAACCTATTTCCATATTACCCAATCATATTCATATTGCAATCACAACATAAGGTTAAGATACCTTAAGTATACCGAATTGTCTCTAGCCTTGTCTAGAGTCATTCCTTCATCCAACATGCAATTTAACCATTTATAATTCATACATACATGTCAATAATCATTAAAATACATTGCATAAAAATTATAGACATTGGGATAAGAATCCTAATGTAGGCCGAATACCCCATTAAAGGAAAAACCTGAATTTTCTTACTTTTTGCACTTTCCGTCTATTACAGTAATATGTAGAAATATAGTTTGAACCAAGATTTTTCATGTAATCAAAACAAAAATCATTTTAGAACATAAATATGTATGAATTAGCACATATATAAATCCATATGCATGAAAATTTTGACTTTAGGTTTTAGGATGAAAAGCCATAAGTTTTCTTGTTTCCGGTATTTTCTGGTTATTACAGCAATATGTAAACACATGGTTTAAACCATTATTTCTCATTCAATCACAACAAATATTAGTTTAGAACATCAATGCATAAAAATTGACAGCCATAGATATTTCTTATACATGAAAATTCCAAGTTTAAGGTTTAGAGTGAAAATCATGAGTTTTCTTGCTTTCCGCGCTTTCCGTTCATTACAATAATATGTAAATACATGATTGAAATCATTATTTCCCATCCAAACATAACAAATATCAATATAGAATTCACCATACACAAATCAGTAGCCATATCAATATAAAACCATGAAATTTCCAACTTTCAAGTTCTAGGACGAAAATCTTGAATTTCATTATTTTGTGAAACTTTTCGGGCATTACAGTAATATAAGGAAATGTTTTTAATTTGATATTTTTCATCTAAACAAATCAAAAATCTATTTAGAAAACAAATATGTAGGAATCACCCCCCCCCCCCCACACCTCCCCTCCCCCCCCCCCCCCCCCCTCACACCCCCCTTGTAGTGTTTATGCATGAAAATTGAAATTTTGAGTTGTAGGATTCACCTTTGGAGAAATTGTGTACAGAGGTTCGTGTTTTCGGTAGAAAAATTAATTTATCTTTTGACGATTCACCTAGGCCAAATTTTATCAATCAAAATCAGTAAATATTCAGTTCTAAATAATTCTCCCATGATTAGTTTCACAAGAACCTAATAATAAATTAAAAGGAAAAGAAAAACTTTTGAAACGTTCGCGAAATTGCAAAGTCTGAAAGTATTTTGTGAATTTTAGTAGAGAGAATAATTTTGAGAGAAATTTTTAGCCAAAATAATAAAATAACAGAATGATGGCTGCTAAAATGAAGGGCTGGCCAAATCTTCATAATATATAGGGTTTTGGACAATGTCCAAGATTACCCTTAATGAGCTAGGTTATGAGTGTTTTGGTGTAGTGGGTTTTTGGGTATTTGGGCTTTTTAATTATTTTTGGGGTTGATTATAGGTAATTAAAATAAAAATATTTTTTTTATTATTTTCTTTGAAATTTCCCCTAAAACATTTATTTAAAAATTATTTTAAAATACTTATAAAATTATTTTATGCTTAAAAATTGCCTTTTTGCATGAAAATTCATTCTATGTGAAATACTTTATTTTATGCTAATGTACATCCTATAAATTATTTATTTCTCAACAATAACCCATATTATGCATATTAAAATTAATTTAACATGCCACATACTCATCAATCACATAGCACATAAATTCCCATAAAAGCACACACTTAGCCTTAGTGGTTCTAAGTCAAGCAAATTGTCATGAAAATTTCTAAGGTGGTTGTGGGTTATTACAGTCCCCATTCAAACCCATGTCAAAATTCATAAACCCATCCTCATCCTTATCCTACTGCTATGATTAGGATTTCATGATCTCACCTTTGTGCTTATCTTTACCAAAGCTAAAAACTGACTTAGCTTCATCTTTTTCATCCAAAGGTTCAAAAGATGTCAACCATATTAGGGAAAAAAGTTGCTGCTATTAATGGAACTGATGATTTGATTAATGAGATTTTCTCCAAGTTTACTGAACTACAAATGGAAATGTTTAAAAGGTAAGAGGCTCATTTCCAACACTTACTTCAAAACCAAAGGAGGTTTATTATGGAGGATGTCCAATAAATGGTGGACTAGACCACCATAAACCAACATTCCACTTATCCAGACCCAATGGATCCAAAGCCCACCTCTTATCCTATTTTTGGATCTGCTTTCAAATCTAACCCAAAAGACAAAGGAAATGTTGTGGCTAAAACCGTTCCACCTCCACTAACTCTTAAAACCAACCTACTCTTTCAACCTGTGCCCATTGACCCATCTATCCACACCACCACATCCATTTCCCCCCTAGTCGATCCTCTCCAAAGGAAGGAAATTAACTTGAAGCTAAAGGCGTTCATAGATAAAATTGAAACTATGGAAAAGATGCTTAGGAATTTAAAGAAAAGGGAAGACATGGTTGACATAAGCTCTCTTAGTCTATTTCTTAATGCAAGACTACCTCCTAAATTCAAGATGTCAAACTTAGATAAGTTTGATGGTGTCACATCCCAATTTTAGAGATATGATAATCCTAGAATATAGGGAGACATAAGGTCACCCACACCTGTAGAACCCACTTATATATATATAATTCATGCTTAAGATCGTACCAAACCTAATGCATTAATTTAAATATCCAATAATATAAGAAACCTTAATATGTGGAAGAATAGTTTAGTAAAACACTTGGGAAACATCTCATGAGAAAAATAACATTTAAAGTTTTAAGACAAATCATCAATAATTAATATCCCAAAATAAACTCCCACAGCATCTACAAATATCTCTTCATAACATAGTATTATTAAAGACATTGACAAGGAATCCCCAAGCTAAGTAGAATGCTTGAGCCATCACCTCACCTCCTCATATTTGCTCACCTGGAACCACACAAAGAAGAAAGGGTGAGATAGATGATCTTAATGATTAAACAATATAGCATAAACAATATCACATATCCCATTTTTCAAGAAAGCCCATCACATATAACACATAGTTCATGATTTATAATTCATGAATCAAAGATACAATTTAGCAAGTTTTTCAATTTAGCAAGTTTCCCAATTTAACAAATTGCAGAATTCACACTTATAACATTTAATACCTAATAAGAGTAGATGACTATGCTAGCTCATTCACTCGAGGGAGAGGTGGCCTCATACCAAATTCCAACTCTCAACCCATTACTTACAAAGTCGTAAAATTGATCAAGCTCTATGGTTAGAACTGCCCCTTCTAGCTGAGGTGGATACACAACCCCTATCCATTGGGTTAAGACCATGTACATAGGTTCTGATGATTACTCGTATCGGCACGAGGATTTCTGCATAAAGGGTTAAAGGTACCATAGCTAGAGCTAATGGTAATCACAAACAACAATAACAAGTATCCCAATGGTAATAGTAATTTAACTTTCGAACAAAAGATACAATGAGTAGTTCTAGAAAGAATATAAGTTAGGGTAATAATCACAAGAAAAAAGTATTTATCATTGGATAATCACAAATAGCTTTGGACCAAATGTTCTTTGGCAGCCTAAGCTTAACAAAGAAATCACATAGTCAAATTTAAAATGGAAGTGAACTTGGGTTTCAAGAATCTCAAAGGTTCCCATAACATAATCATGATAGCTTGAACTTGTAATAATAGCATAATATTTACTCACCTTGTGGTTCCTTCGCTCCTAATACACATAGCCCTTAAACTTCTAAGACTCCTTAAGCTTTATCATAATATCTAATTCAATACTCAGTATTTATTTAATCACGAATGCTATCCTATCCCATAACTACCCCATGCACATATAACATTCACATACACTTAGAGTTGCACTTGGAAGTGCACTCATCACTTGTACATAGCATGTTGGCTTTAAAAGTCTTGCCCATTTAGCCTTCATAGTTTCATATGAAAATACATTATAATTCATACCAAAACTTTTCTCAAGTCAAAAATAATGTCAAAATCATAATATCAATTCACTTTAATAATCATCTTAGTACACTTAACACTTCCATACATATCAAATTATCAATAGCCTTTTAAGTGCCATGCCTATCTCTTATGCCCAGTTCATTCAATCAATCTCTTCATCAATTCAAGATCATTAATTCATTATTGATTCATCATAAAACCTATTTCCATATTACCCAATCACATTTACATTCTAATCATAATATAAGATTAAGATGCCTTAAGTATACCAAAGTGCCTCTAGGCATGTCTAGAGTTATTTCTTCAACCAACATGCAATTTAACCATTTATCATATATACATACATGTCAATAATTATTAAAATAAATCATACAAAAATTATAGGCATTGGGATAAAAATCCCATGGTAGGCCAAATACCCTATTAAGAGAAAAACTAAATTTTTCTTACTTTTCTTACTTTTGGTTTATTATAGTAATATGTAGAGACATGATTTGAACTAAGATTTTTTATGTAATCAAAACAAAAATCATTTTAGAATATAGACATGTAGGAATCGGCCCATATATACATTCATATGCATGAAGATTTCCAACATTAAGTTTTAGGATGAAAAACCATGTGTTTTCTTATTTCCAATACTTTTTGGTCATTATAGCAATATATAAACATGTGGTTTAAGCCATTATTTTTCATTTAGTCACAACAAATATCAGTTTAGAAAATCAATATATGCAAATTGGCAGCCATGGATGCTTCTTATACATGAAAATTCAAAATTTAGGGATTAGGGAGAAAATTATGAGTTTTCAAGCTTTCTGTTCATTACAGCAATATGCAAACACATGATCTTGTAACAACGCACACCCACCCTAGGAATTTTCGTGATAAATTGCTTGATTTAGAACTATTAAGGTTAAGTGTGTGCATTTGTGAAAATTAGTGATCTAAGTGATTGATGAGCATGTGGCATATTAAATTAATTTTAATATGCATAAAATGAGTTGCTATTGTGAAATAAATGATTTACATGAAGTGCATTTACATAAAAGAATTTATTTTAGATAAGATAAATTTTCATACATAAAGACAATTTTTAAGCATAAAATGATTTTATAAGTATTTTAAAATAATTTTAAAATAAATATTTTTGGGGGAAATATTACAGAAATAATAAGAAAAATATTATCTTTATTTTAATTTTAATGAGCCCAAAATTTAAATAAAAAGCCTAAATATCCAAAAGCCCACTATAGTAAAATCCTCCTAACCTAGTTCATTAAGGGTATTGGTGGAAATTTCACCCAAACCCTAGTATATATTCTAAATTTCAGCCAGAATAGAGTTCCAACAGCCATTCCCTTATTTTTTTGTATCTTGGCAAAAAAATTCTCTCAAAATATTTCTCTCTACCGAAATTAAGAAAACAACTTTCCATTTCGCGATTTCTTGACTGTAATCGTAAGTTTTTCTTCTCTTTCAATTTCTAAACTGATTTCTATGAAATAAATTATTGTAAAATTTTTTGAACTAGTTCATTATTGATTTTTATAGATTTAATTCTGTTTAGGTGAGTTTTTGGGAGAGAAAATCTATTTTCTACCGAAAATACAATTCTTTCCGCGGAATTTCTCTAAAGGTGAATTTTATAACTTAAAATCACAAATTTTATGCATAAACACCACTGGGGGGTGGGGGGGAAATTTATGTATTGTTGTTCTCTAAACTGATTTTTGATCTGTTTTGATGAAAAATATTAGATTAAATAATATTTCTGCATATTTCTACGATGATCGGAAAGTTTCGAAAAATAAAGGAGTTCAAGGTTTTTGTGTTAGAACTTAGAAGTTGGAAAATTCTCTTACTAAATTCATATGTGCTGCCAATTTGTGTGAGGAAGTACTCTAATATTATATTTGTTTTGTTTAGATGAAAAATAATGATTTGAATCTATCTGTTTATTGCTGTAACGAACGAAAAGCGCGGAAAGCGTGAAAACTCATGATTTTTCACCTAGCCTTTAAACTTGGAATTTTTTTGTATAAATACTATCTATGCCTACTAAATCATGTATGGATGTGTTCTAAACTGATAATTGCTATGATTAAATGAAAAATAATAGTTTAAACAACCTGTTTATATATTTCTGAAATTACTGGAAAATACCCAAAACAAGAAAACTCATAGTTTTATGCTCCATAATTCAAAAGGAATTTTTATGTATAAACAACACCGTGTGGCCAATTCATATGCATTAAAATTCTAAGATGATTTTTGTTGTATTTACATGAAAAATCTTGGTTCAAACCATGTTTTTACATATTTCTGAAATAGATGGAAAGTGCGAAAAGAGAAAGAATTTAGTTTTACTTTGGTAATGCATTCGGCCTACATTAATATTTTTGTCCCAATGTTTATAGTTTCTATGTTATGTGTTTTGATGATTATTGACATGTATGTATATATAATAAATGATAAAATTGCATGTTAGTTAAAGGTATGATCCTAGATAAGTTTAAATGCATTTTGGTTTACTTAAGATATACTTAAGGTATCTTAACCTTATATTGTGATTAGAATACAAATATGATTGGGAAATATGGAACTAGATGTTATGATGACTTGATAATAAGTACATGGTTTTGAGTTGATGAAGTGACAATTGAATAAAAAGGATCATAAGAGTTAAGCATGACACTTGAAAGGTTAATTATTAAGTTGACATGTATGAAAGTGTAAAGTGTATTAAGATGATTGTTAAAGTGAAATGATATTAAGGTAATAATATTGTGATGACCTTAGAAAGGTATTGACATGATCGTAATGTGTTCTCATGTAAGCCTATAAGGCCTAAGTGTGCAAGACTTTTAAAGTCAACGTATTATGTGCAAGTGACGAGTACACCTTTATGTGGACTCTAAATGTATGTGTATGCTATATGTGCATGGGGTAGTTATAGGATAGGAGCATCATGAGTAAATAAATACTAATTATTAAATCAAATATTATGTTGGAGTTTGAAGAGCTTTAGAAGGGCAAAGGGACTACGTTTGCTAGGAGCAAAGGAACTCCAAGTTGAGTAAACATCGTATTCATTCTACAAGTATGAGTAAACACTATGTTTATGTTACAAGTGCAAGTAACATTTTGTTATGTTACAAAAATGTGATATCATGTTATGTGAGCCTTTGACATTTTTGAAACCTAGGTTCCTTCCATTTTAAAATATTATTATATGATTTCTTTGACAAGGTTGGGTTGCCAAAGGACATTTGGTCCAAAACTATTTTGTTTATCTAATGAGAATTTCTTGTGTAACACCTTAACTTATATTCTTTTTGGAACTACACTATTATTGTATCTCTTGTTTAAAAGTTAAACCACTATTGTTATTGGGATACATATTATTGTTGCCTTATATGATATTATTAATTATGATTACCATTGGCTTGATTACCATTAGCTCTAGCCATGGTACCTTTAACCCTTTAAGCAAAATCATCGTGTCAATGCGGGTAATCATCAGAACCTATGCATATGGTCTTAACCCAATGGATAGGGATAGTGTATCCACCTCAGCTAGAAAGGGCAGTTCTAGTCGTGGAGCTTGATCAGCTTCTTGCCTTATAAGTGATGGGAGTTGGAATTTGGTATAAAGCCACCTCTCCTTTATAAGTTCGAGTGATAGAGCAATAGTCTTCACTCTTTATAAGTTATAAGTGTGATTTTTGCAAACTCGCCAAATTGAACCATTGCTAAATTGAAACTTGATTCATGAATTATAAATCATGAACTTTATGTATAAGCTATGTGTTTCCTTTTCAAAGGAATATGTGATATGTATGTGCCTTATCGTTTACTCATTGAGATCATCTATCTCACCCCTTTTCCTTGTGTGGTTCCAGGTGAGCAAATGTGAGGAGGCAGGGTGATGGCTCAAGCATTCTACTTCACTTGGGGGATTCCTTGTCCAAGTTATCAATAATACTATTTTATGAAGTCTTTTCATTAGATGCTCCAGGAATATTGATTGACACTCATTTGAGATACATTATTTTCCTTATGGATTTCATGTGTAATGTTTAATTATAGTATTAATCTAAATGTTTAAAATGAGTCATTGTAAGAGATTTGGTAAGATCCTAAGCATGATTTGTTTATGAGTAAGTGGGTTCTATGGCGTGGGTGACCTTATGTCTCCCCATGTTCTAGGATCGTCATATCTTTAAGGTTGGGATGTGATAGATTTAAATCATTATTTTTCATCCAAACAAAACAAATATCATATTAGAATTCGTCCATATACAAATTGGCAGCCATATACACATGAAATCATAGAATTTTCCAACTTCTAATTTCTAACATAAAAACCTTGAATTTCTTTGTTTTCTGAAACTTTCTGATCATTACAGTAATATGTAGAAATATGAATTAATTCAATATTTTTCATCTAAACACATCAAAAATTAGTTTATAATAGCAACATGTAAAAAATCACCCCCCTTGGTAGTGTTTATGCATGAAAATTTCAATTTTGAGTCCTAGGAATCACCTTTGGAGAAATCACGTAGAAAGGTTGGTGCTTTCAGTAGAAAAATTAATTTTTCTCTCTAGAAATCACCTAGCCCCAATTTTATCAATAAAAATTAGTAAATATTCAGTTCAAAATAATTTTCCCAAGATTAGTTTCATAAAAATCAAATAGCAAATTGAAAGAAAAAGAAAAACTTATGAAATGGTCGCGAAATCGCAAGTTTGAAAGGATTTTTATGAATTTCGGTAGAGAGAAATATTTTGAGAAATTTTTTTTGCCAAAATAATGAAATAATAGAATGGTGGCTGCTATAATGAAGGGCTAGATGAAATTTAGGTTAAACATTAGGCTTTTAGGTGAAATTTCCAAGATTACTGTTAATGAGCTAGGTTAGATGTGTTTTAGAGTAGTGGGCTTTTAGGTATTTAGGCTTTTTAATTTATTTAGGGCTGATTATAGGTAATTAAAAATAAAATATTTTTCTTATTACTTTCTATAAAATTTCCCTCCAGAATATTTATTTAAAAATTATTTTAAAATACTCATAAAATTATTTTATGCTTAAAAATTGTCTTTTTGCTTAAAAATTCATTTTATGTAAAATAAATTATTTTATGCTAATGTACTTCATATAAATCATTTATTTCATAATAATAACTCATATTATACATATTAAAATTAATTTAACATGTCACATACTCATTAATTGCATAGCACAAATATTCCCATAAAAGTATGCACTTAGGTTTAATAGTTCTAAGTCAAGCAAATTCGTCCTAAAAACTCCTAAGGTAGGTGTGGGTTGTTACATTCTCCCCCTCTTAAAAAAAATTCAACCTTGAATGTTCAAATCTAGCAGCATAACACACTTTGCTTAACTTCTCCGCCATACTTCTACTATGCCTCTCAGACACAATACCTAACTACAATTAACATATTGAATACAATAAGGCACATACTCACAATCTATTAAAAATCACACCAATAAACCTTCAGCTTAAGCTATTAAACTAATCCTTAATAATTTTGTATCCCTTAACCTTAAACAAAAGTAATAAGACCTTTAATTTCACCTTTAATCAAATATAATCCTAAACATTTATTTTCCTTATATCTTTATTATTATTAACTTCTATACTAATATCTTAATCACCACTTCCATTTATTATTTGTCACATTTGTCATAAAAAAAAATCCAACAAATAAATTCTAAATTAATAACTCTAATTGATATTCAAAATCCTCTTTCTATATTAATAATTATTACTTAATCTATTATAACCTCAATGAATATTTTCATGTTTAATACCTTGCTAACATTATAATTTCTACACTCCCATCATTTATTAATTAAAACATATTTAAATTTAACAAACATTCCTCTATATATCATATCCCAAATGAACTTGAATTCTATTAATTTACAATTCCAAATAAGCTTCTGATAACTATTTCAGACTCACTCTATAATATATATATCATTATCATGACTTAATTACCCAATGCCTTGAAATTTTTATATATTTAGCTCGTAATATCATCATACTTTAGATTTCCACCTACATCTTGCTATACTTCACATTCCTAATCATTTAACTTATTCATATTAAAATAATAACCCTTCTAATACCATTGCTATTCAATGAAATCTTTATGTAACTCTTATATCTTTCCAAATCTATGCCATGCTAGGTTATCTTAATAAAAATTCTTTCCATAATAAAAATCACTACCAAATTTTCTAGTAACCTCAATTAAACATTATTGTATCTAACACCTTAAAGCATTTCTCATCCAGAGGACTAAAATCCCTTTTAGGTATATTTAAAACTATTAAATTTTCAAAACTATGTAACATCATACGTATCCTTTTATCATCATTACAAGTCTGAGAATACTTATCCTTCTATCATCATTACAAGTCTAAGAATACTTATCCTTTTATCATCATTACAAGTCTGAGAATACTTATCCTTGTATGTCTCATCCTCTTAAAAGAAATTCATCCTCGAATTTAAATACTTACTCATATGTTTTTGAAAAATAGGGATGCTTCTGCCGCATCCCTTCCTCGGCTTTCTAAGTTTACTCATCCATTCCATGATTGCACTATTGGACCTTAATCATAGGTATCTCCTTGATACATAAATTTCCCCTCATTCTTAGTTCAGAATTCTGCTTGCTTTTTCTCTATAGTCAATACAAGCTCCATACTCGTATAGCCAATCCATTCCCAATATCACATCAAATCCTAGGAAACCAAGTTCTAACAACTCCATAGGAAGTTTTCATCCAGCAATATTTACCTCATAGTCCTTAAACATATACTTTACTTACCTGGTACTGCAAACCTATGTTTATATAATGTAACTGATTTATTTCATTCTCCTACTGATCATTACTAAATATCAATTCTCTTCTTTTCACCTCAATCACAATTATCATTTAATAACTCCATACATTTCTTTTATCAAACCATTGTTACATGTAAGCATTTCATACTTTATAACATTATACCTATCAGTCATTAATCTAAATTGCATCAAAACTTAGTCCACTTCTCCTTCTAATCTACTTAACCCCACTATCAAATTATCATACTTAACATGCCTTTAACATGAACACCTATCATATAATATCACATCACATGACATATATCACATAGCATGTATCACATATCATAGCATGTACAATGAATCCTAATCACGTAACACATAACCTATAGCATAATAAGCTCTCTTATCATATTTAAAAGTCAATCATCTCTTAAGCAATAGAAGATCAAACCTAAGCCAACCAGCTAATTAGTCTTATAATATCATTCATGTCATATAAGTCCTATACCACTAGTCTAATAGTTACCTACTACTAGAGGAAGTCTCAGTTGTGTCTCGTACTCTTGGCTTCTTGCTCTTGAGGCTGAGATGGTCCAGGTAGTAGAGGTGTCGAGGTCACATTTCCTGAATCTCTCATCTATGGCTAGTCCTTAATGAAGTGACCCTTTTGTCCATATTTTAGACATGCGCCAAAGACTTTTCGGCAAACTCCAAAATGCTTATTGCCATAATGACCACAAGTCCTGGGTGAAGATTCCTTTCTTGAACCTCCTTCTCCTTCTTTATGTTGGCCTCCCTGATCTTTACGCTTATACTTACCCTTTTGTTCACATTCAGCATGCTCATGTCTCTCGGTTTTATATCGCTTTTCCATTATCTTGGCCTTATTTAATAACTTAGCCAAGGTTGAGAATTTAGTTGCTGCCAATGAGTTGAATAGTGGTGTGATCAACCCTCTTAGGAAGCAGTTGACATGACTAGCTTCGATAGGAACGATGTTGATAGCAACCCTGCTAAGTCGATTGAACTCCTTAACATATTTTAACACCAACATTCTAGGTTTCTGCTCTAATTGCTCGAATTGAAGCACCCTATCTTGCCTTTCTGCTTCAGGCAAGAACTAGTCCATCATCTTTTGCTTGAATTTTGCCTATATAGGTGGGTCTACTCCATACAGCTTTTTCCTTAATATTTCTCTCATGCCAATACCAAGCCTCCTTCATGAGTTGGAATCCTACCAACTCAATCACTCAAGCATTTGAACATGATAATCGATGGACTAGCTTGTCCACCTCATCTAAGAACTCATGTGGGTCATCACTCTCCTCACCACAGAAGGTAGGTGGCTACAGCTTCTTAAATTCTGAGATAGTCATCCTTTTGTCAAGTAGTTGCTTCCTTTCCCTTCATGCAGGTTCCTCTATAATAGGAGGTAGAATTGCATTCCTTTCTTATGTTGGCAGCACTCCTGCCTTTGAGCTCCTAACTCTTCCAATTCCTTGCACAAGTCTATCATTTCCTTGCCCATAGCTTGCACCTCTTGCGAAAATGCTTGCTCACTAGAGCCTATAGTTGGTGCCTATGAATTAGATCTCTCTCTTAACCCTATAGATGCAGAGGCCGCATTTGAAGCAGTGTTCAATATCGCATCCTCACTAGCCTTAATAGGTTAGGCAGTTGTGTGAACTTTCTTCTTAGGAGGCATTTTGCTATCACAATAAGGGAATTTAGTACTAACTCCCTTCTAACCCATCTAACCCCATTATCATACTATCGCATTTATCATGCATTCAACATAAGAACTTATCAAATCATATCACAAGGCACATATCATGTATCACTTATCACACATCATATATCATAAAGCATATGTCACATAGCATTTATCAAGACATGTATCATGTATCATAATCATATAGTATATTACTTATAGCATCATAGATTTCCCTATCATAAAAAAGTCAATCCTGTTGTAAGCAATAAAATAAATCATTCCGTACTAAGTTGCTAAGCAAGTAATTGGTATTATTCGTAGTGTATAAATCCAACACCCCAAGCCAATAGTCATCCACTATTAGCTCAAACTTTAATAGTGCCCCTCGTTAGGATGAACATTAGGTGCATGGTCTCCCATCTTGTTCAACATCTCTGGGCAAATCCTCTTGCAGGTCACTTGGAGTGCTCTGGGTCACGATCCTCAGGCAGGGGTCATCTGGTAAAGGAATCATAAGGCACATAAGCAAACAATAATAAAGAGTACTATAGCTTTTTAGGATTTCACAGAACTAAACTAGCGATAGATTGCAAATGACATGATTGGAAAATTCATATGCTCGAGGATTATACTTATTTAATCCAATAAATAGACATGTCTAAACTAGAATTTAAAAACTACAACTTTGATACCACGTTTGTCACATCCTAACTTTAGAGACATGACGGTCCGAGAACTTAGGGAGACATAAGGTCACCCATTCCCGTAGAACCTACTTATACATATATGAATACTGCCTAGGATCATACCAAATCAGCATACATTAACTTAAAAAAAACTTCTTATAAAGGAAAAACCTTAAGTTGCGAAAGCTAAAAATATACTTCAATACAAACCATAAGAAAATAATTATAGGACTCCAATAAGTTACCAAACATAAAATTCCAAAAAAAATAAAGTTTCCATCAAGATAATTCCTGGAGCATCTAAGGACTCATGATAATATAGCATACTAGTAACTTTGACATGGAAATTTCCCAAGCAGAGTAGGTTGCTTAAGATCACCTTGCTTCCTCATAATGCTCACCTAGAACTATACAAGGAAGAAGCGTAAGATAGATTATCTCAATGAGTAAACAATAGGGCTTATACAATAACACATATCCTTTAGAAAAGGACTCATAGCACATAACTCACAGTTCATGATTCATAGTTTACAATTTAGAAAGGTTCATAGAAATCACACTTATAACATATAACATACAGAGTGAAGGCTGTTGCCATAATCACTCGAAAACATAGCACATAGAGTGAATGCTATTGCCATAATCACTTGAAAACATAGCCAATCATTACTTGCATTGGTACGAGGATCAAATAGTCAATGATTACTCACATCGGTACGAGAATTCATATAGTCAATGATTACTCATATCGATACGAGGACTTCTGCATAAAGAGTTAAAGGTACCATAGCTAGAGCTAATGGTAATCACATATAACAATAACGTTTAAGGCAACAATAATATGCATCACAATAACAATAGTAATTTAACTTTTGAACAAAAGATACAATGATAGTGTAGCTTCAAAAAGAATGTAAGTTAGGGCAATAATCATAAAGGTATTTTTGTTAGATAATCAAACTGGTTTTGGACCAGTTGTCCCTTGGCAACCCAAGCTTAACAAAGAAATCATAGAGTTCATTTTAGAATAGAAGGAACTTGGGTTTCAAGAATGTCAAAGGTACACATATTGTAATATTTACTCACACTTGTAACATGAACATAGTGTTTACTCACCTTGTGGTCCCTTTACTTGTAACAACCCACACCCACCCTAGGAATTTTTGTGATGAATTGCTTGATTTAGAACTATTAAGGTTAAGTGTGTGCTTGTGTGAAAATTTGTGATCTAAGTGATTGATGAATATGCTGCATATTAAATTAATTTTAATATGCATAATATGTGCTGCTATTGTAAAATAAATGATTTACATGAAGTGTATTTGCATAAAAGAATTTATTTTAAATAAAATGTAATGAATTCTCATACATAAAACAATTTTTAAGCATAAAATAATTTTATGGGTATTTTTAAAATATTTTAAAATAAATATTTTTAGGGGAAATGTTATAGAATTAATAAATTTTTTTTTTACTTTAATTCTATTTAGCCGAAAATTTGAAGAAAAAGCCCAATTATCCAAAAGCCCACTACAACAAAATCCTCATAACCTAGTTCATTAAGGGTATTAGTGGAAATTTCACCCAAACCCTAATATATAACCTAAATTTTGGCCAAAACCAAAGTTCAAGTACCCATTCTCTTATTCTTTCTATATCTTGGCAGAAAATTTTGTCAAAATATTTCTCTCTACCAAAATTAAGAAAACACCTTTCCATTTCGCGATTTCTTGACCGTAATTGTAAGTTTTTCTTCTCTTTTGATTTCTAAATTGATTTCTATGAAATAAATTATGGGAAAATTATTTTGAACTAGTTGGTTACTGATTTTTATAGATTTAATTCTATTTGGTGAGTTTTTGGGAGAGAAAATCTATTTTCTATTGAAAAAACACGATTCTTTCCGCGAGATTCCTCCAAAGGTGAATTCTATAACTTAAAATCACAATTTTTATGCATAAACAACATGGTTGTGTTCTAAACTAATTTTTGATTTGTTTTAATGAAAAATATTGGATTAAATAATATTTCTGCATATTTCTATGATGACCGAAAAGTTTCAAAAAACAAAGGAGTTCAAGGTTTTTGTGTTAGAAATTGGAAGTTGGAAAATTTTATTCTTGAATAGACATACGGCTGCCGATTTATATGAATAAATACTCTAATATGATAATTTTTTTGTTTAGAAGAAAAATAATGATTTGAATTATGTATCTATTTATCGCTGAAATGAACAAAATGCGTGAAAAACGCGAAAACTCATGATTTTTTACCTAAGCCTTTAAATTTGGAAATTTTTTTGTATAAACCCTATCCATGGCTGCCGAATTATATGTGGATGTGTCCTAAACTGATATTTTCTATGATTGAATGAAAAATAATAGTTTAAGCAACCTGTTTACAGATTTCTGAAATGACTGGAAAATACCAAAAACAAGAAAACTCATGGTTTGTGCTCTATAATTCAAAAGTTGAATTTTTATGTATAAATAACACCAAGTGTGAATGATTCTTATGAATTTAAATTCTAAAATGATTTTTGTTGCATTTACATTGAAAATCTTGATTCAAACCATGTTTTTACATATTTTTGAAATAGACAGAAAGTGCGAAAAGAAGAAGAATTTGGTTTTTACCTTGATGATGCATTTGGCCTACATGAACATTTTTGTCTCAATGTTTATAAATTTTATGTGATGTGTTTTGATGATTATTGACTTATGTATATATAATAAATGATAAAATTGCATGTTAGTTGAAGGTATAATCCTAGATAAGCTTAAATGCATTATGGTATACTTAAGGTATCTTAACATTATATTGTGATTAGGATGCAAATGTGATTGGAAAATATGGAACTAGATGTTATGATGACTTGATGATGAACATTTGGTTATGAGCTAATGAAGTGAAAGGGATCATAAGAGTTAAGCATGACGCTTGAAAGATTAATTGTTAAGATGACATGTATGGAAGTGTAAAGTGAATTAAGATAATTATTAAAGTGAATTGATATTGAGGTAATAATATGGTAATGACCTTAAAAAGGTATTGATATGATTGTAATGTGTTGTCATGAGAGCCTATAAGGCCTAAGTATGCAAGACTTTTAAAGTCAACGTGTTATGTGCAAGTGATGAGTATACCTATATGTGAACTCTAATGTGTATGCTATATATGCATGGGTAGTTATGGGATAGGAGCATCATTAGTAAATAAATACTAAGTATTAAATCAAATATTATGTTAGAGTTTGAGGAGTTTTAGAAGTACAAAAGGGATTATGTGTACTAGGAGCAAAGGAACCCCAAGGTGAGTAAACATCGTATTCATTCTTCAAGTGTGGGCAAATGCCACATTCATGTTATAAATGTGAACAACATCATGTTGTGTTATAAGAATGTGATCTATTGTTATATGAGCCTTTGTGATCTTGAAACCCAAGTTCTTTCTATTCTAAATATTATTACATGAATTCTTTGACAAGCTTGGGTTGCCAAGGGACATTTGGTCTAAAACTATTTTGTTTATCCAATGAGAATTTCTTGTGAATAACACCCTAACTTATATTCTTTTTGGAACTACACTATTATCGTGTCTTTTACTTGAAAGCTAAACCACTATTGTTATTGAAATACATGTTATTGTTGCCTTATGTGATATTGTTAATTGTGATTACCATTAGCTCTAGCTATGATACCTTTTACCCTTTATGCAAAATCCTCGTGCCGATACAGTTAATCATCAGAACCTGCGCACATGGTCTTAACTCGATGGATAGGGGTAGTGTATCCACCTTAGCTAGAAGGGGCGGTTCTAGCCATAGAGCCTGATTAGCTTCATGCCTTATAAGTGATAGGAGTTGGAATTTGGTATAAGGCCACCTCTCCTCAATGTGTTCGAGTGATAGAGCAATAGCCTTCACTCTTTATAAGTGATAAGTGTGATTTCTGCAAACTTGCCAAATTAAACCCTTGCTAAATTGCAACCTGACTTATGAACTATAATTCATGAACTATGTGTATAAGCTATGTGTTTCCTTTTCAAAGGAATATGTGATAATGTATGTGCCTTTTTGTTTACTCATTGAGATCATCTATCTCAACCCTTTTCCCTTGTGTGGTTCCAGGTGAGCAAATGTGAAGAGGCAAGGTGATGGTTCAAGCATTCTACTTTGCTTGGGGAATTCCTTGTCCGAGTTATCAATAATACTATTTTTATGAAGTCTTATTGGTAGATGCTCTGGGAATGTTGATTGATACTTGTTGATATATATTATTTTCCTCATGGATTTTATATGTAATGATTTATTTAATCTTCCACAATTTATGGTATCCATCTAAATGATTTAAATGAGTTAATGAAAGAAGTTTGGTAAGATCTTAGGCATGATTTATTTATATGTAAGTGGGTTCTACGGGCGTGGGTGACTTTATGTCTTCCCATGTTCTAGGACGATCATATCTAGTCTTCCTATGTTCTAGGACGATCATATCTCTAAGGTTGGGATGTGACAAAGGTGGTATCAGAGCCATAGTTTTTAAAGGTCTAGTTTAGGCTTGTTTTATATGAGTTGCTTAAGTAAAATCCTGGAGCATAGGAATTTTCCTGTCATGTCACTTGCAGTCTATCGCTAGTATAGTACTACAAAATCCTAGTAGATTTTAGTAATCCTTGTTATTGTTTGCCTACCTTACGATTCTTCTGACAGATGACCAAAAAGATTACGCTTGCTCGAGGACCGTGACCTAGAGCACCCCGTGTGACCTATAAGAGAACTTGGCCAGAGATGCTCGAGAAAGTTGTAATTGTGATTTGGCCCACGAAAGAGAAGACCCCTGATGAAGAGGAGGACCCCAAGGAGCGCTTAGATCTTAATTGGGTATATAGTAAGGTTTAAAAATTGGAGGATAACTATTCATAATTAAAGGAGGAAAACCAACATCTTAAGGTCATGATTCATGCACTAAGAGAGGATAAGGAGCAACTCAGGTCAGGGATTGTTGAGCATAGAGGAGATTACTCGCCAGTGAGGTCTGCATCTTCAACTAATCACAGTTAAGATAGAGATCTTCTTTGCTACCAATGTGGTAGCAGTGGCCATGTCACTCTTGATTGCTCTGGAGGGGGACACGAGAATTAGGCTGAGTAGATATGATGATCGACGTAACAACATAGCACTTTATATGATATGAATGATTTTCCTTGATTGCCTAGTCACCTAGTATGAGATGATTTCCTTCATTATTATGATATGGTGTGATATTATGAGATATATGCTACATGATTATGATATGTGATATATGCAAAACTATGTGATATGTGATTCATACATGACATATGCTTAGTGATGTGATATGGTAAATGCATGATAATGTGTGCTAGGATAAGGGGAGATTAAATGGGTTAGGATAGGGGATTATTATTAAATTCCCTTATTATGATAGACAAAATGCCTCCTAAGAAGAAGGTTCGCACAGTTGCCCAATCCGTTAGGGCTAATGATGATGTTATACCAGACACCGCATCGAATGCTGCCTCTGCACTTATACAGTTAAGAGAAAGATTCAACTTAAGGGCACCGACTATGGGCTCTAGTGAGCAAGCATCTTCGCAAGAAGTGTATGCCATGTGCGAAGAAATGAGAGATTTGTGCAAGGAACTGGATGAGCTACGAGCTCAAAGGCGAGAAGCACTGCCAACTCAAAAAAGGAATGGAGATACGCCACCTATGGTAATGATACCTGCTTGGAGATAGAGGAAATGGCTACCAGATGAGGGAATGACCGTGGTAGAGTTTAAGAAGCTGTAACTGCCTGCCTTTTCTAGTGAGGAAGGAGATGACCCTCATGAATTTTTAGATGAGATGGATAAGCTAATCCATCGACTATCTTGCTCAAATGCTCGAGTGATCGAGTTGGTAGGACTCTAACTCAAGAAGGAAGCTTGGTATTGGTATGAGAGGAGTATTGAAGAATGACTTTATGGGGCAAACCCACCTACATGGGCAAAGTTTAAGCAAGAAGTAATGGATCAATTCTTGCCAAAAGGAGAAAGGCAAGATAGGGCATTGCAGTTCAAGCAACTAAAGCAAAGACCAGGAATGTCTATGTCGGATTATGCTAAGGAGTTTAATCGACTTAGTTGATTCACTATCAACATTGTTCCTACCGAAGCAAGTCATGTCAATCGTTTCCTTAGAGGACTGATCACGCCTCTATTCAATTCATTAGCAGCAACAGAGTTTCCAACCTTAGCCAAGCTCGTAGATAAGGCTAAGGTCATAGAGAAAAGATACAAGGTGGAGAGAGCCGTACGAGCTGAACGAGACCAGAAGGGAAGGCATAAGAACAAAGGTCATAAGGGACAGCATGGAAATGGAGGAGAACAAAAGGAGTTTTCATCATCTGGACCACGAAATAGTCAGACTAAGCAAGAAATCCCCATTTGCGGCAAATGTGGAAAGAAACATTTGGAATCTGCCAAAAAGATACTGGCGCTTGCCTTAGGTGTGGGCAAATGGGGCACTTCATAAAGGACTACCCTCAGATGAGGAGTTAAGGGAATGGGACCACAGTTCGATCACAATCTAAGCCATTCCAAATGCAAGGACAAGGAGTCAAGGACAAGGGGTCAATAGTTGGGAATGCATCGATGACAGAAAATAAGGGCAAGGGTCGAGTCTTCACGTTAAATCTGCAAGAGGCTCGCGATTCGCACACTGCCATCACAGGTATCATCCCCATCCAAAGTTCTAGCGCAAAATGTTTAATTGATTTTGGTGCTACCCATTCTCTTGTGTCGCCTTATTTTGCTAAGTACTTGGGTATAAATAAGGAATTGATGAATGAACCATTAGTAATAGCAACTCCTTTAGGGGAAGTGATGGAAGTAAAGTATGAGTATAAGGGCTGTGATGTAGATATTAATGGACAAACACTTTCGGTAGCGTTGCTAGAATTAGACGTACTAGAATTTGATGTGATATTAAGGATGGACTGGTTGTATGAACATGGAGCTTGCATCGACTGTAGAAAGAAACTTGTCGAGTTTTAAACTAGAGATGGGAAGGAGTTTGTGTACCAAGGAGATAGGAATAAGAATCCTCTGAACTTGATATCGGCCTTAGGAGCGAAACGGATGTTAAGGAAATGATGCCAAGCGTATCTAGCCCACGTAATCGACACTAGCAAAGAAGCTACCATTCAAGACGAGAGCATTCCAGTAGTGGACGAGTTCATGGATGTTTATCCAGAAGATTTACCTGAATTACCCCCTGATTGTGAGATTGAGTTCAACATCGAACTACCACCCGATACGTAACTAATATCGATATTGCCATATCATATGGCACCAATGGAGCTGAAGGAGTTAAAGATGCAATTGCATGATCTACTTGATTAGGGCTTCATTCGACCAAACAGTTCACCATGGGGCGCTCCAGTGTTGTTCATAAAGAAGAAACATGGCTCGTTCTGAATTGCATCGACTATCATCAACTTAACAAAGTCACTGTGAAGAATAGATACCCATTGCTGAGGATCGATGATCTTTTTGATCAATTCCAAGGAGCTGGTCACTTCTCCAAAATCGACTTAAGGTCTGGCTATCATCAACTAAAGATCCGAGGAGAAGATATCTGCAAAACTGCCTTCTATACTAGATATGGACACTATGAGTTCACGGTTTTACCATTCGGTTTGATGAATGCTCCTGCCATTTTTATAGACTTGATGAATCGAGTATTCAAGTCATTCCTTGACAAATTTGTGATCTTATTCATTGATGACATCCTAATTTACTCAAAGAATAAAGAAGAATATGAAGAACATCTGAGGATCGTGCTCCAAATGTTACGTGATCACCAACTCTACGCTAAGTTATCCAAGTGTGAGTTTTGGATGGAGTCTGTTAACTTTCTTGGACATGTAGTAAGTAAGGAAGGGATTCATGTTGATCCTAAGAAAGTTGAAGCAGTAGCAAATTTGCCAAGGCCCACAATAGTTTTGAAAGTATGAAGTTTCTTGGGTATGGTGGGATATTGTCGTAGATTTGTACAGGACTTTTCTAAGATAGCAGCCCCATTGACCAAGTTGAAAAGAAAGCAAGTTAAGTTCAATTGGGAAGAGTCCTGTGAAAAGAGTTTTCAGAAGCTCAAGGAGTGTTTGGTATTGGCTCCAGTTTTGACATTACCAGAAGGAGAAGAAGGATTCACTATCTACTGCGACACTTTGGGAATAGGACTTGGGTGTGTTTTGATGCAAAATGGTAAAGTCATCGCCTATGCATCATGACAACTAAAGAGACATGAAGTGAATTACCCTACTCATGATTTAGAATTAGCTGCAGTAGTGTTCGCCCTAAAAATCTAGAGACATTACATGTATGGGACAAAGTGTGAGATCTACATGGATCATAAGAGTCTTCAGTACATCTTAAGCCAAAGTGACCTTAATCTAAGACAAAGGAGATGGATTGAACTATTTAAGGATTATGACTGTCAGATTCTTTATCATCCCGGGAAGGCGAATGTAGTGGCAGATGCCTTGAGTCGAAAGTCGATGGGAAGCCTAGCCCATATGGATGTGAGAAAGAGGTCGATCGTGAAGGAACTAAAGGAATTATTTAATCAAGGATTGAAACAAGAGACTAGAGGATCAAGAGTTTTATTGGCTCATTTTTAGGTAAGGTCTAAGTTAATGGAAGAAATAAGGGATTCACAAGATAGGGACCCACATTTGGTGAAGTTGAAGGATGAGACGAGTGAAGGAAAGAACTCTGAGTTTGAGGTGGTCAATGGGATTTTAAAGTTCAAGAATAAAGTATGCATGCCTGATGTGGATGGACTAAAGGAAAGGATATTGAAGGAAGCACATCAGACACCTTACTATGCTCATCCTGGGACTTCCAAGATGTACCATGATGTGAAAGCTAACTATTGGTGGCCTGGATTGAAGAAAGATGTGGCTAAGTTTGTAGCATCCTGCCTAACTTGCCAGCAAGTAAAGTATGAACATCAGCAACCCTTAGGATTACTACAAGAGATCTGACTACCTGAGTGGAAGTAGGAATGCACCACTATAGACTTCGTTGTTGGTTTACCTAGAACCTCCAAAGGACATGATTCTATATGGGTCATAGTGGATAGATTGACAAAGTCTGCTCATTTTCTAGGCGTTAAGACCACATATTCAGCAGCTCAGTATGCGCAGTTACATATAGATGAGATCATGAAATTACATGGAGTGCCAATTTCTATCATCTCAGATCGAGGAACTCAATTCACCTCAAGATTCTAGCAGAAGTTGCAAGAAGCGTTAGGAACACAACTAGATTTTAGTACGGCATTTCACCCTCAAACAGATGGCCAGTCTGAAAGAATGATTCAGACACTCGAGGATATGCTAAGGATGTGTGTCTTGGACTTTGGCGGTAGCTGGAGTAAGTATTTACCCTTGATTAAATTCGCCTACAATAATAGCTATCATTCATCCATTGGCATGGCACCATACGAAGCGTTGTATGGGAGAAGATGTCTTTCTCCGCTTTGTTGGATTGAACCTAGAGACAAGCATATAGAAATGCCCAAATTGCTTAAGGAGACTACCAAGACAGTACCATTAATTCAATATCGGCTGAAGACGGCATTCACTCAATAAAAGAGTTATGCGGACCCTAAGCGAAAAGAAGTCCAATTCGCCGTGGGAGATCATGTATTCTTAAAGGTCTCGCCAATGAAAGGAGTTATAAGATTTGGCAAGAAAGGGAAATTATCACCTCGTTTCATTGGTCCTTTCAAAATCTTAGATAAGGTTGGAGAAATATCTTATAGACTTGCTCTGCCTCTAACTTTGGTGCATGTGCACCCAGTGTTCCACATCTCAATGTTAAGGAAATACGTGTCAGATCCATCGCATGTTCTTTTACCTCCAGATATTACGTTAGATGAACAACTATCCTATGAGGAGTCACCGATAACTATAGTAGATCAACAAGTAAAGAAGCTAAGAAATAAGGAGATACCCATGATTAAGGTTCAGTGGCGAAATCATGGGATAGATGAGTACACTTGGGAAGCAGAGGAAGAGATGCAACAGAAGCATCCTCAGCTTTTCAAGAGAAACTAGGTAAGGGTTTAAATTTGAGGATGAATTTCTTTTAAGGGGGGGAGAACGTAACAACCCACACCCACCCTAGGAATTTTCGTGATAAATTGCTTGATTTAGAACTATTAAGGTTAAGTGTATGCTTGTGTGAAAATTTATGATCTAAGTAATTCATGAATATGTAGCATATTAAATTAATTTTAATATGCATAATATGTGTTGCTATTGTGAAATAAATGATTTACATGAAGTGTATTTGTATAAAAGAATTTATTTTAAATAAAATGAATTTTCATGCATAAGACAATTTTAAAGCATAAAATAATTTTATGGGTATTTTTAAAATATTTTAAAATAAATATTTTTGGGGGAAATGTTACAAAATTAATAAGAAAAATATTTTTTTTATTTTAATTCTATTCAGCCAAAAATTTGAAGAAAAAGCCCAATTATCCAAAAGCCCACTACACTAAAATCCTCCTAACCTAGTTCATTAAGGGTATTGTGGAAATTTCACCCAAACCCTAATATATAACCTAAATTTCAGCCAAAACAAAGTTCTAGCAGCCATTCTCTTATTCTTTCTATATCTTGGCAGAAAATTCTTTCAAAATATTTCTCTCTACCGAAATTAAGAAAACACCTTTCTGTTTCGCAATTTCTTGACCGTAATCGTAAGTGTTTCTTCTCTTTCGATTTCTAAATTGATTTCTATGAAATAAAATATGGGAAAATTATTTTGAACTTGTTGATTACTGATTTTTACAGATTTAATTCTGTTTGGGTGAGTTTTTGGGAGAGAAAATCTATTTTCTACAGAAAACACGATTCTTTCTGCGAGATTCCTCCAAAGGTGAATTCTATAACTTAAAATCACAATTTTTATGCATAAACATCATAAGGGGGGGAAAATTTGTGCATGATTGTGTTCCAAACTGATTCTTGATTTTTTTTGATGAAAAATATTGGATTAAATAATATTTTTGCATATTTCTGTGATGACCGGAAAGTTTCAAAAAATAAAGGAGTTCAAGGTTTTCGTGTTAGAAATTGGAAGTTGGAAAATTTTATTCTTGAATAGACATATGGCTGCCAATTTGTATGAATAAGTACTCTAATATGATATTTGTTTTGTTTAGATGAAAAATAATGATTTGAATCATGTATCTATTTATCTCTGAAATGAACGAAATGCACGGAAAGCGCGAAAACTGATGATTTTTCACCTAAGCCTTTAAACTTGGAAATTTTTTGTGTAAACCCTATCCATGGCTGCCGAATTATATGTGGATGTGTCCTAAACTAATATTTTCTATGATTGAATAAAAAATAATAGTTCAAACAACCTGTTTACATATTTCTAAAATAACCGGAAAATACTAAAATCAAGAAAACTCATAGTTTTATGCTCTATAATTCAAAATTTGAATTTTTATGTATAAATAACACCAAGTGTGGCCAATTCTTATGAATTTAAATTCTAAAATGATTTTTGTTGCATTTATATGAAAAATCTTGATTCAAACCATGTTTTTACATATTTCTGAAATAGACGGAAAGTGCAAAAAGAAGAAGAATTTGGTTTTT
Source organism: Reutealis trisperma (assembly GCA_947687605.1). NCBI lineage: Eukaryota > Viridiplantae > Streptophyta > Magnoliopsida > Malpighiales > Euphorbiaceae > Reutealis > Reutealis trisperma. Next base: position 298,891 of record CANTUT010000274.1, on the reverse strand, counting down.
ACCTTGATGATGCATTCGGCCTACATGAACATTTTTTTCTCAATGTTTATAAATTTTATGTGATGTGTTTTGATGATTATTGACTTGTATGTATATATAATAAATGATAAAATTGCATGTTAGTTGAAGGTACAATCCTAGATAAGCTTAAATGCATTACGGTATACTTAAGGTATCTTAACATTATATTATGATTAGGATGCAAATGTGATTGGGAAATATGGAACTAGATGTTATGATGACTTGATGATGAACATATGGGTATGAGCTAATGAAGTGAAAGGGATCATAAGAATTAAGCATGATGCTTGAAAGGTTAATTGTTAAGATGACATATATGGAAGTGTAAAGTGAATTAAGATAATTGTTAAAGTGAATTGATATTGAGGTAATAATATTGTAATCACCTTAAAAAGATATTGATATGATTGTAATGTGTTGTCATGAGAGCCTATAAGGCCTAAGTATGCAAGACTTTTAAAGTCAACGTGTTATGTGCAAGTAATAAGTACACCTATATGTGAACTCTAATGTGTATACTATATATGCATGGGTAGTTATGGGATAGGAGCATCATTAGTAAATAAATACTAAGTATTAAATCAAATATTATGTTAGAGTTTGAGGAGTTTTAGAAGTACAAAAGGGATTATGTGTACTAGGAGCAAAGGAACCCCAAGGTGAGTAAACATCGTATTCATTCTTCAAGTGTGGGCAAATGCCACATTCATGTTATAAATGTGAACAACATCATGTTGTGTTATAAGAATGTGATATATTGTTATGTGAGCCTTTGTGATCTGAAACTCAATTTCTTTCTATTCTAAATATTATTACATGAATTCTTTGACAAGGTTGGGTTGCCAAGGGACATTTGGTCCAAAACTATTTTGTTTATCCAATGAGAATTTCTTGTGAATAACACCCTAACTTATATTCCTTCTGGAACTACACTATTATTGTGTCTTTTGCTTGAAAGCTAAATCACTATTGTTATTGAAATACATGTTATTGTTGCCTTATGTGATATTGTTAATTGTGATTACCATTAGCTCTAGCTATGGTACCTTTTACCCTTTATGCAAAATCCTCGTGCCGATGCGGGTAATCATCAGATTAAGAGGTGGATAAGGCTATAAATAGCAGAAAATCAAGAAAAATTAGAATCAGGGTGGATTTCAATGCAGTTACCACACTTTGACTGTGCTGTAGCCCTCCTTATAATTACTACAACCTCTCTGCAATAGGGATGCTTGCAGTTACCACAAATCTTCTATTGCTGTTGTAGTTATGACCAAATTATCACAACATTTTTTCATCTCCATTTTGCAAATTCAAGACTACCATAAGACTTTTTAGATTAAAAAAAATGTCAAAAAGTGAGAATGAAAGTTCAAAGCCCCATTTCAATTACATTTAGGACAACATTTATGCATACTACACACACAGGATTAGGGATAGAAGTGTGTCTTATAACAAGTAAAACTGTTTATAACATCACATTTAGGAAAAACATCCATACATGTCATAACATCACATTTAGGAAGAACATCCATCATATTTGGGAAAAACATCCATACATATCATCTATAAAAACCAATAACTCAAAGGAAAGATAACAAAGCTTCTAATAGTGTCTGCACCTATCCTTCCTCTTCTCACGTGGAAACTCATCTCCCTCATCGCCATAAGCACCTCTAGCTCTACCAACATCTCTATCACCTCTTGGCTTCGCTCAGGTCAAAGTGGATGATAGAGTAGTAGTCAGATCACCCATTACCTTTTGGGCCTCATGAGCCCAATCAATAGGCACTTACAAGATCAAGAAAATCAAACAACTGAACAAGAATCTAAAGTCATGGTGGAATCAAAACAACCTACCTCAGTGGTATCTATTGGAACTTTAGGACATCTAAATGGTGTCATTGTAGAAGAATCATACTCAACTAGCTACCCCTGCATAACAAGAAAGTACTAATAATGTGTAAAAGGCCATAAACTTTGATGCTAAATATCACCACTAGATAACGTTGAAGCTATCTCGGGACCAGGTATAATAGCAGCAGGACTAAGAGTAACCCTAAAAGGCCTTACTTTATCTAAAGGGTCCTTAACCAAAGGGGTTTTGGTAGAACCAACAGTCGATCTCCTAGGGTTAGAACCAAAATCTAGCCTAGGGATAGTGCTAGTCATCAGGGAAGCCTAGTAGAAGTATTCAAGTATTCATAATTTGCATCATAATCGAAGAAGTGGTCACAAGGGAGGCTAGCCAGCAATACCTCATCATTTACAATACTCAACTTGCATCTCATGCTAGCCAAGGGAGGTAAAGGCATAACCCTATTGCCAGTAATCTTCCCCCTCACTCTTTCCCTAAGGTAATACCTTCTCTCATTCTAAAAGCAGAGGGATAGTTTGCATGATGAAAGCACATAGTTAGAACCCATCTACTCTATGAATAATAGTGGCAAGCGATCCTGATAGGAATTTCACCAGACTTGCAAAATAAAAAGTAAGTCTAAAGTAATTAAAAGTAACAAAAAGCAAACTAGTAAGACAAATACCTGATGCACATCCACTTGGCTAAAATGGGTCCGATAACCAGCAAAACCTATCTTGTCAAAGCAACTATGGTTACCATAATTCCATAAGTACCCCCAGGGCACTCTACTAGTAACCTAATTTCTTAAGGGAGGAGATACCTGAGTAAAGTATTCATAGGCCTAATACTACAAAAAAGACAATAGTTAGTCAAGTTAATAAGAAGTGCAAGACAGAAAGCAAAAAATGAAACATAAGAACATATGCTTACCTCCTAAATAATATAGGTACCACTTACGCTGGATAAAGTAGTTTGAGAGAGATAAGATATCTCCCTATACATTACACAAAAAGTGGCACCTCCTTAATCATACTCAGAGATTTGGGTTAAGTCCTCCAATAAAGGCAAGATGCAGAAGTCAATAGTATCTCTCCTCATGTGAGAGATGGAGCAACCCAAAATCATCATAAGGTATAAATGGGCTACTTGCTCAGTGGTGTAGCTCCTATATTGATCCAAATCTCCAATTTGGTTTTAAAGCCAGACTCTTGATACATGAACATCAATGCAAGGAGGGTCAAAACCTAATAGCTCGGTCATCCTTTAACTGTCTAATGCAGTTTAGGAACCTTAAAAGTTCAAGGTCAATGTCAAAAAGGCAAACCAACAAGTAAACAGAGATCCGTGGGAGTCACCTTCAACTCCCTATAAGAGAAATGGAAAGTATTGGTGGTGTCCCGCCACCTTTTTGCCAAAGCACTTAATAAGGCATGATCTTCCTTGTGAGAATAGTCTAAGTCTAGCAGACTGAGCAAACCAGAAGGCTTAATCATAGCTCGCACATTAGGATGGTGATTAAGATAAGTAGCAACCCTCACTAGGTTACCTCTACCACCCTTCAGTCTCAAGTCACATGTCTTTGTATGAAAAACATAAAAAATAAATTTTTGCAGGCATAAGCAATTAAGATTTCTTCACTTTTTCTATTTTATTTTATTTTTTTATTTTTCTTTCTTCTTAATTATCATTAAACATCATCGCGCGCGCGCGCACGTGTGTATATATATATATATATATATATATATATATCGTGCTGCATAGTAAATTAGACTACATAATGAACCAAGCTACATCATATTATTTATATTGCTTATATAGAACTAACTTAAGTGCAGGAAAGAGAATAAATACCTCCATGTTGCTAGTAAAGCTCGCGTTATCTCTAAGCTCCTACAGTAGAACCTCGAGATTCACATCACCTTAGGGTGCTGAATATTTTCTCACTTGCCTTGAGTTAAAGAAGTCATTTTGGTGAAAGATTTTTAGAGAGAAAGAGTGTAAGTATAGAGAAAGAGAGAGAGGAATTTGAAAATGGTGAGAATGTATGAAGATAGGAGGTGTATTTATAGAAAGAATTGTGGGCCCCACCTCATCATTTCCTTTCAGTTCGCATAACTAAGTCGCTAGATTTTGCCATAACAGATCCATTTCAAGTAAGAATTTAATTTCATATGAACAAATAGGTCCATAAGATTTTTATCTATTTGCCAAAATAGACAGCATCTCAATCAGAATTTAGAATCTTTTGTAAATATAGAAAGTTTAGAAATTCAAAATGTCCAAAAAAATTGGAAAACAATCCAAACGAATTCAAAAAAGCCCAAAAATAGACATCGCACCTCAACATAAATCTTAAAGCTGACCTAGATCTTCAGTCATTTGAAAATCATTAGAATTTTCCCAGATCACACTTATCCGACCCGGCCTCCTGTTCGACTGAGTATGATAAGGGGGGCAGTTGTGTACCCTCCAATTTGCACCTCCAAATGACTGACATTCAATTATGAATTTGTAGAATTAAACTGGCCCTAAATTAGATTAGAAACAAATGAAAATAGGCCAAAAGATGAGCTACAGCAACCCGTGAGCCGGCTGCGTTAGCCAATTGGCTACTGCAACAAGCCCTACTTTACAGCAAAGGGCTTTGTAGTTACAGCAGCTTGTTTCTGATAGAATCCCATACTAAAAATTATACATTTTTAACCCCAGACTCCCCTTATAAATACATTGCACCACTAACAACTTTCACCCATAATTACACACTTCTATACTCTCCTTAAAGCTTTCTAAATCCTATTCCTGAGCCTTCCAATCATCAACGCTCTCTTTCTAAACCTCTAAATCTTTAAAATCCCTTTCTAAAACTTGTTCCATCACATAAAACCTTATTCATAAGCTTCGTAATCATTTCAAAATCCTATTCATAAGCCTCTTCATTAACTCAAACCCTATTCCTAAGCTTCCTAATAAAAAAAGGTGCAATTCAAGTTTTTTCTTTCAAAGAAAATTCATAGCACTCAAGCAAAAGTGAGATTTAACTCCCTCTAAGAAGAGTTCATGCTATTCAAGAGTTCTTTTTCTGAAAGGAGTGCTTGTGCTATCCTTAAGCCAAGGTGGAACTTAGATCTGGTGCCAAGATCACTCCCTACATTCCTCGCCCTCGAAAACCAAATATAAAGTTCTTTCCTTTTCCTTTTCAATTTTAATTTCAAGATCTTAATATAAAAATATCTAATGTTTTTTAATTAAAATCTGACATAATTAACAAATCTATGAGCCCCTAAAATCGATCAAAATATTATAACAAAAGCAATGACTTAGAAACCCCCCCCCCTTCATAAGAAGGAAGAACTATGTGGGGTTTGTTTCCCATTCAAAGGGATACATAGGCATGCCATCTCTAAGGCATTCAACTCCGCTAAAATTAAGAACTTTTTCTCTCTATCACCTTCTTCACATAGTTTAGGATTGAAATTACTTTTCTAAAATAAAAGTCAAAATTTTAGTTCTTTTTATTATAATTGTTTTATTACTTTTTCTTAATTTAGTTGTTTAGGTTATATTTGGGAATGTGTGCTTTTCCTAGAACCTATAAGGGCTAGAGGAAAGATCCTTTGATTTTGACATTTTGACTTGTAATAATCTTAAGCAGTTTTTTTTATTTTTCGCATTTTGTAGTTGTCAGTACCTCATATTTGCCATGCATTGCATGAGTAATATTTGTTTCATGCATCATGTTATATCTATTCATGCATACATAAAAACTTCCTTTTTATAAAAGCTATTTTGTATTTAAGCAAGAATTAGAATTTGACTCAAAAACTAAAAATTAGAAATCCTAATTGAAATTAGAAAACAAAAGTTTAAATCCTAATAGAACTAAAAAAACAATATAGGAATCCTAAGTGTGTTTAGAAACCTAATTGGACACAAATAAGAGAACATAAACTTAGAATGGAAGTAAGAAGTCAAACTAGAAATTGATAAACTTAGGAAACCAACTCCTAGCTTATTGTGGAGGGATGCTTGAGTGTGAACCCTCCAATTTACACCTCCAGATGACCAACATTCCATTATGAATCCATATAATCAAATTGGACCTAAATCAAATAAAAAACCGATGAAAATAGGTCAAAAAATGAGCTGCTACAAATAGCAATCGGCTGCGGTTACCATAGCCCATGATCAGTTACCACAGCATGTTTCTGACAAAATCGCACATTAAAAATTGTGTATTTTTAACTCCAGACTCCCTCTATAAATACCTTGTACCTCCTAACAACTTTCACACATAATTACATGCTTCTATATATTCCCTAAAGCTTTCTAAAACCCATCCCTAAGCCTTCCAATCATCAAAACTTTCTTTCTAAACCTCTAAATCTCTAAAACCCATTCTAAAACTTCTTCTATCACATAAAACCTTATTCATAAGCTTCCTAATCATCTCAAAACCCTATTCATAAGCCTCATAATTAACTCAAACCTTATTCCTAAGCTTCATAATCAAGAAAAGGTGCAATTCAAATTATTTCTTTTAAAGGGAATTCGTGGTAGTCAAGCAAAAGTGTGATCCAAGTCCCCCTAAAAAAAGTTCATGCTATTTAAAAGTTCTTCTTCCAAAAGGAGAACTCATGTCATCCCTATGCCAAGGTGAAACTTAGATCCAGTGCCAAACTCGCTCCCTACATTCCTCGCAGTCGAAACCCAAAGGTAAAAGTTCTTTCTTTTTCCTTTTCAATTCCAATTTCAAGATCTAAATATGAAAAGATCTAATTTTTGTTAATTAAAATCTGACCTAATTAAAAAATTTATAAGCCCATAAAATCAATCAAAACATGATAAATAGAGCAATGACTCAAAAACCTATCCTTCGTAAAAAGGAAGAACTACATGGGGTTTGATTCCCATTCAAAGGGATACACAGGCATGCCATCTCTAACGCATTCAACCCTACTAAAATTAACAACTTCCTCTCTCTATCACCTTTTTCACATAGTTTAGAATTGAAATTGCTTTTATTAAATAAAAAGTCAGAATTTTACTTCTTTTTATTTCAATTGTTTTATTACTTTTTCTTACTTTAGTTATTTAGGTTATATTTGGGAATGTGTGGCTTTCCTAAAACCCATAAGGGTTAGAGGAAAGATCCATTGATTTTGACATTTTGACTTGTAATAATTTTAAGTAGTTTTTCTTTATTTTTTCCATTTTATAGTTGTCATTACCTCATATTCGCCATGCATTGCACGAGTAATATTTGTTTCATGCATCAAGTTATATCTGTTCATACATACATAAAAACTTCTTTTTTATAAAACCTATTTTGTATTTAAGCTAAATTAATTTCTCGCATTGTTTTAACGAAAACCTAGTCCCCGAGCCTCTTTGGTCATTCAAGGACTAGTGCTTTTCCTTGGAATAAATGGTATAATTTTGGAGTAAATCAAATTAGCTTTTTCTTTTAATTTTCTCAACTAAAATAAACAAAATTAAAGTGGTGACTCCTTTTGCAAATTACAATTTACCAAATACAATTTTCTAAACTCATAACGGGTTCCAATCATGATATTTCTCCCAAAAGGCATTTTCAATTCCCTTTAGCAGATTAGGATAATGCTCGGGCAGGCCTCACATTAACTTGGTCAACTCCTTATTAAAAACTGAAATCCTTTTTGATTCTCTTTGATTTGGTTGGAATTTCAACAATCTTCCTTTTCCTTTTCACTTTAAAATTAGAAACAAACCACTATATATATTCCTATATAATTCAAATTGCCAAGACTCTTTTCTTTTCTTTTCTTTTGGCTGAATTCTTTCTTTTCTTTCTTTTTTATTTTTTTATTATAGCAATAAATTGAAAGGAAAATTAACAAACAAATTAAAGATTAAACACAAGAATCCAACCAAATTTTGAAGTCTTTAAGCTTGGGCAAATCCTCCTTTCTTCCTTTTAAATTCAAAAGGGTTTCCTAAGTAGGTATGGATTTGATCTGCTAACAAAACATAAAGAACAAAGGAATAGAAATATGAATGGATAATGAAATAGACGAACACAAGAAAAGGTAAATGATTTTGGATTTTTTTTTAATTTTCAAACCTGAAACAATAACAAATAGAATTCACGAGACAAAATGATGGGATTTAATGAAAATGAAAACAAATGGAAACAAGAAAAATAAATGAAAATAGAAAACACAAGCAAAATGGAAAGATATAACCGATTTAGAGCCTAAGCTCTAATACAAACTCCAAGTATATTAAACTTGAGACCTAATTATCTTTACACTTGGAAGCAACTCCTTGGAAAGCTAAATTAGTTTTTTCCTAAGTCCACAACCTAAATCCAACCTGTGATAAAACACCTTGGAATATGATTGTCACATCCCAACCTTAGAGATATGATGGTCCTAGAACATGGGGAGATATAAGGTCATCCATGCCTGTAGAACCCACTTATATGTAAACAAATCATGCTTAGGATCTTACCAAACCTCTTACAATAACTCATTTAAAACATTTTGAAGAATACCTTAAATTGCAGAAGTCTAAAATAAATCATTACATATAAAATCCATGAGGAAAATAATATATATTAATAAGTATCAATCAACATTGCCAGAGCATCTAATGATGAGACTTCATAAAATAGTATTATTGATAACTTGGACAAGGAATTCCCTAAGTGAAGTAGAATGCTTGAGCCATCACCTTGCCTCCTCACATTTGCTCACCTGGAACCACACAAGGAAAAAGGGGTAAGATAGATGATCTCAATGAGTAAACGATAAGGCACATACATATCACATATTCCTTTGAAAAGGAAACACATAACTTATACACATAGTTCATGATTTATAATTCATGAATCAGGTTGCAATTTAATAAGGGTTCAATTTGGCAAGTTTGCAGAAATCACACTTATAACTTATAAAGAGTGAAGGCTATTGCTCTATCACTCGAACTTATAAAGGAGAGGTGGCCTTATACGAAATTCCAAATCCTATCACTTATAAAAGCATGAAGCTGATTAGGCTCCACGGCTAGAACCACCCCTTATAGCTGAGATGAATACACAACCCCTATCCATTGGGTTAAGACCGTGTGCACAGGTTTCAATGATTACCCGCATCGGCACGAGGATTCTGCATAAAGGGTAAAAGGTACCATAGCTAGAACTAATGGTAATCACAATTAACAATATCACATAAGGCAATAATAATATGTATTCCAATAACAATAGTGGTTTAGCTTTCAAATAAAAGATACAATGATAGTGTAGTTTCAGAAAGAATATAAGTTAGGGTGTTAATCATAAGAAGTTTGCATTGGATAAACAAACTAGTTTTGGACCAAATGTCCTTTGGCAACCCAAGCTTGTCAAAGCAATCATATAATAATATTTAGAATAGAAAGAACTTGGGTTTCAAAGATCACAAAGGCTCACATAACATGGTATCACATATTTGTAACATAAAAAAATGCTACTTACACTTGTAGAATGAATACGATGTTTACTCATATTTCTAACATGGCATAGTGTTTACTCACCTTGGAGTTCCTTTGCTCCTAGCAAACGTAGTCCCTTTGCCCATCTAAAGCTCCTCAAACTCTAACATAATATTTGATATGCCACTTAGTATTTATTTATTCATGATACTCCTATCCCATAACTACCCCATGCACATATAGCATACATATACACTTAGAGTCCACACATAGGTGTACTCGTCACTTGAACATAACACGTTGACTTTGAAAGTCTTGCATACTTAGGCCTTGTAGGCTCTCTTGATATCACATTACAATCACATTAATACCTTTTTAAGGTCATCACAATATTATTACCTCAATATCATTTCACTTTAACAATCATCTTAATACACTTTACACTTCCATACATGTCAACTTAACCATTAACCTTTCAAGTGTCATGCTTAACTCTTATGATCCTTTTTATTCAATTGTCACTTCATCAACTCAAAACCATGTATTTATTATCAAGTCATCATAACATCTAGTTCCATATTTCTCAACCACATTTGCATTCTAAACACAATATAAGGTTAAGATACCTTAAGTATACCAAAATGCATCTAAGCTTATCTAGGATCATACCTTCAACTAACATGCAATTTTATCATTTATTATTCATACATACATGTCAATAATCATCAAAACATATCACATTAAAATTATAAATATTGGGACAAAAATATTCATGTAGGCTGAATGCATCACCAAGGTAAAAACTAAATTCTTCTTCTTTTTGCACTTTCCGTCTATTTCAGAAATATGTAAAAACATAGTTTGAACTAAGATTTTTCATGTAAATACAACAAAAATCATTTTAGACTTTTAATCCATATGAATCGGCCACACTTGGTGTTGTTTATACATAAAAATTCAACTTTTGAATTATAGAGCATAAAACCATGAGTTTTCTTGTTTTCAGTATTTTCCTGTCATTTCAGAAATTTATAAACAAGTTGTTTAAACCATTATCATTCAATCACAGCAAGTATCAGTCTAGAACACATCCATACATGATTTGGTAGCCATAGATGGTATTTATACAAAAAAAATTTCAAGTTTAAAGGCTTAGGTGAAAAATCATGAGTTTTCGCGCTTTCCGCGCTTTTCGTTCATTACAGCAATAAACAGAGACATGATTCAAATCATTATTTTTCATCTAAACAAAAAAAATATCATATTAGAGTAGTTCCTCACACAAATCAGTAGCCACATATCAATTTAATAATAGAAATTTTCAACTTCTAAGTTCTAACACAAAAACCTTAAACTCCTTTGTTTTTTGAAACTTTCCGGTCACCACAGAAATATTATTTAATCCAATATTTTTCATCAAAACAAATCAAAAATCAATTTAGAAAACAACAATACACAAATTTCCCCCCGCCCCCCTCCCCCCCTTGTGATGTTTATGCATAAAAATTGTGATTTTAAGTTATAGAATTCACCTTTGGAGAAATCTTGTGGAAAGAATTGTGTTTTCAGTAGAAAATAGATTTTCTCTCCCAAAAACTCACCCAAATAGAATTAAATCTATAAAAATTAGTAGTCAACTAGTTCAAAATAATTTTCCCATAATTTATTTTATAGAAATCAATTTAGAAATTGAAAGCGAAGAAAAACTTATGATTACAGTCAAGAAATCGCGAAACGGAAAGGTGTTTTCTTAATTTTGGTAAAGAAATATTTTGAGAGAATTTTTCTACCAAGATTCAAAAAAAATAAAGTGATGGCTGCTGGAACTTTGCTTTGGCTGAATTTTAGAATATATATTAGGGTTTGGGTGAAATTTCCACAAATACCCTTAATGAACTAAGTTAGGAAGATTTTAGTGAAGTGGGCTTTTGAGTATTTGGGCTTTTTATTTAAATTTTGGGCTAAGTAAAATTAAAAATAAAAAGAATATTTTTCTTATTATTTCTGTAACATTTCTCCCAAAAATATTCATTTTAAAATATTTTAAAAATACTCATAAAATTATTTTATGCTTAAAAATTGTCTTATGCATGAAAATTCATTTTATTTAAAATAAATTCTTTTATACAAATGCACTTCATGTAAATCATTTATTTCAAAATAGCAACTCATATTATGCATATTAAAATTAATTGAATATGCCACATACTCATCAATCACTTAGATCACTAATTTTCACAAAAGCACACACTTAACCTTAATAGTTCTAAATCAAACAATTTATCACGAAAATTCCTAGAGTGGGTGTGGGTTGTTACAATGAACACCTTTGGATAATGATCTTTACAATTGTTATAATGATCACCTTTGGATGATGATCTCTGCATCACAATACCAACTCGTGAAGACAACCTTGGAATAATACACACAAAATAATTAGTTTTGATTGTATGAAGTTGATTCAAGCAAGAATAAAAAATAAGAGATAACACTCTTAAGAAAACTAAATTTTTATTGATCAAAACTTATTGAATTTTACATGAATAGTTGAGTTTAGATAGAGACTCAACCCTAAAGTAGAAGCAAACAAGGATTAGGAAATCTTCCTAAACAAGGATTGAAGTTTCCTAGTTGAAAACGGATTCCTAAACTAACTTCTAAACAAGAAATAAACTTAAACTCGTTTTGGGCTTTAAACCTAACTTAATTAGGCCTAAAACTCACTAATTACATATCCAAACTTAATTTAATTGAATATAGGCTTATATCATAATGATAAAGGGCCAAAAACATGAAAAAACTAAAGTAAATAATAAAATTTCAAAAATAAAAATAAACACACAAAATGCTACATGCCCAAGGACATGCCTATGTACCTGGGCATGTTGGCTTCTGCCTTCTTTTGATTTCTCTCCCATTTTACATGGTATAAAGCTTGAACTTCCATATTTTGCCTTTTTCCAACCCCCTTTATGCAATTCATCAATGTTGGAGCTTCCTTGAAAGCAATTGGATCCATATGCAAAGCTCATGATTCCAATATCCTTAATTAGATTATAGGAAACTTAATGCAACCTTCTTTTCTTCTTAAATGATTCACCAATCATCTAAAATGGCTAGATTACATGTCTTTATAGGTTATCTTAGTTGAAATGACAACTTTGAAGAACCTTTTTGAAATCTTTAACTTGCAAATATTTGTAGGATTCTTCCAAGGCATCTTAATTCTCATCACATTGGGTACCAATTATAGATGGAGGATATCTCCATTATTAATGAGTTTTTAGATTCGATGCCTTAAACATTTGTACCTTTCAGTTTTATGCCTAACTCCTTGGTGGAACTCATAGTACTGATCAGGTCTATAGTTTTTGGATGGATGGATGGAGGGTGCTTTCAGCTCTAAAGGCTTAATCAAGTCAGCTTCAAAAGCCATCTTATAAACCATGCCTAAGGGAATTCCCAAATTAGTGAACTTTCTTCTCTCTAGCTTATGGGGTTGCTAATTGGTGATGGTAGCTACCTCTTTTCTTTTTTGCTTAAAGGAGATAATTGGGGTGGTAGCACAAGGATTACTATTCTCGCATCTTTTCTTAACTATCTGAGCTTGCTAGAGCACAATGGCATTGCACTTCAATAGTAGCTTGATGGGCCCATTGATGATTGGTTGGGTAGATGATGTTCTGAAATGCACACTAACAATCTACGAGTGCACAAGTCATTATCAAGTAATAAAGTAGTGAATATGAGTATCGTCTCCACAAGGATAGTTTATAAGTACTAGCGCAAACTTCAACTATTGTTTAGTGAATAATCAGTCAAGGAAAATTAAAATTAAAATTAAAGATAAACTAAAACATGAGAAGATTAATAGATATAGATAAAGATAAAGCTACTTAGATATGAATCCCCCTAGCCTCTCATACATGTAAAGAATAATGATACGAATCATTCAAACAGTGAATTGAATTAAACTCTCACTAAATTAGATAAAAAACCTTTCTCAAGTGATTAAATCCCTAACTGCCTAAGTATTATAGGGGAATCTCTTCTCAACCTATAATCAAATAGGAGCAGTATTAAATTCAAGAGATTAACATCCAAAAAAGTCTTGTAGGTCTATCTCTAGTACCCTAATCAACTCTCTATTCCCATGAATGATCTATCTATATAAGGGTATCTTTACTCATCCAATATAGAAACAATATCTAATCAACAAACTGGTAATTGCCAATCAAAATAAATATCATAGATCATGAAAATAAAACAATCCAAAGATAAATTGATTCAAAGCAAATTATTCAATTCATAAAATTAAGAACTAGGGTTCATCAATATCTAGAAAGAAAGCAATTAGTTCATAATAGAATTGAAATGTAATGAATAAAAGAAAGGGATAATAAAGAATTTCAAATCAACCATAGATTGTGCTGAAGACATCCCTTCTTAAATCCTCGATTTCCACTCCAAATCTATACAAAGATGGATCTTTATCTTGATTTATACCTACAATCTCTTGAAAATGAAAGTCCTAAACTATTTACAAGCCAAGGGAAACCTAAGAGTTCCCAGCCTTTTAGCTAAGAATTTCCCTAAACCTTCCCTTTTCAAAAGCTTCCTCTGCAATGCTGTCAGATCTGATTTATACTACTGAAATTTAACCTCACACGGCTGGACCCACAGCTGGGTTCTAGCCATGCCAACAACAAGGCCAAAGAAAACTTTCCATGGGTGAAACCTCAGCCATGCCTCCACCTGCTAATGGGTGAATTTCCAATTTACTCTTATCACACGTCTGGAATCCTAGCTATGGTCACCCGTGGCTGCCCATATCCTTCTAAAAGTCAGCATTTTGGCTTGGATTCTTCATCATTCTGGGTCACATTTAGTTCATGGCATCGTTTGGCACTAGGTTAACTAAAAGAATTCTACAAAAACACTAAACAAACAAATCAAACTCAATTTAAGGATATAATACATTAAGAATAATGGGTAAAATGCAGTCAGTTAAACACTCATCAAATTCCCCCACACTTGAGTATTTGCTTGTCCTTAAGCAAATTAGATCATAATAACAGTAAGAAATAAAATCTACCCTCTCTAGTTAAAGAAATTTAAAAAGATTTACATCAACTTGTAATAAGTAAGGCTTGAAATCTTCAACCAAGTGTTAATTTTCAAATATGGTAATCAAGTCAGGAAATCTCAAAAACCTAAAACCTAAATTCTAAAGTTACAAGTTTGAGCAAATAATTCCAAAGAGACAAAAGTTTAAGCAAAGTAGATTTATAAGGATTTTTCCCTCAAGTGCCTGACTACTCATTAGACTTTTTATTAACTATGCATTTCAATTCATGTTTTCTTTTTAATTAACTAAGGAGCCTGACTTGTTTGAATTATCATCCTAGCCTTTTCACGTGAATGCAAACACTTGTGGTGCCAGCCCCTTGTTACTCAACTAGAATCACACATTCAAATGGCTACTAGCATTATTCATATTCTCAACCCCTTTTGTTTAAAAGAGTCAAGAATAGCGAAATATGTAAATATTTTCAAAGCTCCTTTGCACAATCTTTTTTTTTTTTTTAGAAAAACAATCAAGCTACCTAAGGTATTAAGCATTTATACTAAACTAGAACAAAATTAATAGTGGAATAAAATAGGCTCAAAAAGTGTAACTAAATATTCAAATTTCAGGCAAAAAGATTTACAAAAATTAGATTCCCTAATCATGACCACCGCATTCAATCATTAACATATGATCAATTCAATCAAGCCACACATCAACAAGTCATTGTCATAGTAAAATTAGCCCAATTTCTCACTCGAGAGAGTTAATTTCAAATCAAACTATTACCATAACTCAATTCACCAAAATGCAAGATTCATAAAAGATAGGGCATAATAAAATACCTTTCCCCCACACTTAAGTAACATATTGTCCCCAATGTGTTTGAAAAATGAAAAATCATACAGAAGAAAGGAAAGATATAGAAAACTGCCCTGTTATCGCATTGTATTACATTGCCATTCTAGTTTATTCCATATTCCATGCCACAGCATCATCCATTCTACAGACCCAAAATAGGCTAAGAAAGAGGAAACAAAATAAAGTAAAATAAAAGTGAAGTACAGTTAATAAAATAAAAATAGAAAAAGAAATTAAAATCATCCTAAATATTAAGAGTATAGTCATCCAAAATGTAAAATAAATAATAAAAAAAAAATTGAATGATGAGGAATAATGAGAGTTCAGTCGTCCATGGCATCATCAGAGTCATCACTCTCCTCACCATCATCTAGTTCGACATGAACCGGCTGCTGTCTCTGCTGCGGCTACGGTGCTGGACTAGGAGGCACATACCCTTGAGTTCGCTAATAATCTAGCATGGACTGCTGAAGCGATGTTCTATTCTGGACCTCAAACTCAAGTGTCACCTATTGGTGCTACAACATACTTATGATCTGATGCCGGTTGGTGAGGAGTTTATTCTGCTGAACCTGTAGACTTGTCATGGTCCTCTCTAACCTGTATATCTAGTGCTCAAAGTCAATAGGCTTCCTATCATCCTCCTCATCAGCTCCCATATAAGACATCTAATCTTTGAATGGAGTTGCACTGTAGAAGGAAGGGACGGTAGATGAGGAAGATGGCAGTGGAAGTACTAGTAGCAAAAGAAGGCTGAGCAGTGGGATCAGTGGCCGATGTTGGAGCTGGCTCAAGGGCTACTAGCTTTGATGGAAGGGCAATGGCTAACATAAAGTTCTTCTTTTTATCCATCCTTAGTAATGTGGCATAACTGATTAGCATAGGCATGCCGTCTAGTTTCATTAAAGGTAAGCCATCAAAAACACCCAAGCTCTTAGCTAGCTTAGTGATGTACATACCCCTAAGCAAAGCTTCGATCTTGCCTTTCTTGGATTGATCATTAAAGAATCTCATCAAAGCATGAGCCACATTGCACCTCTTATCTTCATCCATGCATATTAGGAAGAACAACTCATGTCTGGTCATAGCCCTTTTACTATCTCGTCTACCTAAGATAGTCTTCATTAGAAAAAAGTGTAGTACTCACAGACTGAATGAAGTGACCTGTGATACCTTAGAGACTGAGGCATCGAATCTCCTATCCTCTAGAGAAAATCTGTCCCACACCTTATTAGGGACATCATCATTGGGAAATCCAATAGGTGACTCATGATACACATCAGTCTACAGCTCCTCCTCTGTATATAAGCCCATGGCCATAGCCAAATCATTTACACTCATCTTAAATTACTTCATTCCCAATCTAAATGTCATCATCTTCTTCCGGACTAACAATACCTTTAGATTAACTTGAAGTGAACAATAGAACTTGAGTGTCAACTCTCTATATATGGGCTCTAAGTTTTCAAACAATCCCCTCCAGCCTGGCTGTGAAGTCCACCGCCAATGATCCGCATCTAGACTAATGATCTGCATAAAATCCTAGTTGATCCTCCTTGTTGCCTCAAACTCTTTGTTAGTTAAGTACTCAAAGTGAGCATGAGACTCATTGTTTGTAAATTGGACACAAACATGGTTGGGATCAAAGAAAATAGTGGGAGATACTGCTAGTAGGGGGTTGCAAGAACTATTTTCCCATCTAGCCCTCTTGGCTGGTAATTTGGTTGCTTTCTTTAATGATTTCTTAGGACCCATTTCTGCAAAAACACATATTCCAAAACAAACCAACAAAAATAGAAGCAAAAGTTGTTGTTAGTCCAATTAGAATATTGGCATTATAAGGCCATAAAAATTGGAGTCCCAAAAATTTTCAATCATAAAGTCAGGCTCAACAAAGAAAATCAACACAAACCAAATTCAATTAATGTAAGCAATAGAAACTCTCCTCTATTGCACTTAATTTTCGTCAAGCATTCAAAATGATCACACCTAATCATTCACGCACTCAATCAAAAGTAAAACTATCAGGGTTCATGAAATTGTGAAATTAGAAAATAGAATTAACAAAAATACATAACAAGGGAAAAATAGCATTAGGGGTTTAAACAAAATAAAAAAAAATCAAGTATTAAACTCCTTAAACTACCAATTAAATAAAAAAGTCAAGCATTTACAATGAATCAAACACATAATTTCATGATTAATAGTCAAAAACAAACCCAAATGCTCATAGCCCCTTAGTTCATACTCTTTCTCTCACTAGAACATAGATTTCATGTATTTTGCTCAACCCAAAATGACAAAAATCAAAATATTCTATCCTAAATCATGTATAGCATAAAGAGCATAAGATTAAATGTATTTGAAATAAGAAATATGGGCAAAAATCAAAGAAGTAGAAACCCAAACCTATGAGAAAGGAGAATTTGAAGAGTGAGAGAGAATGTGTAAAATCACTTGAAAATTTCTTCCTTGAGTGTGAAAATTGCTTAGGAGTGAATATGTGTGTGATTTTGAGAGTGGGAGAGATGAAGGAAGAAGAAGGAGAAGAAAAAAAAGTTGAAAATTTGGAGAATGTGAACTGTTGCATTTTTTTTTTCTATTTATTACCATTCTCACAGATGATCCCGCGGTTAGGATTTCACCCGTAGCCAGGCACATGTTCCTCATATAGTTAGGGTTTCAATCTTAGTCTCACCCGTGTGATGTTACTGCCTAAAAATTTTATTTTCCCTTATCACACGGGTAGAGGCATAGCTGAGATTCCAGCCATGGCACCCTGAAAACTTTGCTTTATTTTATTTTTTTTCTTTTTCTTTTTTTTTTCCTTTCTTTCTTTTTTTGCCTTCCTTCACCTGCATACCAATCAAATACAACCTAACTATATTATCCTCTTAAACACAAAGAAAATTAAATTAAATTAGAAATAATAAACATAAAAATTATAAACCATTAATGGGTTACCTCCCACTCAGTGCTTCTTTAACGTCGTATTAGCTGGAGGTTATTGTTATTCATCCTCTACTAGAGGCGTGGAGGATTCATTGTGCTATCTACCTCCATAAATTAGAATGAAGAGATTTATATAAATATTATGGCCCTTAAACCTCTTCCTTGGAATTCCAAACCTTAAAAGATATTTCATTGTTGCTCTGTGGTTTGCACAACTTGAGTTGATGTTTTCAAGCATAATATCAAACAACTTCACCCATGGATTATCAATTGTCATAGAACCAAATAACCAACCATTCAAAACTACTTCATCTGCTACTTGCAAATCTAAGATGGTCCACCTAAATTCTTTTGCCTTTTGTTGTAAAACCTCGATATGAGTGATCTCCCTCTCTTCAGAAAATTTAGAAGACATAAATACTATCCATGTATTTCCTTCTCCTTCAAATAAGCATTTAGAGGAAGTTGGCAAGGGTGTAAGCTTAATTATGGGTTGATTTTCAAGTACTGGCGATTGAGGTTTTTGTGGAGGAAATGTTAGTATTAAGAGTTGTTCTTCAAAGGGTAAGAAAAATGAAATGTTAGAGGTTATGGCATTCTCTTGCTCTTGTATTCCCAAAGTTTCCTCTTATGTACTCTTACATTCTTCAATATTTTCACTATCTCCATCACTCGTATCATCATAGAATAGTTCAACCACTTTGGAAACTACTAGCTTATTGGGCTCATAATTGATGCATGCTTGGTATGAGATGAAAAGTGGTGTAGTCTCCTCTATGTATTGAACTCTTTCATCCTCCATTGTTTTTTCAAATTTGGGGTTTTCCCACTCTTCACCACTTCTCAAGGTACTAGCCTCAAGTTGCTCTTTCAGATAGGCAAACTGACTTAAGGTTTCTCACTTAACATTTTCATAATTTGCCCAACTTGGAATTCTAAATTGTCAATAAAATCCTATTGATCCCTTAATGCTACCTCTGTGGACTGAAATCTCATCTCTGAAGCTGCCATGCATTTTTTGAAAATCTCTTCCAAGTCACTCTCTATTAGCTGCTGAGATTGATAAGATTGCTAAGATTGAAATCTAGATGGTGGGCTCATAATAGATTGGTCATTCCATGAAAAATTTGAATGATCCCCCCATCCAGGATTGTAGGTGTTGCTATAAGGGTTGTAATACAGTTCTTGCCCATCACTTATATAGTCCAACTATTTAGGATTTACATACTCATTCCAATTCTGGTAGTATTGACTTTGATGTCCTCCCCCACACCATTCATAAAACATAGCTTGAACAGGCTTAGACGATGAGGCCAAAACATCGATCTTTCTATGTAAAGTCCTATATCAACCATAAGGTCATTAATGCTAAAATGGAGATACTCTGTACCAAGCATGATTTTAAACCTGGGTTTGTTTATCTTGATTGCCTTTTTGTAAAACTGAAGGGAGCAATAGAACTCCAAAGTAAGCTCCCTCCAAGTAGGCTCATCCATAGCAAACAAAGTCTTCCACCCCTGGCTGATTCACTATAGCCCAGATGTCAGCTGCGAACTCGGCACTTTTCATTGTAGTCTAATTTATTAGCCTCGAAGGAGCAAAATCCTTATTAGCTAATTGAGGAAAGCGGCTTTTAGCTTCCTTATCAGTGAATTTCATACATAGGTGGTCTACGGTGAATCTAATGTAAGGCATAACAGCAAGTCAAGAGGTACTTGCTCCCCCTCTTACTCTTTTATAGGTAACCTTTTAGGTCTCTTAGAAGATGGAGTCTTTCTGGAGCCCATTCCTGCAAAACAATCAAAACACATACCCAATGCAACAAAACCAAACCATATAGCATGTTAGCATAGCAATTTGAGCATTATAACGGCATAGGAATGGTGAAAACCAAGAATTCAACCAAAGTAATCCTAATATCACCATACCCACAAAATAATTGGCTTGGCATATTCTAGTAACAATGCACATCAAGCCATAAGCATCACAATTCACAATCCTCACTGCACATAAACCCAATACTTCTACACTTAAACAATTTAATAACCCCCCTCAAAAAGTATGCAATGACCACCTTATATTTCTAATATTCAAAAACAATATTTGCATAAAAATAGACAAATGTTAACCCAAACAACCCACATCACTTCACAAATGAACCACATAATCCTAAATAACCATGAGTTCAATTAACTCCACACACTTAAGGCATAACAAAGTTTAATCATGATAATGCAAAATCTCAACATAAAAATCAAACTAAATGCACAATGGGCCAAAATCAAACTCAAGAGTTTAAGGATTCAAGGGCAAAATCAAGAAAATCTCTATAAAAACACCAATTGAACCCTAAATTATGCATTTTTACATAGCTCATTCAAAAACTCATGATTAAATCCCAAAGCATTATAGTAAATTTGAAAAAAAAAAAAGAATAGAGAGAGAAGAACAAACTTAATAGTGTGTGTTAAGAGAATGTAAATTTTGATTTGTGCAAATGCAAGAACTCACTCAAATCCTCTTCCTAGAACTTAAAATTAACTTGTGAGTATGTGGGTAAGTGAGTTTTCATGCTAGGGTTTTGAGGAAGAAAGGGAAGATTGAGAGAATTTGAGTTGTAAGTATGGGGGAGGGGTTTTATTAACTTTGCGGGTATAAATTGAACACCTGCTCACGACCTATCTCACGCTCATGGAGCTAGGTGTGAATAAGATTCTAGAAAAAATTACTTTTTTTTTTTTTGGAAATTGAAAACCTACCTTGTCTCATGCCCATGACTCTGGCCTTGAGTCAGGGCATGGGGCATCACTAATTGGCAAATTCAAATCATGCCTTATCACACGCCCGTGACTCTGCGCGTGTGACCTTACTGTTTCTCAATTTTTTCAGCACTTTTGGCCACACCAATAGGGTTGGCCATGACCTAGGGCATGGTATGCTACTAGAGCAATTTGTTTTTGTGTCTCTAGTGCCACACCCAAGCTCAAGGGTGTGTCCTAAGGCATGGCACAATTCTAATCTTTCATACTTTGGCAAGTTTCAATGCTTTTTCCCACATAATACGACAATATCAAAGGTATATTACCCTTATACAAATAAACACAAATAGAATAAAAGAAAAGCATGGTAAAATACTAAAAACAGTGGGTTGCCTCTCACCCAGTGCTTCTTTAATGTCATCTTAGCTGGACGTTTAGGGTGATTTCTCACCTTAATTCTTAGAGATGCAAGATCTCCTTTTTATGCTCTATCTCACCATTGAAATAGAGCTTGAGCCTTTGCCCATTAACCTTGAAGTCACCCTTTTCAGGGTGAGTCAATTCAATAACTCTATAGGGAAATACATGCTTAACAGTGAAAGGGCCAGACTAGCGAGATTTGAGTTTACCTAGAAAGAGCTGAAGTTGAGAGTTATACAACAATACCTTATCTCCACCACAAAATTCACACCTTGGCTTAATACAGGCATCGTGCCATCTTCTGTTTCTTTCCTTTTACATGTGTGTATTATCATAAGCTGCCAAACACCACTCATCTAGCTTATTAACCTGCAAATTTCTTTTAAGCCCTGCAGCAGCTAGGTTAAGGTTAACCTATTTTATGGTCCAAAATGCTTTGTGTTCAATCTCAACAGGCAAGTGGCGTGCTTTCCCATATATCAATCTAAAGGGTGTGGTACCTAAAAGGGTCTTAAAAGTAGTGCTATAGGTCCATAGAATGTCATCAAGCTTTTTAGACTAATCTTTTCTAGAGTGCTCTATAGTTTTCTCAAGAATTCTTTTGAGTTCCCTATTAGTGTTCTCTACTTGGCCACTTGTTTGTGGGTGATAGGGGGTGCAAGTTTATGTGTAATACCTTATCTTTTCAACACTTTTTCCAACTGTGTGTTACAAAAATGTGTGCCTCTATCACTAATAATGGCCTTAGGAGTGCCAAACCTAGAGAAAAGCTTTTTTAAAAACTTTACCATAACCCTAACATCATTTATGGGTAGAGCTTGAGCCTCCACCCATTTGGACATATAGTCAATAGCCACAAGAACGTATTTATTACCAAAGAAAATTAGAAAGGGTCCATTGAAGTTAATGCCCCATTCATCAAAAATTTCACACTCAAGGATACCCTGTTGGGGCATCTCATCATGGGAGGAAATGTTACTTATTCTTTGCCTTTTATCACGGCTTTGCATAAAGGTATGGCTATCTCTAAATAAGGTGGGCCAATAGAACCTTGATTTAAGCACATTTTGTGCTATTCTACTGGGCCAATAGTGCCCTCTTGCTGGTCCACGATAGCAATGGCTTAGAATGTTTATGGTCTCTAACCATGCCACACACCTTTGAATTATCCTGTTACCATAGATTTTAAAAAGAAAAGGGTCATCTTAAAGGAAATATTTCAAGTCATAAAAGAATTTCTTCTTTTGCTAATAAGAAAGCCCCTTTGGGAATTCCCTTGTAGCAAAGTTATTAGCATAATAAGCAAACCATAGAGTTTCTTAGTTAGAATTGCATACCTAACTTACCATGGCATAGAGTTGCTCATCTAAAAAATGATCATTGATGTTCTCTTCTTCAAGCTTTTCAAAATGTGGGATTTTAAGATGTGAGAGGTGATCTGCTGCTAGATTTTCTACCCCCCCTCTTGTCTTGAATCTTTATATCAAACTCTAATTAATCTTGGCTTTGCATCAGTGTTGGAGAAAAGATACCTCAAAGCCAAATGGTCAGTGTAGACAATCACTTTTTACAAGATCAAGTAGGAGTAGAACTTATCAAAAGCAAAGACTATAGCTAACAATTCCTTTTCAATAGTAGTGTAATTTACTTGAGCATCAGTCATGGTCTTGCTACCATCATAGATAGGCTAGAAGTTCTTGTCTTTTCTTTGCCCTAATACCCTACCAACCGTAAAGTTGCTTGCATCACACATTAGTTCAAAGGGCAAACTCTAGTCTGGTGCTACCATAATGGGTGCATTGATGATTTAGTCTTCAAGGTGTGAAGGAATTCATACACTGCCTTCTTTCCCTTTTATATCCTCTTCTTTTTGTGGCATCATATTCAAGGTCATTATTAGGTCCAGAATCTTCATCATCTTGCCTTCTTTGGACTCTACTCTTAGGTGGAGTTTATTGCGAGCTTGCTCTTTTCAACTCATTAACATCGAAACTGTATCTTCCCATGGCGTCCATCATGCCATCCAAATGAACATTCAACCTTTGGAAGCTCTGTTGAATAGCTTGCATGTTGAAGGCTTGATCATTATTTTGGTTATTAGTTTTTTTTTTTTTGAACTTGCAAAAATAAGTAAGTAAAGCAAAATAACCTCACTTTACTCCCTCATGTGTTTTTCACTCAAGTAATAAATCACTCAAGTTCACTCATGTTTATTTTCGCATAAACCAGCCGGCTTTTCTCTAGATAAACTCATACTCTTGCCTTGCCTTTTACCTCTCAATTCTCTCTTTCAGTTCTTATAAGAGCCAATTTTCAAAACGACACAAAATTATTACTATTTTTTTTTGCTCAACAATTTAACCAAGATTTAAAAGTGAAATTTGACACAAATTTAAAACAAAATAGAAACCCTAGATGATTTCAACATGGACTGGACGAAGACAAAAAAACATGAATTTTGCCAATAAATTGGGAAAACTATAAAATTAAATAGAAATAAAATAGATAGCAAGACAAGAAGAACACAACTGACAGCAATCAAAATGGAGTTTTCTATAAAAAGTCATAAAAAAATGAAATTTATTAAGAAACTGAAAAATGCGAATTTCGAGGCCTAAATGATGGAATTTGGCCAAAAACCATGGACATCATGAGCAAAGCTGGTGACTTTTGATCATTGGCCCATTTCGCTTAGAACTATGTACTCAAAAGGATCAAAGAACGCAATTTTCTCAACACCAAAAAAAAATTGAATTTCCGAATTGTAACTATGAAGAAACAGATTGGGGTTAACAAACAAAAAGGAAAGCAAAGACAACACTGCAAATGAAAAAGGAAACAATTAAAAGAAAAGTCAGAATAAATCAGGATGGAAAAAGGAAGCTTAAACCGAAATTGGAAGCAAATCCTAACTTATTTTAGAAGGTAGGCCTAATTTGGTCAACTTCTAGATTCTCCTTGATTTGGTTGGAATTCCAGCAATCTTCCTTTTCATGTCTACTCTAGAATTAGAAACTTACACTATATATATTCCTATATAATTCTGATTTTGCCAAGATTCTTTCCTTTTTCTTTTCTTTTCTTTTCCTTTCCTTGGCCGATTTCAAGATTCTTTCCTTTTTTTTATCCCTTTTTTTTATTCTAGCCAAATGCTCTATTTTTTTTTTTTTAATTCAACAACAATTTGAAAGGAAAAAAATAAACAAATAGAAGATCAAACACAAGAAGCCAATGAAAACACAAAGAATGAAAGGAATAGAAATACAAATGGATAAAAAACAAAGAACCAAACAAACACCAAGACAAAGGAAAAATGATTTTGGATTTTTTTTTTATTTTTGAATTTAGACTTGAAATCACAAGGAAACAGAATTAACAAAAATAGGAAAAAATAGAAAACAATAAACGAAAATGGAATTAATGGAAACAAGAAAATGGAAGTGAAAACACAATAAAATGGAAGGATATAACCTTATTTAAAGCCTCAGCTCTGATACCAAACTGATATGAACCCCGAACGACTTTGAGACCCAATACCTTTATGCTTAGAAGCAACTCCCTCAGAAAGCCAAATCAAATTCGCAAGGAAAAACCTCAACCTAATGGCGAACATGTGTTAAGGAACCTTGGTATGTTGTGAACAAAACAAAGTGATTGACTTTGGAAGTTCGAATTGTTGGTTCAAGCAAGAACTGAAATTAAGAATTTTCTCACAAAGCACAAGGCTATATTTTTGAATTATCAAAAGTCCTCATGTTCTTAGCTTAACTAAGTATTTATATCATCTTAGCTAGGTTATAAACCTTAAAATTCTTATTAACAAAATTCAAGCTTGAGCTTAATTTTAAACAAACTAAAAGGCCCAAAAATAAATTGAAATACTTATAATAGAAAAAAGATAGATATGGGCTTAATTAGCAGACAATATAAGAATAATAAAAAAAATTAAAATTGAAAATAGAAGGCATAGGTAGCCTAGCCCATTGTGTGCAGCTCGCCTGACGCCTTAGCCTAGCTCGATGAATGCCTTAGCCTAGCTCATCCCGATGCCTCATCATCTTGAAAAGACTTCTTGAATTCTTTTTTAGACATATCTTTTTATACTTTTTGCAATGCTATCAGATTCCCATCATTCCCTCCCTCTTCAAAAGGATTTGACCTCAAAATTGTACTTCCATTGAGGAGACAAGGATTTGAAACAAAAATTGAAGAAGGAACATAACATCTATCTTGGAATTGTAGCTTGTAGATTATTCCTCCAAAACAAAAAGCTCTTTGTCTATAGATAGGAATTTATAGCACATGACTGGAAATTCTTCTAATCATAATCCTGATCTTCTCTCTAACCTTATTGGTTACTTGGATTGTATTGAAAGTAGAATCACCATCATGTTTTTTTCATGACAATCTTCTTTGAAACCCTAAAAAAGAAAAGCAACAAAACTAGAGGAAAGTAAAGGAAACTTGTTAGTGAATAACATCCTCTTTTCTTTTTCAATCACACACACTCCTTTTTCTTTTTCTTAACTTAAGTCTTCACTCTTTCTTCTTTTCAAATCTTTACACTCATTTTTTTGTTTCAACTCATCACTCTCTTTTCTTTTTAGCTCATCCTCAAATACTTCCACAAGAGAAAGAGGTATAAGAGTAATATATTTGCCATCCTTATCAAAAGTGTATCAATTTTTAAAACCATCATGTATGGCCCTTCTATCAAATTGCCAAGGACTTCATCTTTCTACCTATCTATAGAAAAGACAACTAAGATTTGTTTGGTAACCCTAAGACCAGCACTCTCATTAAACCACTTCAAATGATAAAGGTTAGGATGTTTCAAAGTTGGTAATTTAAGCTTCTCAACAAGACTGTAACTAGCCACATTAATTCCGCTACCTCCATCGATGATTAAATTACAACTTTGCCTTGAATGAGGCACCTAGTGTAGAACAAGTTTTCCCTTTGCTAGTTATCTTCTACTCAAACTTGTGAACTTAAAACCCTCTTTATGATCTATGACTCTCCTCTTTCTAGCATTGCTATGATATCCTCTCCACTATTTTCTTGATCACTTACATCTTCTAAAGGGTGCATTCTTTCATTGTCATTAGCCTTGTCACTCTCAGAAAATAACTCTCCATGGAATGTGATCATCACCCTCTTATTAGGGCATTGGGAAGCTATATGTCCAGAACCCAAACACTTAAAGCATTTCATATCATGAGAACAGTTTGGAGTTTCATATTTACCTTTCTCCCTCTCTTTTGACATAGGTGCAGCTTGTCCCTTTCTTGAATCAAATTTGGACTTAGAATCATTCCCCATGCCTTCCTTCCAACTTGATTTCCATGGCTTGGATGAATCTAAGGAAGATAAACTTTGATTGTTGCCTTTGTACCAAAGTTGCCTCTAAACCTTGATTACCATATGCAACACATCCCCAAGCTCCACAAAATGCTACAATTCAACAACACTGGTAATGTAATTCAATAACATTGGCAATGTCTTGATTCAGCCCATGTAGAAACCTAGCCATAGTGGTCTCTCTATCTTTATCAATGTTAGCTTGAATCAAAGCAAATTTCATCTCTTTGTAATACTCATTCATGCTCTTGGATCCTTCAGTAAGGCTTTGTAATCTATTATGCAAATCCCTATAAAAATGGGTAGGGACAAAATGCCTTCTCATTAAAGCTTTAAGATCTTTCCACACCTCAATGGGCCACTCTCAATTCCTTCTTCTTCTTTGCTTGGTGTCATCCCACTAAGTAATGGCATAATCTTCAAATGCAGCCATGGCAAGCCTCAATTATTTTGTTCTAGAGTAGTCATGACAATCGAACACTAACTCTATCTTCTTTTCCCAGTCTAGTTATTCTTTTGGATCATTTTTGCCTTAAATGGAGGAATTATTAACTTGATACCCTAGCTTTTTATTCTTGCTAAATCAATAATCCAAACTTCCAAAGTTAATCACTTTGTTTTGTTTACAACATACCAAGGTTCTTTGACATAGGTTTGTCATTAGGTTGAGGTTTTTCTTGTTCAAACTTGATTTGGCTTTCCAAGGAGTTGCTTCTAAGTATAAAGATATTGGGTTTCAAAGCAGGTCATTTGGGGTTTGTATCAGCACTCCTCATTAAACTTAAATTGAACATCTTTCTTAATGAGCCTTGTCAAGGGTCTTGCAATTTTGGAGAAGTCTTTGATGAACCTTCTATAGAAACCCATATGTCTAAGGAAACTCCTAATTGCTTTAACTAAAGTAGGAGGCAGCAAATTCTCAATAGTCTCAATTTTTTACCTATCTACCTCAATGCCTTTACTAGAAATCTTGTGCCCTAACACTATGCCTTCTTGCATTATAAAGTGGCATTTCTCCCAATTTAGCACCAAGTTAGTTTCTTCACACCGGACAAGCACTCTTTCCAAATTTAACAAACACTCTTCAAAAGAATCCCCATTCACGAAAAAGTCATCCATGAAAACCTTCATTATGTCTTTAACCAAATCATCAAAGATGACCACCATGCACCTCTGAAATGTGACTAGTGCATCACATAATCCGAATGGCATCCTCCTATACTCAAATGTTCCATATAAGCATATGAAGGTGGTCTTCTCTTGATCTTCAGGGGCTATTGGAATTTGAAAATAGCCTAATAAACCATCAAGGAAATAATAGAACTAATGCCCAGAGAGTCTTTCCAATATCTGATTAATGAATGGTAGTGGAAAATGACCCTTCATTATGGCATCATTCAACTTTTGGTAGTCTATGCATACTCTCCACCTAGTGATTGTTCTTATAGGAATTAGCTCATTGTTGTCACTAGCCACCACCATTATACCACCTTTCTTGAGCATAACTTAGACTGGACTCACCTAAGAATTATTCAAAATAAGATAGATGATGCCTGCATCAAAGAGCTTGATTACTTTTGCCTTCACTACCACTTTCATCTTGGGGTTTAGAGGTCTTTGAGGTTGCACTATTGACTTGAATTCCTCCTCCATTAAAATCTCATGAGTGCAAAAGGAAGAGTAATGCCTTTGATATCATCAATTTTCCATGCAATAGCCCTTTTCCGCCTTCCCAACACTCTAACAATCTACTCTTCTCTCCTTAGACAAATAAGCATTCACAATCACTAGGAGCTTTGAACCTTTTTTCCAAAAACCCATATTCTAAATGACTTGGGAGCTATTTGAGATCCAAAGTAGGGGGATCAACAATCGAAGGCATTATCCTTTCTTCCTTTGAGATTTCAATTGGCTCAAATGCCTTGCTCTTCTTCCTTGGTTCACAAGCCTCAAGATAGTCTAGACTCTCTATGGCTTCAAGTGTCTCCAAAGTCTCTATTCTTGTATAAGACACAACTCAAGAAGATCTTTATAAACAATGTTAGACAAATAATTTATAGTTGCATGCTTAATCATATTGTCATTGGAATCCATGTCATCAGTGCAAGCGGGTGTTTCATGGAATTTGGAATTTGAAAAACAACTTGTTCATCTCCTATGTTAAGTATTAATTTGCCATCATGCACATCATTGATGGCACTAGTTGTAGCTAGGAAAGGTCTACCTAGGATGAGAGAAACATCAACATCCTCATCTATGTCCATGATGACAAAATCCACACGAAAAATAAATTCATCCACCTTAACCAACACATCCGTAATGATACCTCTAAGGTATATTACGGACTTATCTGCTGATTGAATACTCATGAGTGTTGGTTTAGGCTCACCTAAGCCTAATTGTTTAAATAACTTATAGGGCATCACACTAACGCTAGCCCTCAAATAAGCCAAAGCTGTATTAATCTCTAGACTACTAATAAAATAAGGGATAGTGAAACTCCTTAGATCTTTGAGCTTTTTGGGTTCCTTAGATCTTTGAGCTTTTTGGGTACCCTCCTTTGGATGACGATTGAGCTCTTTTTAGAAAATTGCACCATGGAAACTTCCTCTAGCTTCCTCTTATTAGAGAGGAGCTCCTTTAAGAATTTAGCATATTTGGGCATTTGCAAAAGGGCTTTTATAAATGGTATATTGATATATAACTATTTAAAAAGTTTAAGGAACTTACTGAATTATGTGTGCATCTTGTCCTTTTGCAACTGTGCAAGATATAGAATGTGTGGTTGATACTCTTTCACAACTAGAGTAGGCCTTAGCTTTTCTTTTTTCTCTCTCTTCCACTTGCTCGCCCTTGGCCTCTTCATCCTCTGATGTCTGTACCTCAACTTTTTTCTTATTAGTTCCCACATTCTTTCTACTATTCAAGATGATTACCTTGAGTCACTCCTTAGGATTAGCTTTGGTTTTGCTAGGCAAACTACCTTGAGGTCTTTCACTAAGCATCTTGGCCATTTACCCCACTTGATTCTTAAGATTATGGATGGAAGCTTGTGGATTCCTAAGGGTAGTCTCTGTTACTTAGAACCTTATTTTAGAAGCAGATACAAATTTTTCCATCATTTTCTCCAAGTTGCTTTTTCTAGGAGGAAGAGCTTATTAAGGTTGAAAGCCTTAGAATCCCAATGGTGGTTGCTAAATCTCGATGGAGGTTTGTAACAACCCACATCTACCCTAGGAGTTTTTGTGATAAATTGCTTGAATTTAGAGTTATTGTGACAAATATGTGATTTTATGAAAATTCATGTGTGATGTGATTTATGGGTATGTGGCATTTTAAATTAATTTTAATATTCTTAATATGAGTTATTATTGAGAAATAAATGATTTATTTGAGGTGTATTAGCATAAAATAATTTATTTTACATAAAATGAATTTTCATACAAAAAGACAATTTTTATAAATAAAATAATTTTATGAGTATTTTAAAATAATTTTTAAATAAATGTTTTGGGGGAAATTTTATAGAAAATAATAAGAAAAATATTTTATTTTTAATTACCTATAATCAGCCGCTAAATTAATTAAAAAGCCCAAATACCCAAAAGCCCACTACACTAAAACACTCCTAACCTAGCTCGTTAAGGTATTAGTGAAAATTACACCCCAAACCCTAATATATAATGAGAATTTTGGCTAGCCCTTGATTTCTAGTACATTCTATTTTTCAATATTTTGACAAAAAAATTCTCTCAAAATATTTCTCTCTACTGAAATTCTCAAAAACACTTCCAACTTTGCGATTTCTCACTCGTAATCATAAATTTTTCTTCTCTTTCAATTTTCTATTTGATTTCTATGAAATAAATTATGAGAAATTTATTTTGAACTGGTTGTTTACTAATTTTTGTAGATTTAATTCAGTTTGGATGAGTTTTTGAAAGAGAAATCTAATTCTCTATTGAAAACACAAATCTTTCTATGTGATTTCTCCAAAGGTGAATCCTATGACTCAAAATTGAAATTTTTATGCATAAACATCCCTAAGGGGGAGTGATTTATGTACCATTGCATTCTAAACTGATTTTTTATGTGTTTTGATGAAAAATATTAGATTAAATCATATTTTTGCATAATACTGTAATGACTGAAAAGTTTTAGAAAAATAAGAAAATTTAAGGTTTTCACTCTAGAACTTGAAAGTTAGAAAATTCTATGATTTGACAGCTCAATGGCTATTGATTTGTGATGTTTAATATCCTAAACTAATATTTGTTTTTTTGGGATGAAAAATAATAATTTAAGTCATGTGTTTATATATTACTATAATGAACGGAAAGCGCGGAAAGCGTTAAAATTCATGATTTTCACCCTAAACCTTGAAACTTGAAATTTTCATGCATAATTATGATCAAAGGCTACCAATTCATACATGATGATGTTTTAAACTGATATTTTCTATGATTGAAAGAAAAATAATGGTTTAAACCATCTGTTTACATATTATTGTAATGACCGGAAAATATTGAAAATAAGAAAACTCATGATTTTGCATCTTAAAACCCAAAATTTGAATTTTCATGTATGAGACATACCTATTGCTGTCGATTCATGTAAATTAATGTTTTAAAATGATTTTTGTTGTGTTTACATGAAAAATCTTGGTTTAAACTATATTTCTTAATATTATTGTAATAGACGGAAAGTACGAAAAGTGAGAAAATTCAGTTTTTCCCTTGATAATGTATTCGGCTTACCATAGGATTTTTATCCCAATGTTTATAATTTTTATGCAATGTATTTTGATAATTATTAAAATGTATGTATATATAATAAATGATAAAATTGCATGTTAGTTGAAGGAATGACCCTAGACAAGCCTAGAGGCACTTTGGTATACTTAAGGCATCTTAACCTTATATTGTGATTAGAATGTGAATGTGATTGGAAAATATGAAAATAGATGTTATTATGACTTGATAATGAATATATTTTCTTGAATTGATGAAATGATTGATTGAATGAATGGATCATAAGGGTTAAGCATGACACTTGAGAGGCTATTGATAAATTGACATGTATGGAAGTGTTAAGTGTACTAAGTTGGTTGTTAAAGTGTATTGATATTAAGATAATGATATTGTGTTGACCTTAGAAAGGTACTAACATGAGTTATGATGTGTTTTCATATGGGCCTATCAAAGCTAAGTGTGTAAGACTTTTAGAGTCAATATGTTATGTACAAGTGATAAGGTGCACTTATAAGTACAACTCTAAGTGTATGTGAATGTTATATGTACATGGGGTAGTTATGGGATAGGATAGCATCATGATTAAATAAATACTAAGTATTGAATTAAATATCATAATAGAGTTTGAGGAGCTTTAGCATTTCAAGGGGGCTATGTGAAATAAAAGTGAAGGAACCATAAGGTGAGTAAACACTATATTCATGCTACAAGTGTGAGTAACTTTATGATATGTTACAAATATGGGATATCATGTTATGTGAGCCTTTGAGATTCTTGAAACCCAAGTTCTTCCTATCCTAAAATATGATTAAATGATTTCTTTGTAAAGCTTGGGTTGCCAATGGACAATTGGTCCAAAATTTTTGTTTATCCAATGATAATTCCTTGTGATTATTGCCTTATCTTATATTCTTTTTAGAATTACACTATTCTTGTATCTGTTGTTCAAAAAGATAAACTATGATTGCTATTGTGATACATGTTTTGTTGCCTTAAATGTTATTGTCATATGTGATTACCATTAGCTCTACCTATGGTACCTCTAACCCTTTATGTAGAAGTCCTCGTGTTGATGCAGGTAATCATCAAAACTTATGCACAAGATCTTAACCCGATGGATAGGAGTAGTGTATCCACCTCAGCTAAAAAGGGACGGATTTGGCTGTGGGGCCTGATCAGCTTTACGCTCTTTATGTGATAGGAGTTGGAATTTGGTTTAATGCCACATCTCATTTATGTGTTCAAGTGATAGAGCAATAGCCTTCACTCTTAATGTGTTATAAGTGTGATTTTTGCAAACTTGTTTAATTGAAAGCCTTGCTAAAATGTTAACTTGATTCATGAATTGTAAATCATGAGCTATGTGTATAAGCTATGATTTTCCTTTTTAAAGGACTATGTGTTAATGTATGTGCTATACTGTTTACTCATTGAGATCATCTATCTCACCCCTTTTCCTTTTTCCTTATGAGGAGGCAAGTTGATAACTTAAGCATTCTACTCTACTTGGGGAATTCCTTGTCCAAAGCCTTTAATAATACTATGATATGAAGGGTTACAATTAGATGCTCCATGAATAATTATTTTGATATTTATTTGAAATGTTTTGTTAAGATTTTAACTAGATTATAAATACTATTTTCTTATTGATTATATGTGAGATATCTAATTATTGTCTTCTGCAACTAAAGGTTTTCACATAAATGTTTTCAATGAGTTATTATATAAAGTTCGGTATGATCCTAGGCATGAATTATATATGTGTAGATGGGTTATACAAGCATGGGTGACCTTATGTCTCCCCATGTTCTAGGACCGTTATATCTCTAAAGTTAGGATGTGACAAGGTTTGGCATTCTGATTGCTCCATGAGAAATTTGGATGATTTCTCCACTTTGACAGTCCTAACTATGGTGTCCACTGCCATACCAATAAAAAAATAACACTTGTGCTTGCTTACCTGAGGATGAAGTTAGGGAATCCATTTTTCTGTTCATGGCTTCAAGCTGAGCGGTCAATGCAACAATTGGGTCCACTTGAAGTGAACCACCCCCTTCAATCCTTTTCTAGTCTCTAGGGACTTGCCATGAGAGTCATGTCTTCAATCAAATCCCTTGCCTCTTCAGGTATCTTTTTATTTATAGAACCCCCAGCCGCCGCACTAATGGATTGTTTGCTTGTATAATTCAAACCATTGTAGAAGGTTTGAATATGAAGCCATAATGGAAGGCCATGATGCAGATAACTCCTCAAAAAATCTTTAAATATTTCCCATGCATCATAGAGGGTCTCACCATCTTGCTGAAGAAAAGAAGAAACGTCATTCCTCAACTTGGTGCTCTTAGATGATGGGAAGTATTTTCCAAGAAATTTCTTTGCCAATTCACCCTATGTAGTAAAGGTGCTAGCTATAAAAGACTTGAGCAACTTCTTTAATTTGTCCTAGAGTGAGAAAGGGAACAACCTCAACCTAATCGCATCATCTAAGACATTGTTTATCTTAAATGTATCACAAATTTTCAAAAAGTTCTCAAGATGACCATTAGGGTCTTCATCTAGGAAGCCATCAAATTGGCAGGTTTGCTACACCATTTGTATCACATTTAGCTTGATTTCAAAGTTGTTTACAATGACTATCGACCTCCATATACTTGAATCGACCCCATTGAGAGTGGTCCTTGCATACTCTTACATGGTCCTTGGCTAGTGTTCTGCCATAACTTTAACCTCTTCTTCTAAGTTTATGTCTTCTAGGTTTGCTACCTTTTCCACCAAAGCTAGTTCTTATTCCTCCTTTTGCTTTTGTCTGAAAGTTCTCTTTAGCTCTACATCAAACTCAAGTAGATTGGGGGAACTAACTCTAGTCGTAAATAAAAAAAAGGTACCTAAAATGATAGCCAACAAACAAGAACAATTATTAAAAATAAGTAAAATAAAAGCTAAATCAATAATTTTAATTATATTGCTAATAGTACCAATTAGTCCCCAGCAATGGCACCAAAAACTTGATGCTTGAACCTTCCTACAAGTGCACGAGTTTATCAAGTAATCTAGTGATGAGAGAAAGATATCATTTCACTAAAGACTAATGACAAATACTAGCTCAAACATTGATTATTTTTTAGCATATCAATAGTTGAAGATAGCAATTAAAATAAAACAACTAATTTAACTAAACAAAACTAAACTAAGGTAAACAATGAGAAATTTGCAAAGATATCAATGGTGAAGACTACCTAGATATTGAATCCCTCTAGTCCCTAATTGCTATCCATGAGTAGTAAAATAATTAAATAAAAAATTGAATTGAATTGGCCTTCACTAATTTAGATTAAAACCTCTCTCGACTGATTTAATCCCTAATCACTCGGTATAGTGTAAGGAATCTCTTCTCAATACATAATTAAATAGTTCATACTTTAAAAACAAGGAACAAAATGCCAAAGGATTTTGTAGGCCTATCTCTATAGCCCCAAGCAACCCTCAAACCTAATGAGTGTTCTATTCATATCAATCTTTCTCAAGTTAATAATATAAAAGCAAGCATCCAATCAACAAGCTTGCTATTGTCAATTAGAATTAAACAAATACGCATCAAAAGGATAAAACAACTTAAGGAATGATTTAATTGATGTTGAAAATTGTTCAATCCATACAAAAGTGTCTAGGGTTCATCAAATATCTAGGTAGATACAAATTTAGTTCATACTAGATAAGAAAAATAGAGGAAACAAAGAAGAAGAAAAGAAGCCCAAATAATTCATGATGAATAATTTAAGAATCTTCACTTTGATATTCGATTCTAACTTCAAATCTAGCAGATCTTAAGTCTTCACCTTCAATTATCGCTAGAAAACCTCTAAGTTCCCTCAGAAAAGTCCGCTCTCTATGATTTAATTTCGGATCCCCTAAAATCTATGCAAAAATTACTTATTTACTTTAACAGAATTGCCCCACACCCAGCCGCACGCCTGTGAGCTTGGGTGTAGGAATGTCCTGGAAAAAATGTGGCAAACTTTCATTAGTAGCCTTTTCCTTTTGTCTCACAGGCACACACGCCTGTGAGCTTGGACATGGGTTAGCTCCTTTTTGCTTTTGCTTCTTTAAAATGCTCCATTTTTCGCACTAAACTCTATCATTTTTTTTGTTCTCTCATCTCATGGCATGTCAAAACATAAAGTTCCTAAAAAGAATTGAAAACAACACTAGAACAAACAAATCAAACTCAATTTTAAGCATAAATCATGATAAATAGGGGGGTAACATACTCATTCATGCACTTATCACAAAGGTTTTGGCCTTAAGGTGATGGTGGATTAAATATCTCAATCTTAGGAGAGGTGAGGTGCTAAAAGTTTTGGGCTTAAAGTGATGGTGGTGCCAATGATTTTAGGCTTAAAGGAGGTAATAAGCCAAATGCTAGGGTAATTATATGTACAAAGGTGAAGGGTGGTTTGGTTTAGGGTCCCTGTCCCACTAAAGTATCGATATACCTAAGCACATATGAAGCAAGGAACCTCATATGGGTCTAACAGTACTGATTAATTGTTACACCACTGAAATGATCAAGGATTCATCGCAGGGTGAAATGCTTTCACTATCTCCCAATATACTTAAAGAGGGTTGTCCAGCCAACACTACTCACCATCCAAAAGCTTTACCTAAAGCTAAGGTTAGGGAAGGAGCCTTTATTATGCAAAGTGATGCATGAAAGTCAAATTATACTTAGTGAGCCAAAAGGAGATTATTTTGAAAAAAAATTTCCTTAACTAAATATTAATCCTCTTATTTTTTCCTTTTTATTTTTTAAGAAAGAAAAGGTGGCAATAAGTCCCCAGTGGAGTCGCTAGCTGTGAGGCATCTCCTAAGCACTAGCTCGATTGACTAGAGAGAATCGGGATGCTCATTCAGGTTTAGACTCAAGATGGAACCCTTGGGTTCAGATTGGTTGATTTTGAAAATGATTTTGGGAGTCACCACCCTCATTTATTTTTAAATAAGAAAATTAACAAAAGAAAAAATCCAATTGACTTTAATTCATTAATTTTCAATTAATTTACTCAAGGATAAAATTAATGGTGTGCAAACAGTCGATTCGGTTCAAAACTAGATTGAACTAAAAAATAAAAAAATTGAATTTATGTTTTATAATAACTGAACCAAAATCGAACTTTATATAAAATCAAACTGAACCGAACTGAAAAAGTTCTGTTTGGACATTTTTTATTTTATATATATTTATTATTTATAAAAATAACTATATATACAATATTTATCGATAATATTATATATATATATATATATATATATATATATTCAAATTATTATATTATTATATATATATATATATATACATAATAATATATAACATATTATTTTATATTATATACAAAATGTAGAATATAGTTTATATATATATATATATATATATAATATTTACATAGATATATTAAATTTTGGTCAGTTTAGTGCAAATTAAATAGTTCACTAGTTGGTTCAGTTTTAGTTCGGTTTTGCTCACCCCTATATGAAATCACTAGACTCAAACCAAGTTGTGTTCGGGACTAAGTTTTTAGTTAAATAATCTAAATTTGGCTAATAAGTTTAATTAGACATTGAAAATTAATTTTATGAATGACAAATATTATATGAAAATTATAATATTTTGATTAATGCATGAGCTTGACATGAGTTTATGGAGAAAAGTAAAATAAAACATCTACAAATTAAGGAACGTGTTTTCTTTAGTCTTTATGAATTCTAGGGAAACCACATAGTCGCTCATTAATTCCAAATTAAACTAATTACATAAATTACTTGAAAAGGGGAATAGAGATTGATTGGAATTTGCGGTTTGGATTTAGATTCCAAACATGCTTATGTACCTCATTGAATAGGGATCAAAACCCATGTAGTTCATTCCATGTTAAGGGTTGATTTGATTGATTGGTTTGATTTGGGTTTGTAGGTGAGCAGAAAAGGCATCAACCTTTCCTTTTGGAGAGTGAAAAGTTTTACCAAACTAAAGTTCTGATTTATCGAGACCAGTTGGTTGGATTGATTGAGGGATTAATTAATTAATTAAAATGATTAATTAACTAATTAATGTGATGAAATGGATGAATGGATTAATTAATTAAAAAGATTAATTAATTAATTAGGATGACGGGTAGATTAAAAAAAAGGATTAATTTGATTTTGAAAAAAGTGATTAACTAATTAATTAAAAATATTAATTAATTAATTAATTGAGTGATTGTTTTTAATTAAAAAGTTTTAGTTAATTAAAAAGATTGATTAATTAATTAGAAAGTGGTCAGGAGGAGAAAAAGAGAGGAATTAGAGGATAGCTACCAACTTTAACTCAAGGTATGTGTTGAAACGAGAAATGGAGGGGAGTATTTATAGGAAAAGTGGGTGAGAGTAGTTTATGAATTGAAAAAGTGAAAAGACCAAAAGGATAGGGCTAAAAAGGGTTTAAAAATTGGGTTGAAAGGGGCAAAATGGACATTTCAGTTTAGGAAGAGGTACAACAGATGCAGATCCATATAGAGGGGGTACAGATATGCATAGAAGGGGTACTAAGGTGCAAATCCATGTCAAACTGATGTGGCTCATGTGGCACATGCCTGGCTCTCATTTTGAGTTTTTTTTGTCAGTTTTTCAAAGGTTTGGGGTCATTTTGAGATTTTTAGGTCAATTTTTGGGAATTACAGAGTTGAAAAATCTTATCAATCAGTGTCGGTAGGCTCAAAATTAATTTTAGAATAGTTGAGCAGTCAATTTGAGGGGAAATTAGGTCAATTTTGGAAAAATTACTATTTGATATAGAAGGTGAGTCATGTTTGGAGAAGTGTCAATGCCCAAAAATTAAGTATCCTTATACTAATATGATTGAAAGCCCATATTTTGCTTCGAAGGCACTACCCCCTTGACTCCTACTATAATACCCAAGTTTTTCATAGCTCATTCTAGTTACTAATGATATTACAAAAATATAATTTTAGATGTTAGCCTAGTATGGGAAATGAAAGGGAATCAATTAGGAGCATTGTGGTGCCATTTGAAATATTTGCATAATTCAAGATTTTATCATGACTAAGCATGCTTTAATGAATTAAATAGAGTTCTTATGATAACTAGTGACATGTATAAAGAAGTTAAAGAATATAAATTTAAGAGTTATAGTGAAAGGAAAGAACGAAATTTTAAAAGGAAAATTTCTAAGTATGCTAATGGGCTTATGGGCTTGTTAATGGGCCTTGAAGTAACAAAGGCCCAAGCCCAATACAAGAAGGCCAGCCCATTGGGCCTAAGAGTTATAGAACATCAAAAGATGTGAACTAAAATGTTTGGCCCAAGATAATGAAACATATGTTGTAAAGAGTGAGTCATAAGAATTTGACTAACTAGCCATAAAAATTGACTAAGTCAAAATCCTAAACCAAGTAAAACTCTCACCTTCCCCACATATGAGTTTAGGTTCACTTTGAGCACTCCAACACCACATGATAATCATCACCATTGTAGAGAGAATCTTAGCCATCCAACTCGATACAATCTTAGCCATTCATTAAGATCAAATCCTAACCAGTAGATTTAGCTTGATAAATCCTCACCATCCAACCCATTACATATATAAGCAATATTATGTTGAGAAATCACATTTAGCCTCTCTTTACACCAAAGTCCTACACTAAGGAAAGAAATTCTCTCTACGTCATTTGTAACAAGAACCTTAGCAAATTAGAGCTAACCAAGGTGAGAAACTATATTCATCTACTCTTTTCTATATTCTAAGGTTAATTTTACTAATTTGATTACTTAAAAAAAATCTCTTTTACACCATAAGAAAATTCATCCATCCTAGGGTAATCATACATAAGATGTGGTTTTGAATGATCTTAGATGAAGAAAAATGATTTAGAAGAGTTAAATTGAATTTTTGGTAACATGATTCAAGCTTTGGAAACCTTGAGACATAAACATAGTTAAAAGAGGAACTTAGTGTTCTAATACTATATTGGGATAATTAAGTAATCATATATGTTATATGTTATGTCAATTTCATATTTCTATAACTAATTCGGAGATTTGATGAGGAATTATGAGTTTTCCCTAAATTGAACCTAAGTAGGATAAGTTAGGATTCACATGAATTAGAGTGAATTAACTCAAATTAATTGGTGGAAATTGATTGCCTAAGTGTTAATTTGATGAATCTATAGTTAATTTAAGGTTTGAAAGTGAAATTGATAGCTTTCCCCAAATTCTAGGGTTTATGGAATAATTTGGGAATTTTGAGATGTAGACTTGGAATTATGAAATTGAATGAGGAATTTAGCTTGGAATTGCTTAGAAATAGTAATAAAGTATAAGTATGTGTGTGATATAATTGACACATGTGTGTGATACAATTGACACATCTCTATTATAAGTAGAAGTGGTAAAACAAGTAAAATATATAATTTGTAACACCATTAGTTACTAATTAATATGTAATTGAAATGTTATGGGTGTAGATCTTCAAGGCAAGGGCAAGGAAATTGCTTAAGACTAAGAAGGACATCAAACTAAGCAAAGAATGAACAATACAATGGGAGCAATGGAGTTAAGGTGAGAATTAATAATGTGATGTAGTTGTGCCATGTTGTTTGCAACCATTATTTGAAATACTATCCTTTGATACATGCTCTAAAGAAACATTGAATATGTATTGCCCATAAATTGTGAGCCTTTGAATTCAATATCTTTCTTATATGATAATTTGAGTATGATGAGCATCTTACGTTGATGCTATGTTGTACCCAATGATTGATATGTCAACTACTTTCCATTGAATTCCTGATATAAATTTTGAATATGCTTTTCATAAATATCTATGACTAAGTAGAAATCCTCTCTAATGTGAGGAAAAATATCAGACCTTGTGCACTTGGTACAAGCCCATGGGTAGGGTGAGCATACTCAACCTCTGTCAAAGGGGAATGCCTAATCGCAAGACCTGATCAGTTTTACATAATGTGATGTACATGATGAGCAAGGTTTAGACTGCCACTCTAATATTTTTGTGTGGGAATCTTTCCATTTCTAAGATATTATTATTTCTGCTAAAATGTATTCTAAAGTTCATAATGGCCAATTTTGATTAACATCACTCCATTACTATCTTGAGTCAACCCAAGTGATAACCTCTTATATTGCCTGGATGTTATGTTATATTATTTTGTACTCACTGAGCTTCTCTCATCATGTAGTTGTTTATAATTTTTCAGGTTGTAGTGATTCATTAGCAAGGTAAACTCCGAGCTACGCTTCTTTGCTTGGGACTTGCTAAAAGTGTTATGTTTGTATTGCTTGTGTCATTTTGATGATAAGCAATGTAGAGCTCCATGGTCTTTAAAGGCTTAGTATTAAAGTATGTTATGTTTGAGAGTAATGTAAATGATTAATAATATTTCTTATGTATGAGTACCTATGATAGTAAGCAAGAATGTATGGATAGTATTTGTTAACATTTATGAATGATGTTCTATTCATGATCATGAGATGGCACTAAAGTACAATGTTTATAAATAAATGGTTAAAGTAATAATGAGAAAGGATAGAGAATGAATATGGTTTTCAATCTTAAGGATGATTGCAAAATGGAATATGTAAAATGATAATAAGATCAGTAGTGTTATACGAGTTTAGATGACCTTATGTCTCCCTATACTCTAGGATAGTGATAGCCTAGAAATTGGATCATGATAGAGTTGGTATCAGAGCTTAAGGTTTAAGTCTTACTTAGGCTTAATAACTATATGAACTATAGGTTAAACCATGGAGCATAGGAATTATTGTTGCTATCAAATTATATTATTTAGTTAGATATGCTTTAACAATACTTGTTAAGTTACCCTCTCATCTTTGTGATTTATGAGTGCGTTATTGTGTTATTTTATTTTTATGTTATATTGCTTGATTGTGGATGCAGATGCCACAAATCTATAATCCTATTAGAGAGAAAGGGAAGTATTGGATGCTGCTTTGATCGCTCCGCCATAACTTAAAGAGACAGATCCAAAGGAAGACCTTGACCCTGTGTGGGTAGTAAGGATGAAAGCATAATATAAGGAAGCAATGAGGGAGCTTCATATGTTAAGGGAAGAAGTACAAAGTTTGAGAAGGATGATGAGAAATATGAAATGGGAGTTAGCTCAAATTAGGCATATGCACAAAAACCCAAGAGCATAATCAATCCCACCCCTTTGAGATGTTATGCCAGGATTCCCTGAACATTTATGTGTAGCCTGTGGTAGATTGGATCATTCAAAGGAAAGATATCCTATTAGAAGGCATATGTTATCCCCTTCATTACTATCAATGGGCCATAGACATATGGGCCGTAGAGAAAGTGAAGCTAAAAATAATGAGAGGGGCTCGAGGAATTAATAAATAGGAAAAAGAATAGATAAATTTTGGTTAGGTTTTGGTGAAACCATCGATATGTATGTATATGTAACGAATAGGCTAATATGAAAGATAACAAATAGAATGTATATAATCTTTTTGTATACATATGATGTGTAACTATTGTATAAAAGTTAGAAAATGAATTATGATCACTTTTTGTATACTAAGAAAAGATATGTCCATCAACTATTGCAGTTAGAGTTTACTTTAGGCGAACAAAAAACTTAGAGCTTATAAAATAGCTTTAAACGATTGATTTTGTCCCAAAAGTAGGCAGTTTTTATAAACTTTAAAATGATTATAGATCTCTAAATGAGCTTTGTTGTGATATATTATAAGCCTTATAACTCATCCATAGCTGAAAGTTATGGCCTTTCAAAGTTGGCTTACACGAAAGAAGTGTTTTTCTACCGGTTAGTTTGTCATAGTCGTGAATTATCTATTGCAGTCGTGACTTTTTTTTTTGTGACTAGGATCATGGTCGCGAATCTAACTATGTCCCATGAGCATTTTTCTAAAAATTAATCACGATTCATGAATTTTTAGTAGCAGTCATGACTGTCATTTCATGCCTAGCGTCGCAGTTGCAACCATTGTCACAAAATGCATTGTGTCCTGAGATCCAAATTAATGTTTTATCTTTTAAATTA
Organism: Reutealis trisperma; assembly: GCA_947687605.1. Classification (NCBI taxonomy): domain Eukaryota; kingdom Viridiplantae; phylum Streptophyta; class Magnoliopsida; order Malpighiales; family Euphorbiaceae; genus Reutealis; species Reutealis trisperma. The sequence continues at coordinate 256,280 of CANTUT010000274.1, read as the reverse complement.
GCCTCAGTCATGACCATTAGGCCATGGATGCTTTAGTAAGTCATGATTCTTAAAATTATATAGTAATTGCGACTCAGAAGTTCATACCATGACTTTAAGAAATTATTGTTTACAAGCTTCTTAATGAAAGTAGTTTTTGAAATAAGCATATATTAAACATGTGAAAGACCTTAAATTTGAATCATCTAGAATAGAAAGACAAGTTGATTAGGATTTGATATAAATTGAATCAATAATGGATATGTATGGCTCTTTGCTATATGAAAAGTATCCATGTGATAATGAATTGACTTATGATGTGTGTAAACAAATTGCTAAATGATATGTGACATTGTTGATGATATGTTTATATGAAATTGTTATATGTTATGAATGACTAATGTCATAAAAAGAAAGTTAATACTCAATAGTAGTTAGTGTGATTGTAAGTGATTCATATATATATTTTACATATTGAAACATAAATAAGATGAGCTAAGAGAAGGTATTATTGAATTTGTGGCTTACATGCTACCCTATAGATTAGAACAAGAGAGACAAAGATCTCAAGAAGCTGAAAGTATCACTCTAAATGTAGCTTCTAATGTTGCATCTATATGGGATAATGATAAATAGTCATCCCGATCAAGACAATGTACAGTAGATACAAGAGAACGAGAACTACCAGGAGACATGGGTGCGTTGATGCAAGAGAATCAAGAGTTAAGGTGACAACTTGAAGAATTGAGATGAATGTAAGAAATGCCTCCACTGCCCATGGCACCACCTGTCCTTAGGGTTGAGAATGTTCCTCCTCTCCCGCCAAGGGCACCATGCCGTGTTCATAGAAAAATGTTACCAAAAGAAGGAGTTTCGATGAATGACCTTAAAAAGATGAAGCCCCCTAAGTTTAAAGGAGAAGAAGGGGAGGATCCCCAAGAGATTTAGAGGAACTAGATAAGATAGCTCAAAGACAGTCATGCTCTGATGAAAAGCTAATTGAACTAGTGGGGCTATAACTTAAGAAGGATGCATGGGAATGGTTTCAAAGGGAGATTGAGGAGACAACCCTCCTATATGGGCCAAATTCAAGTAGAGATTAATGGATGAGTTCTTGACTGAAGGAGAAAGGTAAAATCATGCCCTTCAATTTAAGCAATTAAAGCAAAAGCTCATAATTATGTATCAGAGTATGCTTGGGAATCTAAACATCTAAACAAATATGCCTCTCACATAGTACCTATTGAAGCAAGTAAGGTCAATCGATTTTGAAGAGCATTAATTGCTCCACTTTATAATGTCTTAGTAGACACCGATTTCCCCACCATGGCCAAGCTTATCGATAAAGCTAAGCTTATGGAGGCACCGGAAGGGAGCAGAAACACAAAGGAAATAGTAAGGGACAGAGTAGCCAGCAACCGAGAGGCTTTACCCAAAGTAAGGATCCTAAACAAGCTTCCACAATATCCACTTCATACCAGCCCAAAATGGGAGGAAAAAGTCAAGTTTGGGTCGAAAGTGTTTCGGTTGCCTTAGCCCTAGGCAACATTAACATATATCGAATAAGACAACAAAGCTAGTCTATACCTACTTGCACTATGTGTGGATGCAGCAATGGGAGTATGCCTACACTAGGCAAATGGGACATTTTATTAAGGACTGTTCGATGACTGGTAATCAAAGGATGGCTATAAAGGCTTCACAACCCACTATGCATATGAACTGAGTGGAAACTTGTGGACTGGGAGAACGAGGCCAAGGTGCTAGACAATCCTTAAGCAATGTGCAAGCTATGAAAGATAGAGGAAAAGGGAGAGTCTATGCACTTAATCAACAAGATCCTTACACGTCCCACAATATTATTATAGGTACCATCTCTATGCAATCTATTAATGCTCGATGTTTGTTTGATTCTAGTGCAATGCATTTTTTTATTTCATTGTGTTTTGCTAAGAAATTAAATAAGAATGAGGAGGTGATAAACGAACCTTTGGTTATAACCACACCCTTGGGAGAAATGGTAGAGATAGAACAAGTATATAGGAATTGCATGGTAGAAATTGAAAATAGGAGATTTCCTACAAATTTAATTGATCTAGATATCTTGGAATTTGATGTTATACTAGAAATGGATTAGTTATCTATGCATAATGCTCATGTAGATTATAAAGGGAAAAGGATTAATTTCATAAAGAAGAATGGATCTAAATTCACTTTTCAAAGTGATAGGAGTAGCTTTACTATGAACTTTATTTTGGCTGTTAGCGTAAAAAGATTATTAAAGAAGGGTTGTCAAGCATATTTAGCACATGTAGTGGATATTAAGAAAGTAGATAAATCTATCAAGAAGGTACATATAGTAGATGAGTTCCTTGAGGTGTTTCACAAGGATTTACAAGGGATGCCACTGAATAGAGAGATAAAGTTCACAATTAAGCTCTTGCTTAGAACTCAACCAATATCGATACCACCTTATCGGATGGCACCTTCAAAGTTAAAAGAATTGAAAGTTCAATTGCAAGACCTGCTTGATAAGGGTTTTATTAGACTGAGTAGTTCTAATTCTATTTGTAAAGAAGAAAGATGGGTCCTTAAGGCTATGTATTGATTATACACAGTTGAATAAGGTAATTATGAAGAATAGGTATCCTCTACAAAGGATTGATGATTTATTTGATTAGTTGCAAGGGGCTAGTTATTTCTCTAAGATAGACTTGCAATCAAGTTATCATCAACTTAAGATCTGACAAGAAGATATTTGTAAAACTGCATTTAAAATGAGATATGGGCATTACGAGTTTACGGTACTACCATTTGGTTTTATGAATGCACTAGTGGCTTTTATGGATTTGATAAATCGAATGTTTAAGCCATTTTTAGATAAATTTGTGATTGTATTCATTAATGATATTCTAGTCTATTCAAGGAGTAAGAAAGAACATGAGGAACACTTGAGAATAGTGATACAAACTTTGAGAGAGTATAAGTTGTACGTTAAACTTTCTAAATGTGATTTCTGGATAAAACAAGTCTACTTTCTTGGACATTATTGACCTAAGTTATTTAAAAACTTAGTCAATCTCTATTTTGATCTTGTTAATCAAATTAAAGCTATCTAATGTGTACTTTAAGTGTTTATTTTTGTAGATTATAACATATTTGATAGATTGAATTTCAAAAGTGCTTGAAATCTCCCAAAGTCTTTGGTTGGTTCATGAGTCGCGCCCAACATCATAATCACGACTACAACCTATAAATCATGACAGTGACCATTATATCATGACCAAGATAATCAAAAGGCAACATAGTTAAATTTTTAGCTTCGAGACACAGAACAAATCACGACTGCAACCAAAGGCGTGATCCTTGATTCACAACAGCAAAATTCGTACAAAAATCCATGCTTGCAACGGATAGTTGAAGAACCAATGAAAGATGCTACATGTTATCTAGTTGTGGATTATGAAGATTGTGACCATGAAATATTGGTATCGATAGTGAAAATGGAGTCACAAATGTGAAAATGGCTTAGCGACCGCAACCCAACTTTGACAGAGTATTTAGTGCAAGATTTTGTGGCTGTTGTGAGAATCCTTTTTTGTAACTCTTTGTAATGAGAATTTAGAGGGAAGAAACTATAAATACCCCTTCCAAAGACCCTTATAATCATCCAACAACCTTCATTTAAGCCAAACTCTTGCAATTGTAATTCTCAAAGCCTTTACCTCTTAATTGTTATTATTCAGTTGTTGTAAGAGCTTTGATAGTTCAAAGGGTTGAGTGTTACCATTGAAAACACATAGTATTGGAATGAGAGTGAGGCAATAGAAAACTCTTATATAGGTTTAAGTGTGAGCCTAAGGGAAACACTTGTAAAGGTTGTGTGTTAGCCATTAAAACACTTTGTAAGTTTGGAGTGAGCTTGAAACTCCCTTGTAAGTATCAACTAGTGATAAAATACCCAATTGAGATTGAGGAGTGGACTTAGGATTTGTTAATACTTAAAACACTATAAAATTGATTGTGTTCATTCTCCTTCCCTATCTCTTTCTTTCTAAATTTTTTAATTTCCTACTAATTCAACCCCCTTATTAGTGCATAAAGGCAAGCAGACATATATTGAGCAAAGAAAAATCAAGGTAGATCCTAAGAAAGTAAAAGCAGTAGCAAATTGGCCTCGACCCACAACTGTTATGAAAGTGAGGAGTCTCTTAGGTATGATGGATTAATATCACCATTTTATAAAGGATGTTTTGAGAATAGCAGTGCTGCTGACGAGGCTGATAAGAAATGTGATTTCTAGATGTGATATCTTCTTGTTTTATAAAGGTTAAATTGTCTAAATGTGATTTCTAGATGGAACAAGTTTGCTTCGTTGGACATATAGTGAGCAAAGAAGGAATCAAGGTAGATCCTAAGAAAGCAGAAGCGGTAGCAAATTGGCCTTGACCCATAACTATTACAGAAGTGAAGAGTTTCTTAGGTATGATGGGTTACTATTACTATTTTATAAAGGAATTTTTGAAAATAGCAGTGTCACTGACGAGGCTTACAAGAAAGCAAGTTAAGTTTAAGTGGGATGAGACTTATGAAGAGAGTTTCTAGAAACTTAAGAATTGCTTAATCACAGCTCCTGTATTAGCATTACTTGATGGGAATAAAGGTTTTACCATATGCTATAATGCTTCTAGAATTGGTTTAGGATGCGTGTTAATGCAAAATGGAAAAGTTATTACTTAGGCATCTAGACAACTAAAGCAACATGAGATGAACTATCCCACACATGATATAGAAATGGCGATAGTTATCTTTGTTTTAAAGATATGGAGGCATTATTTGTATGGAGAGAAATGTAAGGTCTATATGGATTATAAAAGTCTTCAATATATCTTAAAGTAAAGAGATTTAAACTTGAGGCAAAGAAGGTGGGTAGAATTGTTAAAGGATTGTGATTACCAAATACTTTACCATCCTTGTAAAGCTAATGTTGTAGCAGACGCATTAAGCAGGAAGTCAATAGGCTATCTCTTGCATATCTCCATACAAAAGAGGTCAATAATAAGAGAGTTAATAAAGATGTTTAATGAAGGTTTACAATTAGAAGTAGATGAATCATAAGTGCTATTTGCTTACTTCCAAGTAAGGCCCAAACTCCTTAATGAGATAAAGATGTCACAAAATCAAGACCTTTAGTTGATGAAAATATTTGAGAATGTGGAAAAGGGACAAGCCCTGGAGTTTGACACAAAATGCAGTGTTTTGAAGTGTGGAGATCGATTATGTGTACCTGATGTAAAGGAGTTAAAGGAAAGGATTATAAAAGAGGCACATCAAACCTCATATAGTATACACTCAGGTGCTACCAAAATGTATCAAGATGGAAGGAGTACTTATTGGTGACCTAGAATGAAGAAAGATGTGGTGAATTTTGTAGCTTCATGTCTCACTTATTAGCAAGTGAAAATTAAACATTAGAGACCATCCTGATTACTTCAACAGATAAAATTACTGGAGTGGAAGTGGGAATGAATCACTATATATTTCATAATGGATCTACCTAAGACTGCAAAAGGATTCGACTCGATATAGGTCATAGTGGATCGACTGACGAAATTGAAACATTTCATTGAGGTGAAGGCTACTTATTCGATAGCTCAATATGCCTAGATATATATTAATGAAATTGTAAGGTTACATGGGGTTCCACTCTCCATTATCTTAAATAGAGGGACTTAGTTCACATCGATGTTCTGGCAAAAGTTGCAAGAAGCATTAGGTGCATAACTTGATTTTAGTACAGCCTTTCACCTACAAATGGATAGGCAATCTGATAAAACAATATAAACGCTGGAGGATATGCTTCGTATGTGCATTATGGATTTCATATGAAGTTTGGACAGACATCTCCCACTTATCGAATTTACATACAATAATAATTACCATTCCTTCATAACGATGGCACCACATGAGGCATCATATGGCAGAAAATCTTGATCTCTGATTTGTTGGACTAAAATGGGTGAAAAGTACCTTAAAGCCCCAGTTATGATTAAAAAAGCCACTGAGAAAGTGAAGGTTATTTAGGAAAGGCTTAAAATTACTTTTAGTGCCCATAAGAGTTATGTCGATCCTAAGAGGAAGGATGTCCATTTCACAGTGGGTGACCACATCTTTTTTAATGTCTCCCACATGAAAGGAGTAATGACATTTGGTAAGAAGGGAAAACTCTCACCATGCTTCATTGGACATTTTGAGATTCTTGATAAGGTCAGAGAAGTTTCATACCAATTAGCATTGCCTTTAACATTGGAACATGTGCATCTAATTTTTCATGTGTTGATGTTAAGGAAGTACATTCTTGATCCTTCATATGTATTGCAACCACAATTGATCAAAATCGACCAAGACCTTTCCTGTGAAGAAGTTTCGATCGCTATACTGGATCAATAAGTGAAAAAGCTTCAAAATAAGGAGATACCATTGGTCAAAGTTCAATGGTGTAATCATAATGTGGAAAAGTGCACCTGGAAAAATGAAGATGACATACTTTGGAAGTATCCACAACTATTTCATTAGTAATAGGTAAGCTCTTATAAAAATGATGTTTTTTTTAAAGGGGATAGAATGTAATACCCTAGTTTTCATAGCTCATTCTAGTTACTAGTAATGTTAAAATACAAGACTTTTAGATGTTAGCCTAGTATGGGAAATGAAAGGGAATCAGTTAGGAGGATTGTGGTGCCATTTGAAATGTTTGCATAATTCATGATTTTATCATGACTAAGCATGCTTTAATAAATTGAATAAAGTTCTTATGATAACTAGTGACATGTATAAAGAAGTTAAAGAACATAAATTTAAGAGTTATAGTGAAAGGAAAAAAAGAAATTTTAAAAGAAAATTTTCTAAGTATGTTAATAGGCTTATAGGCTTATTAATGGGCCTTGAAGTAACAAAGGCCCAAGCCCAATACAAAGAGGCCGGCCCATTGGGCCCAAGAGCCATAGAACATCAAAAGATGTGAACTAAAATGTTTGGCCCAAGATAATGAAACATAAGTTATAAAGAGTGAGTCATAAGAATTTGACTAACTAGCCACAAAAATTGACTAAGATAAAATCCTAAACTAAGTAAAACTGTCAACCAAGTAAAACTATCACGACCCACCTTTTAAGTTGTGAAGGTCTTAGAGTTCATGGAGATGTAAGGTCACCTTAACCTATAGAACCCATTTAACATATAATCTTTTATCATTCATCATGTAGGATCTTATCCCCAAGATCGTAACCTAATTACGTTCCTTATTACCCATTGTCAACTTATTAGTCCCCAGTTAACTTGTAACACCCTTTATAAACACAATTTGTAAAATTTGTAAAATTTCATTTCATGTCAATAGCTAAATGTACATTATTTCATACTGATGTGCTGAAACGCACACTAATAAACTACAAGTGCACAGGTCATTATCAAGTAATAAAGTAGTAAGTATGTGTATCATCTCCATGAGGAAGTATATAAGTACTAGCACAAACTTCAACTATTGTCTAGTGAATAATCAAGATGAAGATTAATTAAACTAAGCTAAATTAACTAAGCTAACCTAAGAAAGCAAGTAAATGATATTGATGGAAATAATCTAGGCAAAGCTAATCTAGATATAACTCTCCCTAATTTCTCATACATATTAAACAATGGATTGAGTTGGACTTTCATTAAATTAGATAAAAACCTTTCTCAAGCAATTAAATCCCTAACTTCCTAAGTATTATAGGGGAATCTCTTCTCAACCTATAATTAAATAGGAGCAGCATTAAGTTCAAGAGATCAACATCTAAAAAAGTTTTGTAGGTCTATCTCTAGCACCCTAATCAACTCTCTATTCCTATGAGTGATCTATCTATACCAGGGTATCTCTACTCATCCAATATAGAAACAATATCCAATTAACAAGCTAACAATTGCTAATTAGAATAATAAGATTTATCATAAAAATAAAAACAACCAAAGATGAATTGATTAAAGTTTAAATCCTTCAATCTAAACAATCAAAACTAAGGTTCATCACCAATAGAATTAGTTCATATTAAAATTGAAGAACAAAGATGCAGAAAATAAAAGAAGAAGAAATCTCAAACAGATCTTAAAGATGTTCTTCAAAATCTTCTCTTCAATCTTCCACATCCACTTGGATCTTGGTCTTTGATTCGATTAAGCCTTAATATCTCTAGCCTTTAAGCCTTTCGCATGGCTCTAGGACTTAACCAACCCTCTTAAATCTCTATTTTTGCTCTGTGGCGGCTCTCTCTCATAATGCTATCTGATATAATTTATATTGTTAGAATTTAACCTCACACCACTGGAGCCACGGCTGGGATTCTAGTGGTGCCAATAATGCAAGAGGCCCACGGGTGAAATCTCAGTAGTGTGTCCACCCATGGGAGGCTACTGGATGTATTTCTAATTTACTCTTATCACACGGGCAGAATCCCAGCTGGAATTTCAGTGGTGTCTGCCCATCTTTTTTCAAAAGTAAGCATTTTGGCTTAGATCTTTCACCATTCTAAGTCACATTTTGTTCATGGCATCATTTGGCACCAGGTTAACTAAAAGAACTCTAGAAAAGCACAAAACAAACAAATTAAACTCAATTTAAGGATAAAATATATTAAAAACAAGGGGTAACGTGTAGTCAATTAAGTACTTATCACATACATTATTGTAACAACAATTACAATACCATTCACATTACATTTATGCCCTATAACCTAGTAGTGCTAATCTTTCAACAACTATAGAGGTCTAACAATGACCTTCATAATCAAGAGTCACAACACTGGAGCTTAGCAGAGTGACTTCTAAGCAGAAGGATGGGACTTGGAATTTATCTTACTAACTTTGCCTGAAAATTTTAAACCACTAAAATGTGAGATAGAGCTCAGTGAGTGCATAATAATACAATATATATATGCTGAGTACAAAGGCTATTTTTAGGATGGGTTCTTTGTAGCAACAAAATGATTTTAATCAATATTATCATATGGTTCAATTTCTCATTTAAGATGGAAATAGTATCTTTCATAGAAATAACATTCTCTCAGGAGTAAGATGCTTCTCACACATATAAATTCAAGAGCAGCAGCCTGAGCCTTGCTCACTTACATGTATCACATTATGTAAGACTGATCAAGTCTTATGGTTAGGCATTCCCTCGAATAGAGGTTGGGTACTCTCACCCTACCCGCAGGCTTATACCAAGTGCATAAGGTCTGATGCATTACCCCACATCAGAAGGGGATTTCTGCTTATCAATAAGCATTCAATAGGAAAGTTCATATAAGGTTCATGTCAAGGAATTCAACGAACACATTACAAATTCTATGTGATAGGTTCATAATAGTCAATTATTATCAAGGAGCATCATATCAAATGGTTCAATATTCAATTAGCAATTCAAGCTTATTAAGGAATTGGAACACTTTAACGATTACAATTTGAATAATAAAGGTTGAAAGCATACAACACAAAGCATATTATATTATGAAGTACTCACCTTAGGCTCCTTTGTTCCTATTTGCATTTAAGTCTGATGCTAGTAGTGCTCCTTACACTCTTACATGATATTCTTGTCCTTATCTTTATATTCTACATGTTGCATTTCAATCGCATATCAATCATTTTCTCATTATAACATTTGTTTAATTTAGCTTAACTTGTTAACATTTCTATCTTGTTCATTAAAACACAACTTATCACTTTTAAAGTCAAGATATACTATATATATACATATTACTAAACTTAACATTTTTCATAGTTGTTCTCCAAATGACTAAAGCTATTCATTTTAGGAAGGATAATTCCCTTCCTCTCAATTTCACATTTCAACTTTGAGTAACATCAATTTAAGCAATTTCTAATAATCAATGGAGTCAATACTATTCCCACCATCAATTCTATAAGTGAACATAATTCATTAATTTTAGGGAAAATCATTTCTGTTAATTGAATTTCCAAATTGACATTATATAAATCATATGGCACCATTGTTAAGCTTGATTTTCCCTTTAATTTCATGAGTCCAAGTTCAATTTCCAAAATCCTCAATTTTCCATAAACCTTAGAATTTGGGGAAATCATCAATTCTTCATCCAATCTTCAAATTAGTCATAGATTTCTCAAATTAACATAACATAAAACTCATATGATCCTTAAATCATCAATATCTAATATTAGGATATCAAGTTTATTTTTAATCATGTTTATGCCTCTAAGGTTTTCAAATTTAAAATCATGTTTTCAAAGTCATTCTAACACTTCTAAGTTACTTCTCTTTATCTAACATAGCCATAGGTGTACATAATTAAAATTAGAACTTTTCCTTAGTCATTCTCTACCATGGCCGATTTCTATATATAGCATACAAGAAATATTTGAACAACCAAAATATTAAAATTAATCTCAAAGTGTAGAAAAGAGTATATAAATAAAATTCCTCACCTTGGTTAGCTCTTATTTACCAAGGTTCTTGTTGCAAGTGGGTAGAGAGAATTTCTTTCTTTGAAATAGAATTTTTGGTGTAAAGAGAGAGACTAAATGTATTTTCAACATATTCTTGCTTATATATCTATTGGGTTGTATGGTAAGGATTTTTCAAATTAAATCCAATGGCTAGCATTTGATCTTGATGAAGGACTAAGATTGCATCAAGATGGATGGCTAGAATTAATCAAGATGGATGGCTAAGATTGATTAAGACAAATGGTTGGGATCCTCTCTACAATGGTGAGGGTCGTCATTAGGTGTTGGAGTGTCCATCTTGAACATAAACTCATGTGTAGTAAGAAGAAGAGTTCAATTTGATTTGGAACTTTGACTAGGTCAAATTTTGTAGCTAGCTTATTCAAACTTTATAACTCTTTCTCTACAACATATTCTTATTATCTTAGGCCAATTATTTCTAACTCATAAGTTTTGATTTTCACTTGCTCTTGGGCTCAATGGGCAGGTCATCATCTATTAGGCATTGACCTTGAATTCCAAAAGCCCGATGAGACATCCATACATGCACATCTCAAATTTGGTAACTTTATACATTTTTCCATTTTATTTCTTTCACTGTAGTATGCATATTTCTACATTCTAACGTCACTACATACTCTAGGTATTGCTAGATAAATCTTATTCACTATATAGTACACATGTAAGTCATGTAGATTCACATGGCCAAACGAAGTTTGACTTTCATTGTACCATCATAACTTTGATTAAATTCAACTTCTCATGTCACTACTATCACCTCTCAATGTCTTAGGAGATGTGAACACTCGTTCACTAGCACTTTAAATTCATATGTCAATTACATTACTAACATAGTCACATTAAGTCAAACTCGATTTGACTTTCACTTATCAAAAAGGTACTTATCAAAATTGATTGCATTCCTTACATATTGTAACATCATTAATTTTGAGTTCACTTCTTATGATACTCTTATGGTTCTTAATGTGCTTTGAAGGCCCTAAATGGCATAATATATAGACGTTATAATGTCATTATTATTGTTTATAATTGGGTAAAGAAACCTCAGATATTACAAAAACTCTCACCTTCCCCACATATGAGTCTAGGTTCACTTTAAACACTCCAACACCATATGATAATCATCACCATGGTAGAGAGAATCCTACCATCTAACTCGATACAATCTTAGCTATTCATTAAGATCAAATCCTAACCACTGGATTTAGATTGATAAATCCTCACCATCCAACCCATTACATATATAAGCAATATTATGTTGAGAAATCACATTTAGCCTCTCTTTACACCAAAGTCCTACATTAAGGAAAGAAATTCTCTCTACCTCACTTGTAACAAGAACCTTGGCAAATTAGAGTTAACCAAGGTGAGAAACTATATTCATCTACTCTTTTTTATATTCTAAGGTTAATTTTAGTAATTTGATTGCTTAAAAAAAAATCTCTTTTATACTATAAGAAAATTTTGCCAACCTAGGGTAATCAATCATAAGATGTAGTTTTGAATGATCTTAGATAAAGAAAAATAATTTAGAAGTGTTAAATTAATTTTTGGGAACATGATTTAAGCTTTGGAAACGTTGAGGCATAAACATAGTTAAAAGAGGAACTTGATGTTCTAAAACTATGTTGTGATATTAAGTAATCATATATGTTATATGTTATGTTAATTTCATATTTCTATAACTAATTTGGAGATTTTATGAGGAATTATGAGTTTTCCCCAAATTGAAACTAAGTAGGACAAGTTAGGGTTCATATGAGTTAGAGTGAATTAACTCAAATTAATTAGTGGAAATTGATTGCCTAAGTGTTAATTTGATGAATCTATAGTTAATTTGAGGTTTGAAAATGAAATTTATAGCTTTCCCCAAATTCTAGGGTTTATGGAATAATTTGGAAATTTTGAGATATAGACTTGGAATTATGAAATTGAATGAGGAATTTAGCTTTGAATTGCTTAGAAATAATAATAAAGTACAAGTATGTGTGTGACATAATTGATACATCTTTATTATAAGTAGAAGTAGTAAAACAAGTAAAAGATATAATTAGTAACACCATTAATTACTAATTAATATGTAATTGAAAAGTTATGGGTGTAGAACTTGAAGGCAAGGGCAAGGAAATTGCTAAGGACTAAGAAGGACATTAAACTAAGCAAAGAATGAACAATACAGTAGGAGTAATGGAGTTAAGGTGAGTAATTAATAATATGATGTAATTGTGCCATGTTGTTTGCAACCACTATTTGAAATGTTATCATTTGACACATGCTTTAAAGAGACATTGAATATGTGTTATCCACGAATTGCGAGCCTTTGAATTCAATATCTTTCTTATATGATAATTTGAGCATGATGAGCCTTTTACATTAATGCTATATTGTGTCTAATGATTGATATGTCAACTACTTTCCATTGAATTCTTGATATTGATTTTGAATATGCTTTTCATAAATACCTATGACTAAGCAGAAATCCTCTTTGATGTGAGGAAAAACATTAGACCTTGTGCACTTGGTAAAAACCTATAGGTAGGGCGAGAGTACCTAAACTCTGCTATGAGGGAATGCCTAACCATAAAACCTAATTAGTTTTGCATAATGTGATGTATATGAGTGACAAAGGTTTAGACCACCATTCTAATGTTTATGTATGGGAAGCTTTCCACTTCCAAGACATTATTATTTTTGCTAAAATGCATTCTAAAGTTCAACATGGCCAATTTTTATTAACATCACTCCATTGCTATCTTGAATCAACCCAAGTGATAACCTCTTATATTGCCTGTATGTTATGTTATATTATTTTGTACTCACTGAGCTTGTCTCATCCCATAGTTGTTTATAATTTTCTAGATTGGGGTGATTTGCTAGCAAGGTAAAGTCCAAGCTACACTTCTTTGCTTGAGACTTGCTAAAAGTGTTATGTTTGTATTGCTTGTGTCATTTTAAGGATAAACAATCTAGAGCTCTATGATGTTTAAGGGCATAGTATTACAGTATGTTATGTTTGAGAGTAATGTAAACAATTAATAATATTTGATATGTATAAGTATCTATAATAGTAAGAAAGAATGTATGGATAGTATTTGTTAACATTTATGAATGATGTTCTATTCATGATCATAAGATGGCACTAAAGTATAATGGTTATAAATAAATGGTTGAAGTAATAATGGGAAAGGATAGAGAATGAATGTGGTTTCAATCTTGGGGACGATTGCAAAATGGAATATGTAAAATGATAATAAGATCAGTAGTGTTCTATGAGTTTAGGTGACCTTATGTCTTCCTAAACTCTAGTACAGTCATAGTTTAGAAATTATGTCATAACACTTGCCCGCTAACCAGCTAGTGAGATTGTTGTATTGGCTCTGTTTAGCTCACTAATCTTAGCAGGTGTTAGGTTGCAGTCGGATGATTAGAGTGCAAAATTAAGGGTTCCCAATAGTAGAATGCATAACTCTATTGCAAGCAAACTCAACAAATTGAATGCATTATTCCTAATTCTTTAAATTTTTTTGGACAATAGCACACAATAAAGTACCTAAAATTTTATTAACAACCTTAGTTTGTCCATTAGTTTGTCGATGATAGGTAATAGAAAATAATAATTTAGTCCTAAGCTTACCCCACAAAAATTTTCTAAAGTGACTTAGAAACTTCACATCCCTATCACTAGCAATAGTTTTAGGAATACCATGCAAGCACACTACTTCCCTAAAGAATAAATTGGCAATGTTGGTGGCATCATCAGTTTTATTGTAAGGGATATATCATGACCTATTTATTAAGTCATGACAGTCCTACGACATAGGGAGACTTAAAGTCATCTAAACCCATAGAACCCCATTTAACTTATAATCTTTTACCATTTATCATATTGAACTTTAGCCTAAGAATCAAAACTTGATTACCTTTCCTTATTGCCCATTGCTAGTTTATCATTTTACATATTACCAAATACTTACTTACTAATACCATTTATGTACTCAACTCATAAAATTTCTATATTTGTATTTCATGTCATTATCTAAATGTTCATAACTTAATACACTATTATAATAGTAATTACAATATAATTTACAATACATAAAAACCCAATGACATTTTAGTACTAAACCTTTGGTAACCATGGAGCTCTAAACCAATGATCTTTATAGTCATATAACCAAGACTCATAACATTTGAAATTAGCAGAGCAACTTCCAAGAGGAATAATAAGGCTTGGAATTTACCTTGCTAACTCATCAATCTTACTTGAAAATTTTAAACAACTAAGGAATAAGACAAAGGTCAGTGAGTACATAATAATACAATATATATGGTGAGCATGTGGTTCAGTATTAGGATGCTCATGGTGACAATGAAGTGATGTTAGTCAAATTGTCATTATGAATCAATTTCTCATTTAAGATGGAAACAACATCTTTTGGCATAAATAATGATTTCTTAGAAGCAGAATACTTCCCATACATATAAATTAAAGAGTGGCAACCTAAGTCTTACTTACTCACATGCATTACATTACACAAAACTAATTAGGTCTTACAGTTAGGTGTGCCACCTAACAGAGGTTGAGTACTCTTGCCTTACTTACAGACTTTTACCAAGTGCACAAGGTCTGATGTATTACCCCACATCAAAAAGGTATTTCTACTTATCCATAGGCATTAATAGAAAGGTTCATATAAGGTTCATAGTAAAGAATTCAATGATCACATTATGAATTCAACATGAAAGGTTCACAATAGTCGAATGCCATAAAGAAGTATCATATCAAATGGCTTAATATTCAATAGGCAATTCATGCTCATCATAGACTTGAAATATTTCAATGATAATGGTTTGAATAATAAAGGTTCGAAGAATATGGCATATGTCATATTATATTATTAAGTACTCACCTTGGATTCCTTTGCTCCTATTTATGTTTAACTTTGATGCTAGTGGTGCTCCTTGCACTCTTGGACGATGTCCTTGTCCTTACCTTTAGATTCTACACATTTGCATTTCAATTATACATTAATCACTTCCTTGTTGTGATATTAGTTTAAATTTAGCTTAAATTCTTAACACTTTTATCTTATTCATTATAGTACTAACTTATAAATTTTAAGGTTAAGGCACACTATACATATACTTGTTACTAATTTTAACACTTTCCTTAATTGTTTTCCAAATAGCCAAATATATTCACTTAAGGAAAGATAATTCCTTTCCTCCTAATTTCACATTTCAATTTCATCTTACTCAATTAGAATCCATTTAAACAATTTTCAATATTTAATGGAACTAATTCTACTTTCACCTTCTAATTCCATAAATGAACCTAGTTCATTAAATTTGGAGAAAATCATTTCTATCAATTGAATTTTGAAATTAACATTATACAAATCATGTTACACTATTCTTAAGCTTTATTCCCCCTTCAATTCCATGAATTCAAGTTTAGTTCTCAAAATCCTCAATTTGTCCATAAACTCTAAAATTTGGGAAAAACCATTAGTTCTTCATCCAATCCTTAAATTGATCATAGAATTATGAAATTAGTATGTTAGAAAACCTATATCATCAATTAAACATGGAAAACAATTATTAGATCTTGAACTTCCTTTTTTAACCTAAGTTATGTCTTTAAAAATTCAAGTTTTGAAATAAGCTTCTATAATTTCATTTGACCCTTTCAAACCATTAATTTTTCATCCCAAATAACATTAGATAACATCAAATAAATTTTAGAACAATCTTTTATACTAAATTTAAGAGAGGCTAAATATAAAGTTAATGTACCCTTACAACTGCTCTTTACTTTGCTTATTTTCACTTGTTATACCTTAATTTCTCATGCCCAATCCCATATTTTATTGAAGAACATATAAAATAAATATTTTCTAGCTATACTTGCTTTTGGCCGAATCATATAGATGGAAGAAAAAGAAAGTTTTTGCAATTATAACACTAAAGTCATGCTTAAAACACATAAAGGAAGAGATGAGTATAAACTCTTACCTTGGGAAACCTTGTTTTGAGTTGCTATAGGGGTGGCTAAAATTTAGAGTTTCTTTCTCTATTAGGGTGTGTTTTTGTGATAGGTTTTGCAAAATGGAGAAAAATGCTCATTTTATTGCTTATATATGGAAGATGGATGGTGTTGATTTAATCATCTATAATCCAATGGCTACGAATTAATCACAATAAATGGCTATAATTTAATTAAATTTGATGGGTAGGATCCTATATAGGTTGATGATGTTCATCTTAAGGTGTGGAAATAATAAAAATGAATGTAGACTTTAGTATAGGAAAAGTGAAAATTCAAGTTGAAGAAGGATTTGACATGGTAAAAAATGGTGGTTGATTAAACTCAACTTTTCATGTCACTACTATTATCTTGAATGATTTAGGAGACATTTAGGTATTATATTCATACTAATTCACTAGCACTATAAAGTCACATTTTAAATAAATAATTAATGTAATCACATTAAGTCAAACTCGGTTTGACTTCTATTTTATGATAAAGATGCTTATCAAAATTAATTCCATTCTTCATTCATTGTCACATTGAATCTCCTATGCACCATTGCTAACTCTAATAGGCTAGAAAAACCTTAGATATTACATTCTACCCCCTTTAGAAAATTTGTCCTTGAATTTTCGTAATATATACTCTTGATTCATAAGGCAAATTGACAATGCTTACATTACATGTCTCCATCATTTTCCTATACATCTTCATTATCTCTATGAATTCTCTATCATTTTCTGACTATCTTAATTATTCAAATCTTCCTAATAATTCCATTTTAGTAACAACTCTTATCATATAAGATCCATTATGATATCTATGTTACCTTAATTTTCTAAACCATCAAATATGTAATATCTCTTTTCTCACTGTATGTACATGGGCTTAAGAATCTCAAGTAATACAATTATTATAGAGTTTCTTAACTTTATGATTCTTTCAAACACTTCACCTTGAATTATAATATTTATAGCACAATACAAATATCTTATTATTTCATTCTAAACATCTAGAAGAATAACTTAAAATGCTATAATCCTATGTCCAGTGGCCATGATCACTTTTAATACTCATTACAAATTACAAATACCCACACTACTCTTCACTCACTATTGAAGAGTTGTTTCCTTGATTAATTAATTTATCATAGTAAATCATCAATTAATTTATCCTTTGTTAAAATATTCTACAACTTTGATTTTTTTTTTCATCTTTGTAATGTATAATAATCATGTAGTATATGCATACTTATTTATAAGTAAAAAGCATAACAAAGCTCACCTTAAACCTTTTATTAACTTATAAGTCCTATCTATACATATAAATTTCACAATTTTTAAATCAATCCTTATAATTCTATAAAATCTCAAATCAACATATAGATATTCTTAGATCCTCTGTTTTTATGAATTGTCTGAACTATTCCAAAGTTTAATATTCTTGTCATTTCTCACACTTGCTCTTATACATGCCTACATACTATAATACCCAGGTTTTCCATAGCTCATTAGAGTAATAATGATATCATATAGTATAAATTCTTATGGGTATAGTACCAATATATAGTGATGGGATAAAAGAAACCCTTTTTGGTGCAAAGTGCATGTTTGTGCATCTTTATGAAGTGTGAATGTTCATGTATATTTTATTGAATTAATTTAAGGTAATATGTCTTAGTTTGAGTTGTTATGATATGGGAAGGTGGGAATTGAAATGCTAAGCAAAAGGGAAGGAAAAAAGTTACGAAAAATTTTTAAGTTCGGAAAACGTGTTTGGATGGACTTGTTATGGGCTTTAGACTCAAGGCCCAAGCCCATGGGATGGCCAGCCCACTAAGGTCCAAACTTGGCAGGACTTAACTCAACTAAGGTTAGAATAAGTTAACTAAGGGTTAAGATGGGGTTAGGTTAGGTTAGTCACCATTTGGATGATAGCCATCTTTGTTGACTTTTGTCAACTTTGACACCTATGCTAATCCACTTTCCCATCACCTTGTCCATATGCAGTTTGGTGATTATGAAAATCATCATTATGGTGCCAAGTCACCATACACCTAAGGCCAATCTTAACCATCCATCTTGATCAATCTTAACCATCCATTTTAAGCAAAATGTGACCATTGATCATATGAGATTAAATCACCACCATTGATTTCATCTGCATATAAAGTGAAAATATGTAAATTCCTTTCATTTGTAACCTAACATCAAAATCACATCCTCACCAAAAGCTAAAATCTCTCAACTTGTTCTTCAACATAGGACCAAATTTAAAGTATTTTAAGGTAAGATTTTATGTTTAAGTGTTTCTTTCCTTGTTCCTAACCTAAGAATGATAAGTTGTTAGCAAGTATATACTTTTCTTTTGATTTCCATGGTTGATTTTGATGGAGGGATTTAAGGGAGGACCTAGGTTGCATGTTAGATGAGGGAGTATGAAAATGGGAGAAATTTAGGGTTTAATAAGTAAGAGGTAACAAAGAAAGCATGAGAAGATCAATGGGAGTTAGGTAGACACAGGTGGCCCTACCACTAGGGTTCCAGCTGTGTGATAAGGAAGATTTAGAAATTTATCCAGTAACATCCCATGGGTGAAGGCACGGCTAAGGTTTCACCCATAGGCAGTTATGTTTTGGCCATATTTAATAGTTTGTCCTAGTGTTCATGACTTATTACTATATTATTCCATTAACATTTTTATGAATTTCTTCATTTGTGATCCTATAATAAAATCATTGAGAATGCAATTAGATGTTGATATTACATGTGTTTCCTTAATTATGCTATGAAGAATATTTAAAGGGTATTGAGTTAGCTCATGATATGTGTAAGCAAGGGGTAGATGATATGTTTATATGAAATAGATAGAGTTTGGTTAGAAAGTTAAAGGAATAGAAATTGATGTACATTGTTTGGATGTATTTGTATAATCAAAAGGCAAGGGTATTGCTCGAGATATTAAGGAGCCTTGTTATAATTTGCATTAAGTATTATCGATATAGAAGCTAAAGAGTAAGAGGTGAGTACTTAACAATATCTTGCCACTTGAGCTTTAAATATAAGTATAAATGTTAAATTATTTCCAATTTGAAATGCATTGCAATTCTTGGCAAGCATTATCTACTTTAATGATTATTGGACCAAAGTGAATCAAACATTCTTTCATGGCATTTGGCCAATTGAGCCTATATTGCTTTGAGCTTATAATGTGATAAAGGATAGGAACCTAATTAGTTATTGATGTATTATCCATTGAATCCTTTCATGGATAAAATGGTAAATGTTACAATGATACTATGATAAGCGGAATACCCCTCTGATGTGGGGCAAAACATTAGACATTATACACATTGGTAATGGACCTGCGGATAGAGTAAAGAATATACGAACCTTAGCTGTGAAGGGTTTAAGGTCCCCAGTATGTATGGCCTGATCTGTTGTACGTGTGACGAGGTATATGGGAGTGAGCAAGGCATATGCCACCAATCGATTGATTATGGGGGAAACATACTGTTTCCAAGAAGGGAATTGTTCTGCTAAAAATAAAAAATCTGTTATTCTTACATATATGGGAAAATTGTTCCATAAGAATAATTTTTGGCTCACTTTACTTTATTGCTATATGGAATCACCTTTAAGCATACACTATTGATTAATCTTTATGATATTGTTTCGTACTCACTAAGCTTTGTCTCACCATATAGTTGTTGTTTATTTTCAGGACCAGCTAATAGATCAGCAAGGTAAATTCCAATTCTGCTTCTTCGCTTATAAATTTGCGTTGCTACTTTTAGTGTTATGTTGTAAATACTATGTTACATTTTAGAAGTTTCACTCTAGAGCTCCATGGATTGTTAAGGTCTATAATAATGATATTGTTTAGAATATTCTTAGTATGTGTGTTTCGTCTAAGTACTTGAGCAATATATGAATGAGTTGTAATTAAAATAATGGTAAATATTTATCTTATAGATGATTGATATGGTAAACAATGATAAGGAATGGTTGTTTTGGTTCCAATCTTGGGATAAGGGTAGCATGGTTTTCTTCAGTAATTAATAATTTTTAAGAGGATTCTATGGGTTTAGGTGACCTTAAGTCTCCCTATGCCTTAGGACAGTCATGGCTCAAAGATGGGTTATGACACATATGCACTTATACAATTAGATATACAGTTATTTCCTTATATGTATAGTTTATCTTTGTCATTTTCACACTTACAAGCATTATCCTTTATTTCAAATTTAGAACTTGATTCTTTTTCATTTTTTCCTTATTTTTTATCAATTGCAGTTCCTTGTTCCTTAAGTCTTGTATTTTGTATGTGATTTTCAGTTTCACTTGAAGTAATCTAGCTGTAACAACTCATACCCACCATAGGAATTTTTGTGATAAATTGTCTGATTTAGAACTATTAAGGTTAAGTATGTGCCTTTGTGAAAATTAGTAATCTAAGTCATTGATGAGTATGTGACATATTAAATTAATTTTAATATACATAATATGAGTTGCTATTGTGAAATAAATGATTTACATGAAGTACATTTGCATAAAGGAATTTATTTTAAATAAAATGAATTTTCATGCACAAAGAAAATTTTTAAGTATAAAATGATTTTATGAACATTTTAAAATAATTTTTAAAATAAATATTTTAGGGGAAATATTACAGAAATAATAAGAAAAATATTTTTTATTTTTAATTTTAATCAGTCCAAAATTTAAATAAAAAGCTCAAATATCCAAAAGCTCACTACACTAAAATCCTCCTAACCTAGTTCATTAAGAGTATTAGTGGAAATTATACCCAAACCCTAATATATAATGAAAAATTCAGCCAGCCTAGGTCTTATAGCAGCCACCACTTATTTTTTGTATCTTAGCAGAAAAATCCTCTCAAAATATTCCTCTCTACCGAAATTAAGAAAATACCTTTCCGTTTCACGATTTTTTGACCATAATCATAAGTTTTTGTAACAACCCACATCTACCCTTGGAGTTTTAGTGATAAATTATTTGAATTTAGGCTTATTGTGACAAATTGTGTGACTATATGAAAATTCATATGTGACATGATTTATGAGTTTGGGGCATGTTAAATTAATTTTAATATGCCTAATATGAATTATTATTGTGAAATAAATTATTTGAATAAAATGCATTAGCATGAAATAATTTATTTTTCGTAAAATGAATTTTCATGTAAAAAGGTGATTTTTAAGCATAAAACAATTTTATGAGTATTTTTAAATAAATGTTTTGGGGGAAATTTTAATGAAAATAATAAGAAAAAAATTTTATTTTTAATTACCAATAATCAGCCCCTAAATTAAATAACAAGTCCAAATACCCAAAACCCACTACACTAAAACACTCCTAACCTAACTCATTAAGGGTAAACTTGGAAATTTCTCCCAAAACCCTAATATATAAGCAAAATTTCGCCCAGTCCTTATTAGACAGCCACTATTCTGTTATTCTTCAGTATTTTTATAGAAAATTTCTCTAAAAAATAATCTCTCAACTGAAATTAAGAAAACACCTTTCAATTTCACGATTTCTTAATCATAATTGTAAGTTTTTCTTCTCTTTCAATTTCTAAATTGATTTCTATGAAATAAATTATGAAAAAATTATTTTGAACTAGTTGATTATTGATTTTTATAGATTTAAATCTGTTTGGGTGAGTTTTTGGGAGAGAAAATCTAATTTCTATCGAAAACACAAATCTTTCTGTAAGATTTCTCCAAAGGTGAATTCTATAACTTAAAATCACAATTTTTATGCATAAACATCACTAAAGGGGGGCGATTTGTGCATCAATGGTTTCTAAACTGGTTTCTAAACTAATTTTTAACTTGTTTTGATGAAAAATATTGGACTAAATTATATTTCTGCATATTTCTGCGATGACCGAAAAGTTTCAGAAAACAAAGGAGTTCAAGGCTTTTGTGTTAGAACTTAGAAGTTGGAAAATTCTATTGTTAAATTGATATGTGGCTGCCGATTTGTGTGAGGAAGTACTCTAATGTGATATTTGTTTTGCTTTGATGAAAAATAATGGTTTCAATCATGTGTTTATTTATTGCTGTAATGAACGAAACGCACGGAAAACTCGAAAGCTCATGATTTTTTACCTAAGCCTTAAAACTTGGATTTTTTTTTTTTATAAATACTGTATGACCAAAAAATCATGTATGGATGTATTCTAAATTGATATTTGTTGAGATCAAATGAAAAATATTAGTTTAAACAACCTATTTACATATTTTTGAAATGACCCAAAAATACCGAAAACAAGAAAACTCATGGTTTTGTACTCTATAATCCAAAAGTTAAATTTTCATACATAAGCAATACTATGAGTGGCCGATTCATGTGAATTAAAATTTCAAAATGATTTTTGTTGTGTTTACATGAAAAATCTTGATTTAAACCATGTTTTTACATATTTCTGAAATAGATGAAAAATGCAAAAAGAAAAAGAATTTATTTTTTACTTTGGTGATACATTCGACATATATAAATATTTTTTTTCCAATGTTTATAATTTTTATGTGATGTATTTTGATGATTATTGACATGTATGTATGTATAAGAAATGATAAAATTTCTTGTTAGTTGAAGGTATGACCTTAGATAAGCTTAAAGGCATTTTGGTATACTTAAGGTATCTTAACATTATATTATGACTAGAATGCAAATGTGGTTGAGAAATATGGAACTAGATGTTATGATGACTTGATGATGAACACATGGTTTTGAGTTGATGAAGTGACAATTGAATAAAAAGGATCATAAGAGTTAAGCATGACACTTGAAAGGTTAATTATTAAGTTAACATGTATGAAAGTGTAAAGTGTTTTAAGATGATCATTAAAGTAAATTGATATTGAGGCAATAATATTGTGATGACCTTAGAAAAGTATTGACATGATTGTAATGTGTTTACATGTGAGCCTATAAGGCCTAAGTATGCAAGACTTTTAAAGTCAATGTGTTATGTGCAAGTGATGAGTACACCTATATATGAACTCTAAGTGTATGTGTATGCTATATGTGCATAGGTAGCTATGGGATAGGAGCATCATGAGTAAATCAATACTAAGTATTAAATTAAATATTATGTTAGAGTTTGAGGAGCTTTAGAAGTGCAAAGGGACTACGTATACTAGGAGCAAAGGAACCCCAAGGTGAGTAAACATCGTATTCATTCTACAAGTGTGAGTAAATGCCATGTTCATGTTATAAGTGTGAACAACATTATGTTGTGTTATAAGAATGTGATATATTGTTATGTAAGCCTTTGCGATCTTTGAAACCTAAGTTTCTTTTATCCAAAAATTTAATTAAGTGATTTCTTTGTAAAACTTGGGTTGCCAAAGGACATTTGGTCCAAAACTATTTTGTTTATCCAATGAGAATTTCTTATGATTATCACCCTAACTTATATTCTTTCTAGAACTACACTATTCTTGTATCTTTCATTCAAAACAATAAATTGCTATTGCTATTGGGATACATGTTATTGATGGCTTAAATGTTATTGTTATATATGATTACCATTAACTCTTGCTATGGCACCTTTAATCTTTTTTTCTTTATGCAGAAATCCTAGTACTGATGCGAGTAATTATTGGCTATGTGCTTGTAACAACCCACACCCACCCTAGGAATTTTCGTGATAAATTGCTTGCTTTAGAACTATTGAGGTTAAGTGTGTGCTTGTGTGAAAATTAGTGATCTAAGTGATTGATGAGTATGTGGCATATTAAATTAATTTTAATTTGCATAAAATGAGTTGCTATTGTGAAATAAATGATTTACATAAAATGCATTTGCATAAAAGAATTTATTTTAAATAAAATGAATTTTCATGCATAAGACAATTTTTAAGCATAAAATAATTTTATGAGTATTTTTAAAATATTTTAAAATAAATATTTTTGTGGGAAATGTTACAAAAATAATAAGAAAAATGTTCTTTTTATTGTTAATTTTGCTCAGCCTGAAAATTTAAATAAAAGCCCAAATACCCAAAAGCCCACTACTCAAAAATCCTCCTAACCTAGTTCATTAAGCGTATTAGTGGAAATTTCACCCAAACCCTATTATATATTCTAAATTTCGGCCATAATAGAGTTCCAGCAGCCATCCCTTATTTTTTCTATATCTTGGCCAAAAGATCCTTTTAAAATATTTCTCTCTACCGAAATTAAGAAAAACACCTTTCCGTTTTGCGATTTCTTGACTGTAATCGTAAGTTTTTCTTCTCTTTTGATTTCTAAACTGATTTCTAAGAAATAAATTATGGAAAAATTATTTTGAACTGGTTGATTACTAATTTTTATAGATTTAATTCTGTTTGGGTGAGTTTTTATGAGAGAAAATCTATTTTCTATCAAAAATACAATTCTTTCCGCAAGATTTCTCCAAAGGTGAATTATATAACTTAAAATCACAATTTTTATGCATAAACATCACAAGGGGAGGGGGGCAATTGGTGTATTGTTGTTCTCTAAACTGATTTTTGATCTATTTTGATGGAAAATATTGGATTAAATAATATTTCTACATATTTTTGTGACGACCGAAAAGTTTTAAAAAACAAAGGAGTTCAAGGTTGTAACAACCCACACCCACCCTAGGAAATTTCATGAGAAATTGCTTATTTTAGAACTAAAAAGGTTAAGTGTGTGCTTGTGTGAAAATTTGTAATCTAAGTGATTGATGAGTAAGTGGCATATTAAATTAATTTTAATATGCATAATATGAGTTGCTATTATGAAATAAATGATTTACATGAAGTGCATTTGCATAAAAGAATTTATTTTAAATAAAATGAATTTTCATGCATAAGATAATTTTTAAGCATAAAATAATTTTATGGGTACTTTTAAAATATTTTAAAATAAATATTTTTGAGGGAAATGTTACAAAGTTAATAAGAAAAATATTCTTTTTATTTTAATTCTTATTCAGCTGAAAATTTAAAGGAAAAGCTCAAATACCCAAAAGCCCACTACAACAAAATCCTCTTAACCTAATTTATTAAGGGTATTAGTGAAAATTTCACCCAAACCCTAATATTTATTCTAAATTTTGGCCAAACCAGGGTTTCCAGCGGCCATTCTCTTATTCTTTCTATATCTTGGTAGAAAATTTTCTCAAAATATTTCTCTCTACTGAAATATTGGAAACACCTTTCTGTTTCGCGATTTCATGACCGTAATCATAAGTTTTTATTCTCTTTCGATTTATAAACTAATGTCTATGAAATAAATTATAGAAAAATTATTTTGAACTGTTTGATTACTGATTTTTACAGATTTAATTCTGTTTGAGTGAGTTTTGGAAGAGAATATTTATTTTCTATCAAAAACACGATTCTTTCCGCAAGATTCCTCCAAAGGTGAATTCTATAACTTAAAATCACAATTTTTATGCATAAACATCATGGGGGGGGGGGGGGGGGGGGGGGGGCGGGGGCTGGCAATTTGTGCATGGTTGATTTCTAAACTGATTTTTGATTTGTTTTGGTGGAAAATATTGGATTAAATAATATTTCTGCGATGTTGGAAAATTTTATTCTTCCATGGTCATATGGCTGCCGATTTGTATGAATAAGTATTCTAATATGATATTTGTTTTTTTAAGATGAAAAATAATGATTTGAATCATGTGTCTGTTTATCGCTAAAATGAACGAAATGCGCGGAAAGCGCGGAAACTCATGATTTTTCACCTAAGCCTTTAAACTTGGAATTTTTATGTATAAACCCTATCTATGGCTGTTGAATTATATGTGGATGTGTTCTAAACTAATATTTGCCATGATTGAATGAAAAATAATGATTTAAACAACTTGTTTACATATTTCTGAAATGATCGGAAAATACCGAAAACAAGAAAACTTATGGTTTTGTGCTCTATGATTCAAAAGTTGAATTTTTGTGTATAAATAACACCATTAGTGGCCGATTCATATGGATTTAAATTCTAAAATGATTTTTGTTGCTTTTACATGAAAATTTTTGGTTCAAACCATGTTTTTACATATTTTTGAAATAGACGGAAAGTACGGAAAGAAGAAAAATTTGGTTTTTACCTTGATGATGCATTCGGCCTACATGAACATTTTTGTCCCAATGTTTATAAACTTTATGTGTGTGTTTTGATGATTGTTGACATGTATGTATGTATAATAAAGGAGAAAATTGCATGTTAGTTGAAGGTATGATCCTAGATAAGCTTAAATGCATTTTGGTATACTTAAGGTATACTTAAGCTATCTTAACTTTATATTGTGATTAGAATGCAAATGTGGTTGAGGAATTTGGAGCTAGATGTTATGATGATTGATGATGAATATATGGTTATGAGTTAATGAAGTGAAAGGGATCATAAGAGTTAAGCATAATGCTTGAAAGATTAATTGTTAAGTTGACATTATTGGAAGTGTAAAGTGAACTAAGATAATTGAAAAAGTGAATTGATATTGAGGTAATCATGTTGTGATGACCTTAAAAAAAAAAATTTTAATGTGATTATCATGTGATATCAAGAAAGCCTATATGGTCTAAGTATGCAAGACTTTCAAAGTCAACATGTTATGTGCAAGTGATGAGTACACCTATGTGTGGACTCTAAGTGTATGTGTATGCTATGTATGCATGGGTGGTTATGGGATAGGAGCATCATGAGTAAATAAATACTAAGTATTAAATCAAATATTATCTTATAGTTTGAGGAGCTTTAGAAGTGCAAAAGTGACTATGTATACTACGAGCAAAAGAACCCTAAGATGAGTAAACATCGTATTTATTCTTCAAATGTAGACAAATGCTACATTCATGCTATAAATGTGAACAACTTCATGTTGTGTTATAAGAATGTGATATATTGTTATATGAGCCTTTGTGATCTTTGAAACCCAAGTTCTTTCTATTCTAAATATTATTATATGATTTCTTTGTCAATGTCACATCCCAACCTTAGAGATATGACAGTCCTAGAACACAGGGAGACATAAGGTCATCCACGCTCGTAGAACCTACTTACATATAAACAAATCATACTTAGGGTCTTACCAAACCTCTTACATCAACTAATTTAAAACATTTAGATGAATGCCATAAATTGCAGAAGACTTAAAATAAATCATTACATATAAAATCCATAAGGAAAATAATATATATCAATAAGTATCAATCAACATTTCCGGAGCATCTAATGACATGACTTCATAAAAATAGTATTATTGATAACTCAGACAAGGAATTCCCCAAGTGAAGTAGAATGCTTGAGTCATCATCTTGCCTCCTCACATTTGCTCACCTGGAACCACACAAGGAAAAAGGGGTGAGATAGATGATTTGAATGAGTAAACAAAAAGGCACATACATTATCACATATACCTTTAAAAAGGAAACACATAGCTTATACACATAGTTCATGATTTATAATTCATGAATCAAGTTGCAATTTAGCAAGGGTTCAATTTGGCAAGTTTGCAGAAATCACACTTATAACACATAGTGAGTGAAGGCTATTGCTCTATCACTCGAACACATTGAGGAGAGGTGGTCTTATACCAAATTCCAACTCTTATCACATAGAAGGCTTAAAGCTTATCAGGCCCCACGGTTAGAACTGCCCCTTTCTAGCTGAGGTGGATACACTACCCCTATCCATCGGGTTAAGACCATGTGCACAGGTTCCAATGATTACCCACATCGGCACGAGGATTCTGCATAAAGGATAAAGGTACCATAGCTAGAGCTAATGGTAATCACAATTAACAATATCACATAAGGCAACAATAACATGTATTTCAATAACAATAGTGGTTTAGCTTTTAAACAATGATACAATGATAGTGTAGTTCCATAAAGAATGCAAGTTAGGGTGTTAATCACAAGAAATTCTCATTGGATAAACAAAATAGTTTTGGACCAAATGTCCCTTGGCAACCCAAGCTTGACAAAGAAATCATATAATAATATTTAGAATAGAAAGAACTTGGGTTTCAAAGATCACAAGACTCACATAACAATATATCACATTAGTAACATAACAAAACATGTACATATAGCATACGCATTAGTGTTCACACATAGGTGTACTCACCACTTGCACATAACATGTTGACTTTAAAAGTCTTGCATACTTAGCCTTGTAGGCTCTCATGAAAACACATTGCAATCACATTAATACCTTTGTTTTAAGGTCATCACAATATTATTTCCTCAATATCAATTCACTTTATCAATTATCTTAGTTCACTTTACACTTCCATACATATCAACTTAATAATTAATCTTTCAAGCATCATGCTTAACTCTTATGATCCCTTTCACTTCTTTAACTCATAACCATATGTTCATCATCATGTCATCATAACATCTATTTCCAAATTCCTCAACCACATTTGCATTCTAATCAGAATATAAGGTTAAGATACCTTAAGTATACCTTAAGTATACCAAAATGCATTTAAGCTTATCTAGGATCATACCTTCGACTAACATGAAATTTTATCATTTATTGTACATACATACATGTCAACAATCATCAAAACACATCACATAAAATTTATAATCATTCGGACAAAATTGTTCATGTAGGCCGAATGCATCATTAAGGTAAAAACCAAATTCTTCTTCTTTTCGTACTTTCCGTCTATTTCAGAAATATGTAAAAACATGGTTTGAACCAAGATTTTTCATGTAAAAGCAACAAAAATCATTTTAGAATTTAAATCCATATGAATCAGCCACTATTGGTGTTATTTATACACAAAAATTTCAACATTTGAATCGTAGAGCACAAAACCATAAGTTTTCTTATTTTCGGTATTTTTTGGTCATTTCAGAAATATGTAAACAGGTTGTTTAAACCATTATTTTTCATTCAATCATAGAAAATATCAGTTTAGAACACATTCCTTCATGAATCAACAGCCATAGATAGGGTTTATATAAAAAAAATTCCAAGTTCAAAGGCTTAGGTGAAAAATCATGAGTTTTCGCACTTTCCGCGCATTTCGTTAATTTCAGCGATAAACGGACACATGATTCAAATCATTATTTTTCATCTAAACGAAAAAAATATCATATTAGAATACTTATTTATACAAATCAGTAGCCATATGACCATGCAAGAATAAAATTTTCTAACTTCCAAGTTCTAACACGAAAATCTTGAATTCCTTTGTTTTTCGAAACTTTTCAGTCATCGCAGAAATATGTAGAAATATTATTTAATCCAATATTTTCCATTAAAACAAATCAAAAATCAATTTAGAAATAAACCATGCACAAATTGTGCCCCCCCCCCCCCCCCCCCAATGATGTTTATTCATAAAAATTGTGATTTTAAGTTATAGAATTCACCTTTGGAGAAATCTTGTGGAAAGAATCGTGTTTTTGGTAGAAAATAAGTTTTCTCTCCCAAAAACTCACCTAAGCAGAATTAAATCTGTAAAAATCAGTAATAAAATATTTCAAAATGATTTTTCCATAATTTATTTCATAGAAATCAGTTTAGAAATCGAAAGAGAATAAAAACTTACGATTATAGTCGCGAAATCACGAAACGGAAGCTGTTTTCAATATTTTGGTAGAGAGAAATATTTTGAGAAAATTTTCTGCCAAGATATAGAAAGAGTAAGAGAATGGCTGCTGACAACCCTGGTTTGGCTGAAATTTAGAATATATATTAGAGTTGGAGTGGAATTTCCACTAATACCCTTAATGAATTAGGTTAGGAGGATTTTTGTGTAGTGGGCTTTTGGGTATTTAGGCTTTTCCTTTAAATTTTGGGCTGAATAAGAATTAAAATAAAAGGAATATTTTTCTTATTAATTCTGGAACATTTCTCCTAAAAATTTTTATTTAAAAATTCCCATAAAATTATTTTATGCTTAAAAATTGTCTTATGCATGAAAATTTATTTTATTTAAAATAAATTCTTTTATGCAAATGCACTTCATGTAAATCATTTATTTCCCAATAGCAACCCATATTATGCATATTAAAATTAATTTAATATGCCACATACTCATCAATCACATAAACACAAATTTCCACATAAGCACACACTTAACCTTAATAGTTCTAAATCAAACAATTTATCACGAAAATTCCTAGGGTGGGTGTGGGTTGTTATAGTCAAGCTTGGGTTGCCAAGGGACATTTGGTCCAAAACTATTTTGTTTATCCAATGAGAGTTTGTTGTGATTAACACCCTAACTCATATTCTTTCTGGAACTACACTATCATTGTATCATTGTGTAAAAGCTGAACCACTATTGTTATTGAAATACATGTTATTGTTGCCTTATGTGATTTGTTAATTGTGATTACCATTAGCTCTAGCTATGGTACCTTTACCCTTTATGCAGAATCCTTGTGCCGATGCGGGTAATCATCGAAACCTGTGTACATGGTTTTAACCCGATGGATAGGAGTAGTGTATCCACCACAGCTAGAAAGGGGCGGTTCTAGCCATGGAGCCTAATCAGCTTCACGCCTTTTATGTGATAGGAGTTGGAATTTGGTATAAGGCCACCTCTCCTCAATGTGTTCGAGTGATAGAGCAATAGCCTTCACTCACTATGTGTTATAAGTGTGATTTCTGCAAACATTGCCAAATTGAACCCTTGCTAAATTGCAACTTGATTCATGAATTATAAATCATGAACTATGTGTATAAGCTATGTGTTTCCTTTTCAAAACAATATGTGATAATGTATGTGCCTTTTTGTTTACTCATTGAGATCATCTATCTCACTCCTTTTTCCTTATGTGGTTCCAAGTGAGCAAATGTGAGGAGGCAAGGTGATGGCTCAAGCATTATACTTCGCTTAGGGAATCTCTTGTCCGAGTTATCAATAATACAGTTTTATGAAGTCTTGTCATTAGATGCTTCGGGAATTATTGATTGATAATTATTGAGATATATTATTTTCCTTATGGATTTTATATGTAATGATTTATTTTAAGTCTTTTGCAATTTATGGTATTCATCTAAATGATTTAAATGAGTTAATGAAAGAGGTTTGGTAAGATCCTAGGCATGATTTGTTTATATGTAAGTGGGTTCTATGGGCGTGGGTGACCTTATATCTCCCCGTGTTCTAGGACCGTCATAACTCTAAGGTTGGTATGTGACAAAGGTTTTTGTGTTAGAACTTGGAAGTTGGAAAATTCTATTATTGAATTGATATATGGCTACCGATTTGTGCAAGGAAGTACTATAATATGATATTTATTTTGTTTAGATGAAAAATAATGATTTGAATCATGTGTCTATTTATTGCTGAAATCAACGAAACGCGCGGAAAGTGCGAAAACTCATGATTTTTCACTTAAGCCTTTAAACTTGGAATTTTTTTCTATAAATCCTATCTATGGTTGTGGAATCATGTATGGATGTGTTCTAAACTAGTATTTGCTATGATTGAATGAAAAATAATAGTTTAAACAACTTGTTTACATATTTTTGAAATGACCAGAAAATACCAAAAATAAGAAAACTCATGGTTTTGTGCTCTATAATTCAAAAGTTGAATTTTTATGTATAAACAACACCAAGTGTGGCCTATTCATATGGATTAAAATTGAAAATTGATTTTTGTTGTGTTTACATGAAAAATCTTGGTTCAAACCATGTTTTTATATATTTCTGAAATAGATGAAAAGTGCGAAAAGAAAAAGAAATTAGTTTTTACCTTGGTGATGCATTCGGCCTATATGAATATTTTTGTCCCAATGTTTATAATTTTTATGTGATGTGTTTTGATAATTATTGACATGTATGTATGTATAATAAATGATAAAATTTCATGTTAGTTGAAGGTATGATCCTAGATAAGCTCAAATGCATTATGGTATACTTAAGATATACTTAAGGTATCTTAACCTTGTATTGAGATTAGAGTACAAATATGATTGGGAAATATGGAACTAGATGTTATGATGACTTGATAATAAATACATGGTTTTGAGTTGATAAAGTGACAATTGAATAAAAAGGATCATAAGAGTTAAGCATGACACTTGAAAGGTTAATTGTTAAGTTGACATATATGGAAGTGTAGAGTGTATTAAGATGATTGTTAAAGTGAAATGATATTGAGGTAATAATATTGTGATGTCCTTAGAAAGATATTGACATGATTGTAATGTATTATCATGTGAGCCTATAAGGCCTAAGTGTGCAAGACTTTAAAAGTCAATGTATTATGTGCAAGTGATGAGTACACCTATATGTGAACTCTAAGTGTATGTATATGCTATATATGCATGGGTAGTTATGGGATAGGAGCATCATGAGTAAATAAATACTAAGTATTAAATCAAATATTATGTTATAGTTTGAGGAGCTTTAGAAGTGCAAAGGGACTACGTATACTAGGAGCAAATGAACCCCAAGGTGAGTAAACTCTATATTCCTGTTTCAAGTGTGAGTAAACATCGTATTCATTCTACAAGTGGAAGTAGCATTTTTTTATGTTACAAATATATGATACTATGTTATGTGAGCCTTTGTGATCGTTGAAACCCAAGTTCTTTCTATTCTAAATATTATTATATGATTTCTTTACCAAGCTTGGGTTGCCAAAGGACATTTGGTCCAAAACTAGTTTGTTTATCCAATGAGAATTTCTTGTGATTAACACCCTAACTTATATTTTTTTTGGAACTACACTATCATTGTATCTTTTGTTCGAAAGCTAAACCACTATTGTTATTGGAATACATGTTATTGTTGCCTTATGTGATATTGTTAATTGTGATTACCATTAGCTCTAGCTATGGTACCTTTAACCCTTTATGCAAAATCCTCGTGCTGATGCGGGTAATCATTAAAACCTGTGCACATGGTCTTAACCCGATAGATAAGGGTACTGTATCCACTTCAACTAGAAAGGGGCGGTTATAGCCATAGAGCCTGATCAGCTTCATGCTTGATAAGTGATAGGAGTTGGAATTTGGTATAAGGCCACCTCTCCTTTATAAGTTTGAGTGATAGAGCAATAGCCTTCACTCTTCATAAGTGATAAGTGTGATTTCTGCAAACTTGCCAAATTGAACCCTTGCTAAATTGCAACCTGATTCATGAACTATAAATCATGAACTATGTGTATAAGTTATGTGTTCCCTGTTCAAAGGAATATGTGATATGTATATGCCTTATCGTTTACTCATTGAGATCATTTATCTCACCCCCTTTTCTTCCTTGTGTGGTTCTAGGTGAGCAAATGTGAGGGGGCAAGGTGATGGCTCAAGCATTCTACTTTGCTTGGGGAATTCCTTATCCAAGTTATCAATAATACTAATTTATGGAATCTTGTCATTAGATGCTCTGGGAATATTGATTGATACTTATTGATATATATTATTTTCCTCATGGATTTTATATGTAATGATTTATTTTAGACTTTCGCAATTTAAGGTATTCATCTAAATGTTTTAAACAAGTTATTGTAAGAGGTTTGGTGAGATCCTAGGCATGATTTGTTTATATGTAAGTGGGTTCTACAGGCATGGGTGACCTTATGTCTCCCTATGTTCTAGGACCGTCATATCTCTAAGGTTGGGATGTGGCAGTGCTCCTTGTACCAATGTGAGTAATCATCCGCTATGTGCTCCTTGTACCTATGCGAGTAATCACTGACTATGTGCTTCTCATACCGATGTAAGTAATCATCAGCTATGTGCTACTTGTACCGATACGAGTAATCATCGGCTATATGATCCTAGTAATGATACGATTAGTTATCGGCTATGTGTTTGAGTGATTATGGCAATAGCCTTCACTCTATGTGTTCGAGTGATTATGGCAGTAGCCTTCACTCTATGTGTTATAAGTGTGATTTCTGTGAACCTTTCTAAATTGCAAACTATGAATCATGAACTATAAGTTATGAGCTATGAGCCCTTTCTAAGGGATATGTGTTATTGTACAATCCCTATTGTTTACTCATTAAGATCATTTATCTCACCCTTTTTCCTTGTATGGTTCTAGGTGAGCATTATGAGGAGGCAAGGTGATGGCTCTAGCATCCTACTTCGCTTGGGGAATTCCTTGTCCAAGAAAATTAGTTTAATATGTCATAAAGAGTTATCCTTAGATGCTCTAGAAATATTCATTTTTGGATGGTTATTTTGAAATGTTATCCTTTGAGGTTGTAATTGAATTCTAAATATTATTTCCTTATGGATTATGTTTAAAGTATATTTTAATTATGCTTCCGCAACTTAAGGTTTTTTTTTTAAAAAAAAGGGTTTATTTAAGTTAATGTAAGAGGTTTTTTTTTTGGGATGATCCTAGGTAGTATTTGTATAAGTATAAGTGGGTTCTATGGACGTGGGTGACTTTATATCTCCCCATGTTCTAGGACTGTCATGTCTCCAAAGTTGGGATGTGACAGTTTTTCTTCTCTTTCAATTTCTAAACTGATTTCTATGAAATAAATTATAGGAAAATTATTTTGAACTGGTTGATTACTAATTTTTACAGATTAATTCTGTTTGGGTGAGTTTTGGGAGAGAAAATCTATTTTCTACCGAAAACACAATTCTTTCCGCGGAATTTCTCCAAAGGTGAATTCTACAACTTAAAATCACAATTTTTATGCATAAACACCACTAGGGGAGCGATTTGTGTATTGTTGTTCTCTAAACTGATTTATGATCTATTTTGATGAAAAATATTAGATTAAATAATATTTCTGCATATTTCTGCGATGATCGGAAAGTTTCAAAAAACAAAGGAGTTCAAGGTTTTTGTATTAGAACCTAGAAGTTAGAAAATTCTCTTACTAAATTGATATGTGGTTGCTAATTTGTGTGAGGAAGTACTCTAATATGATATTTGTTTTGTTTAGATGAAAAATAATGATTTGAATCATGTGTCTGTTTATTGCTGTAATGAACGAAAAGCGCGAAAACTCATGATTTTTCACCTAAGCCTTTAACTTGGAATTTTTTTATATAAATACTATCTATGGTTGCTGAATAATGTCTAGATGTGTTCTAAACTAATATTTGCTATGATTGAATGAAAAATAATAGTTTAAACAACCTATTTACATATTTCTGAAATGACCGGAAAATACCAAAAACAAGAAAACTCATGGTTTTGTGCTCTATAATTCAAAAGTTTAATTTTTATGTATAAACATCACCAAGTGTGGTTGATTCATATGGATTAAAATTCTAAGATGATTTTGGTTGTGTTTAAATGAAAATAATTGGTTCAAACCGTGTTTTTACATATTTCTAAAATAGATGGAAAGTGCGAAAAGAAAAAGAATTTAGTTTTACTTTGGTGATGCATTCGGCCTACATGAATATTTTTGTCCCAATGTTTATAATTCTTATGTGATGTGTTTTGATGGTTATTGACATGTATGTATGTATAATAAATGATAAAATTGCATGTTAGTTGAAGGTATGATCCTAGATAAGCTTAAATGCATTTTGGTATACTTAAGGTAACTTAACCTTATATTGTGATTGGAATACAAATATGATTTCTATGAAATAAATTATGAGAAAATTATTTTGAACAATTTGTTTACTGATTTTTATAGATTTAATGCTGTTTGGATGAGTTCTTGGGAGAGAAAATTTATTTTCTACTAAAAACACAAATTTTTCTGCGAGATTTCTCCAAAGGTGAATCCTATAACTTAAAATCACAATTTTTATGCATAAACATCACTATAGGGGGGAAATTTGTGCATTATTGGTTTCTAAACTGATTTTTGATTTGTTTTGAAAAAAAAAATATTGGATAAAAATGATATTTCTGCATATTTTTGTAATGACCAAAAAGTTTTGAAAAACAAAAGAATTCAAGGTTTTTGTGCTAGAAATTAGAAGTTGGAAAATTCTATTATTAAATTAACATGTGGCTGCCAATTTGTATGAGAAAGAATTCTAATATGATATTTGTTTTGTTTAGATGAAAAATAATGATTTAAATCATGTGTTTGCATATTGCTGTAACGAACGGAAAGCGCAAAAAGCGCGAAATCTCATTATTTTTACCTAAGTCTTAAAAGTTAGAATTTTTTTGTATAAATCCTACCTATGGCTGCCAAAT
Source organism: Reutealis trisperma (assembly GCA_947687605.1). Taxonomy (NCBI): domain Eukaryota; kingdom Viridiplantae; phylum Streptophyta; class Magnoliopsida; order Malpighiales; family Euphorbiaceae; genus Reutealis; species Reutealis trisperma. The sequence continues at coordinate 219,612 of CANTUT010000274.1, read as the reverse complement.
CATGCATGAAGATGTTCTAAACTAATATTTTCTATAATTGAATGAAAAATAATAGTTTAAACCACCTGTTTACATATTACTGTAATGACTGAAAAGTACCAAAAAATAAAAAAAAAACTCATGGTTTTGCATCCTAAAGCCAAAAATTTAATTTTCATGAATGAGATATACCAATTAGGGCTGATTCCTATGGATTATTATTCTAAAATGATTTTGCTTTTGATTGCATGAAAAATCTTAGTTCAAAACTTGTTTTTACATATTACTGAAATGGATGGAAAGTGTGAAAAGAAAGAAAAATTTTGTTTTCCTTTTGATGATGCATTCGGCCTACATTACTATTTTTATCCCAATGTCTATAATTTTTATGCAATGTATTTTGATGATTATTGACATGTATGTATGTATGATAAATGATAAAATTGCATGTTAGTTGAAGGAATGACCCTAGACAAGCTTAATGACACTTTGGTATACTTAAGGTATCTTAACCTTATGTTGTGATTAGAATGTGAATGTGATTGGGAAATATAGAACTAGATGTTATGATGACCTGATAATGAATAAATGGTCTTGAGTCGATGAAGTGATTGATTGAATGGATGGATCATAAGAGTTAAGCATGACACTGGAAAGGTTATTTGTCAAGTTGACATGTATGGATGTGTTACGTATACTAAGATGATTGTTAAAATGAATTGATATCAAGATAATGATATTATGATGACCTTAGAAAGGTATTGACATGATTGTGATGTGTTTTCATATGGGCCTATAAAGGCTAAGTGTATGAGACTTTTAAGTCTAAATGTTATGTGCAAGTGATGAGGTGCACTTATATGTGCAACTCTAAGTATATGTGAATGTTATATGTGCATGGGATAGCTATGGGATAGGATAGCATCATGATTAAATAAATAACAAGTATTAAATTAAATATTATGTTAGAGCTTGAGGAGCTTTAGAGGTTCAAAAGGACTATGTGAATTAGAAGCAAAGGAACCATAAGGTGAGTAAACTCTATATTCTTGCTTCTAGTGTGAGTAAACACTCTATTCGTGCTACAAGTGTGAGTAAACATTATGCTATTGTTACAAGTTCAAGCTATCATGATTATGTTATAGGAACCTTTGAGATTCTTGAAACCCAAGTCCACTTCCATTTTAAATTGACTATGTGATTTCTTTGTTAAGCTTGGGTTGCCAAAGGACATTTGGTCCAAACCCATTTTTGACTATCCAATGATAATACCTTTGTGATTATTACCCTAACTTATATTCTTTCTGGAACTACACTATTTTTGTATCTTTTGTTCAAAAGTTAAATTGCTATTGTTATTGTGATACATGTTATTGCTGCCTTAAATGTCATTGTTATATGTGATTACCGTTAACTCTAGCTATGGTACCTTTAACCCTTTATGCAGAAGTCCTTGTGCCAATGTGGGTAATCATCGGAACTTGTGCATACGGTCTTAACCTAATGGATAGGGGTTATGTATCCATCTCAGCTAGAAGGGGCGGTTATAGTCATGGGGCCTAATCAACTTCATGCCTTCTATGTGATAGGAGTTGGAATTTGGTATAAGGCCACCTCTCCTCTATGTGTTCGAGTGATAGAGCAATAGCCTTCACTCTTCATGTGTTATAAGTGTGATTTTTTGCAAACTTGCTAAATTAAACCCTTGATAAATTGCAACCTGATTCATTAATTGTAAATCATGAACTATATATATAAGCTATAAGTTTCCTTTCCAATGGAATATATGTTAATGTAAGTACTTTATCATTTACTCATTGAGATTATCTATCTCACCCCTTTTTGCTTGTATGGTTCTAGGTAAGCAAATATGAGGAGGTAATGTGATGGCTTAAGCATTTTACTTCACTTAGGGTTTCCTTATCTAAGATAATCAGTTTAATATGTTATGAAGAGTTATCCTTAGACGCTCTGGGAATATTTATTTTTGATGTTTATTTTGAGATGTTATTATTTATTAAGCTTTCGTGTGGATTATGAATATTATTTCCTTATGGATTATATGTGAAGTGTCTAATTACTGTCTTCCGCAACTAAAAGTTTTCATATAATGTTTTAAATGAGTTATTGTATAAGGTTTGGTACGATCCTAGGCATGATTTGTATATGTGTCAATGGGTTCTACGGACGTGGGTCCCTGTGTTCTAGGACCGTCATGTCTCAAAAGTTGGGATGTGACAAAATAATATTGATCGAAATAATCTAGGCAAAGCTAATCTAAATATAAATCCCCCTAGTTTCTCATGCATATCAAACAATGGATTGAATTGGACTCTTACTAAATTAGATAAAAACCTTTCTCAAGTGATTAAATCCCTAACTTCCCAAGTATTATAGGGGAATCTCTTCTCAACCTATAATCAAATAGGAGCAGCATTAAGTTCAAGAGATTAACATCCAAAGAAGTTTTGTAGGTCTATCTCTAGTACCCCAATCAACTCTCTATTCCCATGAGTGATCTATATATACCAAGGTATCTCTACTCGTTCAACATAGAAACAATATCCAATCAACAAGCTAGCAATTGCTAATTAGAATAATAAGATTTATCATGAAAATAAAACAACCAAAGATGAATTGATTAAAGTTTAAATCCTTTAATCTATGTAATCAAAACTAGGGTTCATTACAAATAGAATTAGTTCATATTAAAATTGACGAACAAAGATGCAGAAAATAAAAGAAGAAATCTCAAACAGATAATGATGATGTTCTTTGAAATCTTCTCTTCAATCTTCCACATCCACTTGGATCTTGGTCTTTAATTCGATTAAGCCCTTAATATCTCTAACCTTCAAGCTTTACCATGACTTTAGGGCTTAGCCAACCCTTTTAAATCTCTATTTTTGCTCTATGGCAACTCTCCCTTAAAATGTTGCCTAATCTTATTTATATTGCTATAATTTAACCTCAAACCATTGGATCCATAGCTGGGATTCCAGCTATACCAACGACGCCAAGGGCCTACGGGTGAAATCTCAATGGTGTCTCCACCTATAGGAGACTATTGAATGCATTTCTAATTTCCTCTTATCACACGGGTGGAATCCCAGCTAGGATTTCAGTAGTGTTTCCCAACATGGGTGGAATCCTAGCTAGGATTTCACCTGTGTCTACCCATCTTCTTCCAAAAGTTAGCATTTTAGCTTGGATCTTTCACCATTCTGAGTCACATTTGGTTTATGGGATCATCTGGCACTGAGTTAACTAAAAGAACTCTGGAAAAGCACTAAAAAAACAAATCAAACTCAATTTAAGGATAAAATATATTAAAAACAAAGGGTAAAGTGTAGTCAATTAAGTACTTATCAATCATTATATAGAAAGGATTAATCATCATATCAATTATATTAAGGCAAAAAGATATCTATTATCAACTTTAAATAATTCTATTTGATGGAAATCTGATAACCTTGCAAGAAGTATACAAAGATATACACAAAAATTAATTTAAGAAGTCCCTTCAAAGTGATGATGAAACTACATAAAAGAGCCTGGAAGGGCAAGACTTCGAAACATAAGCTTCATACATTGCCAAGAGAATAAATTACATGAAAAGCTTACTCACAGGGTCAAGTACACACCTATGTACCTAGGCATGTTCCCTTCTATATAAAGAACCATGATCAACACACCCAACAACATGGGCATGTCCCTGGGTGTGTAGGTTACTGCATGATTTATTTTTATTTTTCCAAATTTTAGTGTTTTTGATTTGGGCCATTATCAATATGATATAAGCCCATATTCAATTAAATTAGGCTTACTTATATAATTAGTAAGTTTTGGGCCTATTTATGTTAGGTTTAAAGCCCAAAATGAGTTTAGATTTATTTCTTATCTAGAAATCAGTTTTCTTGCTTATTTAGGAATCCTTAATAGGAAGATTTCCTATTCCTTAACTGATTCTAATTAGGGTTTTGTAACCTAGCTAAGATACTATAAATACTTAGCTATTCATTGAATAAGAGATAAGTTGATTTCCCCAAATTTAAGCTTTAAGCTTATAAGAGTTTTCTTAAATCTAGTTCTTAGATTAGAATCAAAAACCCAAACTTTCAAAGCTAGTTACTTTGTTTGTTCACAACATACCAAGCTTCCTTAACACAGGTTTGTCATTGAGTAAAGGTTTTTGTAAACTTAATTTGGCTTTCCAAGGGAGTCACTTCCAAGTGTAAAGGTATTAGGTCTCAAAGCAAGTTGTTTGGGATTCATATCAGTTTAGTATCAAAGCTTAAGCTCTAAATCAAGTTATATCTTTCCTTTTCATTTGTGTTTTCTGCTTTGTTTGTTTTCTTATTTTTGTCTGAGTTCATTTTTTGTTTTCGTTTCTGTTAATTCTGTTTGCTTGTATTTTAGGTCTGAAATTCGAAAATAAAAAAAAATCCAAAATCATTTTTCCCTTTTCTTGGTGTTCATCTATTTCTTTGTCTTCCATCCTTTCATATTTCTATTCCTTTCATCCTTTTTATGTTTTTGTTAGAAATCAATTTGAATTCAGGAAGAAGGAAGAAAGGATTCATCCAAGCTTGAAGACTTCAAATTTGGTTTGGCTTCTTGTATTGATCTTCATTTTGTTGTTAAAGTTTTGATTTTAATTTGTTGCTATAAGTAATAAAAGAAAAAGGAAAGAATCTTGAAATCGGCTAAAGAAAGGAAAAGAAAAGAAAAAGGAAAGAACTTGGCAAAATCAGAATATATAGGAATATATATTATTTGTTTCTAATTCTAGAATGGAAGAAAAAAGGAAGATTGTTAAAATCCAATCAAATCAAAGAGAATCAAGGAGTTGACCAAATCAAGCCTACCTTCCAAAACAAGCTAGGATTTGCTTCCAAATTCAGTTTGAGCTACCTTTTCCATCCTGATTTGTATTTGATTTTTTCTTTTATTGTTTCCTTTTCATTTTCATTTTTGTCTTTGTTTTCCTTTTTCATTTTCAACCCTAATATGTTCCTTCATATTTGCAACTCAAAAATTCAAAAATTTTTGCTAGTATGAGAAAATCGCATTTTTTGATCCTTCTGAGTACACAGTTCGAAGGGAAATGGGCCAATGATCAAAACGCACTAGCTTTGATTGTGATGTCTGCCATTTTTTGGCCAAATTCCATCATTTAGGCTTTAAAATTTGGTTTTTTAGTTTGTCTGTAATTTTCATTTCATTATAACTTTTTGTAAAAAGCTCTGTTTTAAGTGCTGTCAATTACGTTCTTCTCATCTCATTGTCTATTTTATTTCTATTTAATTTTATACTTTTTCTAGTTTTTGGCAAAATTCATGTTTGGTGTCTTCGTCCCATCATTGTCCAATACATCTAGGATTATCATTCCAAGTAATTTTGTTTCTGTTTTGTCTTTATTTTTGAGTCTTCAATTCGTTTTAGTATAAAATAATTTTCTTGTTCGTGTCAATTCTTTTATGTCTCTTGGTTGTTGTGAACCATTCAAATATTAATTTCTTTGGGTTGAATTCAAAATCGAGACGTAAAATGCGAAAGAGTGAGTTTATCTATGGAAAAGCCTACTGATTTGTGTGATAACAAACACGAGTGAACTTGAGCGATTTTAAGTGAAACATATGAGGGAGTGAAGTGAGGTTATTTTTGCTTTACTTACTTTATTTTTTAGGTTCAAAAATGGCTAATACTCAAGATTATGATCAAGCCTTCAATATGCAAGCTATTCAATAAGGCTTCCAATAGTTGAATGCTCGATTGGATGACATGAGGGACACTGTAGAAAGATACAGTTATGATCTTGATGAGCTAAAAAGATCAAGCTCACGACAGACTCCATGTAGGAGAATAGTCCAAAGAAGACAAGATGATGAAGACTCTAAATCTAGTAATGACTATGAAGATGTTGCCATAGAAAGAAGAGGAAATAGGAGGGAAAGAAGGCAAGAAGGTGATGGGGGTATCAAATTGAAGATCCCTACTTTTAGAGGCAGAAATGATCCCAAGGCATATCTTGATTGGAAAAAGAAAGTGGAACTAGTGTTTAATTGCCATGACTACTCTAAAACTAAGAAATTGAGGCTCGCCATAGCTGAGTTTGATGACTATGTTATCACCTGGTTGTCATATCCCAATTTCTGAGATATGATGGTCTTAAAACACAGGGAGACATAAGGTCATCCATGCCCATAGAACCCACTCGTGCACATATAAATACTACCTAGGACATATCAAAACCTTATGCATTAACTTAATTAAACCATTTATAAGAAAAATCTTAAGTTGCGAAAGAATAGTTAAAATATACTTTAAATACAATCCATAAGAAAATAATATTTAGACTTTAAATGAAGTCACCAGAACGTAAAGTTCCAAAAATGAAACTCCTATAATAATAACTCCCAGAGTATCTAGAGACTCATCGCATCATAGTATAGAAATAACCTTGGACAAGGAAATCCCCCAAGTAGAGTAGGTTGCTTGAGCTATTACTTTACCTCCTCATAATGCTCACGTAGAACCACTGTCACATCCTAACTTTTGAGATATGATGGTCCTAGAACACGGGGAGACATAAGGTCATCCACGCCCATAGAACCCATTAACACATATACAAATCATGCCTAGGATCATACTAAACTTTATTCAATAACTCATTTAAAACATTATATGAAAACCTTTAGTTGCAGTAGACAGTAATTAGACACTTCATATAGAATCCATAAGAAAATAATATTTATAATCCATTTGAAAACTTAATAAGTAATAACATCTCAAAATAAACATTAAAAAAAAATTCCCAGAGTATCTAGTGACAACACTTCAAAGCATGGTATTATTAATGACTTTGATAAGGAAATTCCTAAGTGAAATAGAATGCTTGAGCCATCACCTTGCCTCCTCACATTTGCTCACCTAGAACCACACAAGGTAGATGATCTCAATGAGTAAACAATATGTCACATATGATAACACATATCACTTTTTAAAAGGGAAACCCATAGCTTATAACATATAGTTCATGTTTTAAAATTCATGAATCAAAGGTTGCAATTTAGGAAGGTTGCAGAAATCACACATATAACACATAACACATAGAGTGAAGGCTGTTGCCATGATCACACAAACACATAGAGGAGAGGTGGCCTAAAACCAAATTCCAATTCCTATTACATAGAGAAGCATGAAGCTGATCAGGCTCTATGGCTAGAACTACCCTTTCTAGCTGAAGTGGATACACAACCCTTGTCCATTGGGTTAAAACCATGTGCATAGGTTTCGATGATTACCCGCATTGGCACGATGATTTCTGCATAAAGGGTTAGAGGTACCATAGCTAAAGTTAATGGTAATCACATATAACAATAACATTTAAGGCAATAATAATATGTATCACAATAACAATGGCAGTTTAACTTTTGAACAAAAGATACAATAATAGTGTAGTTCCAGAAAGAATGTAAGTTAGGGCAATAATCATAAAGGTATTATCATTGGATAATTAAAAATGGTTTTGGACCAATTGTCCTTTCTCAACCCAAGCTTAACAAGGAAATCATAGAGTTTCATTTTAGAATAGAAAGAACTTGGGTTTCAAGAATGTCAAAGATACACATATCATGGTAGCTTGTACTTGTAACAATATCATAATATTTACTCACCTTATGGTTCCTTTGCTCCTAATTCTCATAGCTCTTAGACTTTTAAAACTCCTTAAGCTCTATCATAATATTTAATTCAATACTTAGTATTTATTTAATCATGATGCTATCCTATAACATAACTACCCTATGCGCATATAACATTCACATACGCTTAGAGTTGCACATATAAGTGCACCTCATCACTTATACATAACATGTTGACTTTAAAAGTCTTGCACACTTAGCCTTAATAGGCCCATATGTAATGACATTATAACTCATGTCTATACCTTTCTAAGGTCAACACAATATTATTATCTTAATATCAATTCACTTTAATAATCATCATATAACACTTCCATATGTGTTAATTTATCAATAGCCTTTCAAGCATCATGCTTATCTCTTATGACCAATTCCTTCAATCAATCACTTTATTAATTCAAGATCATTAATTCATTGTTAATTCATCATAAAATCCATTTCCATATTATCCAATCACATTCACATTCTAATCACAATATAAGGTTAAGATACCTTAAGTATACCAAAGTGCCTTTAGGCTTGTCTAGTGTCATACCTTCAACTAACATGCAATTTTATCATTTATCATACATATATACATGTCAATAATCATCAAAATACATCATATAAAAATTATAGACAATGGGATAAAAATCCTATAGTAGGCAGAAATGCATCATCAAAGGAAAAATTGAATTTTTCTTACTTTTCGTACTTTCCATCTATTATAGTAATATGTAAAAACATGGTTTGAACTAAGATTTTTCATGTAAACATAACAAAAATCATTTTAGAACATTAACTCACATGAATCGGCAGCCATATGTGTGACATGTACATGAAAATTCCAATTTTAGGTTTTAGGATGTAAAACCATGAGTTTTTCTTTTTTTTCAATATTTTTCAATCATTACAGTAATATGAAAAACCATTATTTTTCATCCAATCATAGCAAATATCAGTTTAAAACATCTCTATGTATGATTCAGTAGCCTTAGATAATAATTATGCATGAAAATTCCAAAGTTTAAGGCTTAGGGTGAAAATCATGAGTTTTTGCGCTTTCCGTTCATTACAGTAATATCAAACACATGATTTAAATCATTCTTTTTCATCCAAAAAAAACAAGTATCATATTAGAATCCATTCATATACAAATTGGCAGCCATATGTTTAAATAAAAATAGAATTTTCCAATTTCTAAGTTCTAGCACAAAAACCTTGAATTCCTTTGTTTTTTGAAACTTTTCGGTCATTACAAAAATATGAAAAAATATAGTTTAATCCAACATTTTTCATCAAAACACATCAAAAATTATTTTAGAAATCAATGATGTAGAAATCACTCCCCTAGTGATGTTTATGTATAAAAATTTCAATTTTAAGTTACAGGGTTCACCTTTGGAGAAATCACGTAGAGAGGTTGGTGCTGTTGTTAGGAAAATTGATTTTTCTCTCAAGAAATCACCCAGCTGTGAGGCCTCAATAACCACAAGGACCTTTACAGTAACTACAGTGGAGGCTGCGGTAACCACAGCCGACTGCGAGTTATCATAGTAGGCTCGCGGGCTATCGCAGCTCATTTTTCAGTCCGTTCTCATATGTTTTTAGTATGATTTGAGTCCAGTTTGATTCCATGGGTTTGTAATCGAGTGCTAATCATCTAAAGTTGCAAGTTTCAAGAAATTTTTTTTTTTAATGGGGCACCATATGTGTAGCGCATGAATCTTAGCAAGTGTCAAGCTGCAGTCAGATCCTAAAGGTGCAATTTTAAGGGTTCACAACTACCCCCTCATCAGGATTGGCTTTGAGCAAAAGGCGATTCTGATGATAGTGAACCCTTGGATCATAAGATGAACCAAATGGATACCTAAGTTAGCGTCTACACATGTTTGGGTGAAAATAGTTGATTTTTAAAAAGTGGTGAAAAAGAGGAACCATAGGGATGCCTAGATGATCTAAACATTTATGGGTGAAATGATCCTAATGCTATCCTACGATGGTCTGATTAAAAGGGATACCTAATTTAGATTTTAAGGTATGAATCCTAAGGCTATCCTAGGATGGGTCCGATCAAAAGAGATACCTAATTCAGATTTAAGGTATAAATCCTAAGGCTATCCTAGGATGAGTCCGATTAAAAGAGATACCTAGTTCAGATTTAAGGTATAGATCCTAAGGCTTTCCTAAGATGAGTCCGATAAAAAAGGGATACATAATTTAGATTTAAGGTATGAATCCTAAGGCTATCCTAGGATGAGTCTGACTAAAAGAGAGACCTAATTTAGATTTAAGGTGTGGATCCTAAGGCTATCCTAGGATGAGTCCGATTAAAAGAGATACCTAATTTAGATTTAAGGTATGGATCCTAAGGCTATCCTAGGATGAGTATGATTAAAAGAGATACCTAATTTAGATTTAAGTATGGATCCTAAGGCTATCTTAGGATAAGTCCGATTAAAAGAGATACCTAATTTAGATTTAAGGTATGAATCCTAAGGCTATCCTAGGATGAGTCTAATTAAAAGAGATACCTAATTTAGATTTAAGGTATGAATCCTAAGGCTATCCTATGATGGTCTGATTAAAAGGGATACCTAATTCAAATTTAAGGTATAAATCCTAAGGCTATCCTAGGATGAGTCCGATTAAAAGAGATACCTAATTTAGATTTAAGGTATGGATCCTAAAGCTATCCTAGGATGAGTCTAATTAAGAGAGATACTTAATTTATATTTAAGGTTTGGATCCTATGGCTATCCTAGGATGGTCTAATTAAAAGGGATACCTAATTCAGATTTAAGGTATGAATCCTAATGTTATCCTAGGATGGGTCTGATTAAAAGAGATACCTAATTTAGATTTAAGGTATGGATCCTAAGGCTATCCTAGGATGAGTCCATTTAAAAAAGATACCTAATTTAGTTTTAAGGTATAGATCCTACGTCTATCTTAGGATGAGTCTGATTAAAAGAGATACCTATTTTATATTTAAGGTATGAATCCTAAGGTTATCCTTTTTGATAAGAGCTAAAAAATATTATTCTTGTCTTGTAGGAATGATGACGACCCTATCTAGTAGGAAAGAGATGATCCATTTTCATTCAAAAGTCTGACTTAAAACTTATTCTATTGTGAAATGCATCTGACTATGCAATGATTGGATACCTTGAACTTGTGAAGAGTTAATTTGGTAGGAGAGTGTTGAGCTTTTAGGAGAAAGATGCCCCAGTTTGGAAAGGTGAATATTTGGAAGGGAGGTGCCCCCACTTTAGGATAAAGGAAAGCAGTTTGGGTTTTTTTTTTTTTTGGCTGATTGGCTTTCTTAAAAGTGAAATAGGCATGTCAAGTATGAGGCTAGTTGGTCAATGGCTATTATTTTGGCCTAAGAAGAAGTCACTTTGGGAGGTTAAACTAAGTATGGCTAGAAGAGGTTGGGCAGCATTTAGGTGTGTTCAGTTTGTAATAATGTTTGGCTTAAGGCTAAATTGGAAAGTTTGAATAAGGGGGTCAAGTCTCTTGAAACAATAAGGTTTAGGTCAGGTCTAGTTTTGGGGAAGGTCAGGTCCGGCAATTGGCTTTGTCAGTTATGGGCTTCTAGTTTTGGCTTTAGAGGAGATTTGTTCATTTGGAAGCTCAGTCTGATTTGCCTTTGTAAGAGATCATATTAGATGCTCGATCAAGTTATGGCCTTCTAGTGAGTTCATTCAAAAGGCTTGGTTAGAGAGATCAGGTTAGGATGCTAGACCTAAGAGGCTAATCTTGGCTTAGAGGAAAAGGTCATGCTAGGCAATCAATTTGGAAGGCTTAGTTAGATTTTGCCTTAGAGGAGATAATGAAGGCCTTTTAGGAGTGGGCTTCATGGTGAAGGCTTTTTGGGAGTGAGCTTCATGTTGAAGGCTTCTTGGTTTGGATTTCATGGTAAAGGCTTCTTAGTTTGGGCTTTATGATGAAGGTTTTTGGTTTTGGGCTTCATGGTGAAGGCTTCTAGGTGTTGAGGATAGTTTTCTATGAAGGTGCTTTGGATGGCTGGCTTTGGCTTAGGTATAGTGCTATAGGTTTTGGTCACAAGGATACCATAGGCTCATAGATAAAGGTTTGCCCTTTGACATGGTTGCACAAGAATAGCTTGTAGGCTTTAAGAGGCTTTGATTCTCAGGGATTATGTGTTTTGCCAATTTAATCTTCCAAAGATCATGAGATATTCGCCAAAAAGGCATGAGATGGGCCTTGACTGGTTTGAGTCCTTCTTAATCAACTTGAGGATGATAGGCATTGGGAGATATGCCTCGAGTTCTAGTTTTACCAAGGAAACTAAATTCAAAGATGATGAGTCTTGAGAAACTTAGGATTTTTGGTTCTGTCCATAATGAGATTTTGCCAAAAAAAGGGTGGTGCGTGACTTGAGCTTGAAATGGTGGTATGATTTGCCTATTGAGGCTTGGGATGGAAAAGTTTAGGAATGGTTTGAAGGTAAGCTAAAACTTCTAAAAAGAATCATAGAGGTTGTATGGTTTTGCTTTTTGTAGCATAAATCATGGAAAAGAGCAAGTCAAGCTTTTCTGGTTGTTTGAGATTGAAGAGACTCTTGGAGTGACACTTAATTAGTTTGACTTGATGACACACTGACTACACTGGCTAAAACAAAGAGCCTTTAGGAATGGCTAAAGGGCTAATGGAGGAAGACAACTTGGGGATCATTATCCCAAATGAAAGATAGGGATGTGATGGATTATGGAGAAAGGATTAAAGAAAACATCATCAAAGTTTCCTTTCCCTTGTCTTTTTTATCTTTGTTCCTTGATGTTCATCTTGTCTTCTTGTCTAAACCTTGTCATTTACAATATGAATATACACTAGTTTGGTTTCTTTGAATAGCAATAAAGTATTGGTTTTAATCATTCTATTTCTTATATGCTTTGCATGATTTAGTTTTAATTATGTGCTTAATTAATGTTGTATGTGGTTGATCACCATGTATAACATGATAGTCAAATTATTCATAATAAGAGTTGGATAAATTGATGGAAAAATAATTAAAATTACTTAGAGAATAGGATAAGAACTTGGAGATAAGCAAATACACTCTAAGGGGAATTATAGTATTGGCATGAATATTTATGGTTCTATTCTATCTCTATGATGACATGAGAATGCTCATAGACTCTAGATCAAACACTTCTAATTGACAACAAGAGTTACTTTTGGGAATTATAGACCATACTCTCAATCATTGCATGCATGTAACACATCTCATTAAAATCAACTCTGACTTGTAATTCAATCTAATCAACATCCTTAATCACAATATTAGTATAGTAGCGTATAGTTAGTTTTAAATCTCTTATTTAATATCTTTGCCTATCCATCCTAGTAACTATCCAATTAATATAAAATTCCCAAGTTCCCTAGAGTTTGACACCCTACTCATCCTATACTAATCCCTTTGGATTTGGGTCACCCATAGTAGCCCTAACATGGACCATGGATTTTGGGTTTTGACCATAGGTTTAGGTGGACCATAGGTTTTGGGTTTTGACCATGGGTTTTAGGTGTGAAGGTGTTTGGATAGGTTTTAGACTCTTCACAAGGTTCAATCTATGCATGAATGTATGAATGAATAATTGAAAAAGGTTTCATGAAATACCAAGTTCAATATTATGGTGTATACAATCCTAAAGGAAGATTTTATGAGTCATTACATGATAAGGCAAAGGTGGTTTAAAAGGAATCCATCACACTATAGATGCGATAAACCTAACCACATGTGAGTCAAGAAGCCTTGCGTGGGTCCAATGGTACTTGCATACTCGTTACACCTCTAAAAGGAATAGAAGATACAACATGGGCTAGATGATTTCACTATCGGCAAGCAGACCTAAGGAAGGTTTCCCACTTGATGTTACTTTCTATATTTTCTTTTCCAAAGAAACTAGGGTTTTGGACAAGGAGCCCAATATAATGATGTATGAAAAGCTACTTTGTACTAAAAAGCCAAACTTTTTGTTTTACCAAGAGTAGTCCACTTTTATCTTTTATTTTGAAAACGATTTTGAAGTCCCCAGTGGAGTCACCAGCTATGATGGCCTCGCCTGAGCACCCGGTCTGATCCATTAAAAGGGAATAAAAAATGCCCATTTGGGAGAAACATCATAAGTAGAACCCGCTATAAGTTCAGAAAAAATTATATTTTATAAGTTGTAAGTTGCAAAAAGAGTTGCCACTTTAATTTTGTTTATTTTTAGTTGGGAAATTAAAGGAAAAACCCAAATTTTATTGACTCCAAAATTATACCATTTATCCTAAGGAAAAGTACTAGTCCTCGATGACCAAAGAGGGCTCGGGGACTAGGTTTTGGTTAAAACAATACAAAAAAATTAGTTTGGCTTAAATACAAAATAGCTTTTGTAAAAAAAAAAAAAAAAAAGGTTTTTATGTATGCATGAACAAATATAATATGATGTATGAAACAAATATGACTTGTACAATGCATGAAAAATATGAGATAATGATAATTACAAGATGCAAAAAGTAAAGAAAAACCTACTTAAAACTATTACAAGTCAAAATGCCAAAACCAGGGGATCTTCCCTCTAGCCCTTATGGGTTATAGGAAAACCTCCCCAAACATAATCTAAACAACTAAAATAAGAGTATTAAAACAATTATAACAAAAAGAATTAAAATTTCAATTTTTATTTAAGAAAAATAATTTTAATCCTAAACTATGTGAAGAAGGTGATAGAGAGACGAAGTTGTAAATTTTAGCAGAGTTGAATGCCTTAGAGACAGTAAGCCTATATATCCCTTTGAATGGGAATCAAACCCCATGCAGTTCTTCCTTCTTGTGAAGGAGGGGATTTTAAGTCATTGTCTTTGTTATCATGTCTTGATTGATTTTAAGGGCTTGAGGAATTTATTAATTAGGTCAGATTTTAATTAGCAAAAATTAGATCTTTTCAAATTTAGATCTTGAAATTGAAATTGAAAAGGAAAAGGAAATAAGTTTTACTTTTGGCTTCTGTCGATGAGGAATGTAGGGAGCAAGCATGGCATCGGATCTAAGTTCCACCTTGGCCTGGTAATATCACGAGCACTCCTTTTGGAAGGACTATTGAATAGCATGAACTCTTTTCTTAAAGGAAAGACTTTGGATCATCTTTGCTTGAATACCACGAATTCACTTTGAAAGAAATAACTTGAATTGCACCTTTTCTTGATTAAGAAGCTTATAAGATTTGGGGTGCTTAAGAAACTTATGAATTAGGTTTTGAGATGATTAGGAAGCTTATGAATAAGATTTTATATGATGGAGAAGGTTTTGGAATTAGATTTTAGAGATTTGGAGGGCTAGAAAGAGGATTTTGATGATTGGAAAGATTAGGAATAGGGTTTAGAAAGCCTTAAGAAAGTATAAAAGCATATCATTTTGTGTCCAAGTTGGTAGGAGGTGCCAAGTATTTATAGGAGCAGTTTGGGGCTAAAAATTCACAGTTTTCGTGTAGGATTCTAAAAGGGGCATGCTATAGTAACTAAGTGACGCCTGCGGCAACTGCAAAGCCCTTTATGGTTACCATAGGGTTAGCTGCTGTAGCCAATTAGCTACTGCAGGGACCTCTGCGATAACTGTAGAGGAGGCTGTGGTAACCACAGCCGGCCTGTGGACTGCCGCAGCTCATTTTTCATCCCGTTCTCATTCGTTTTTAGTGCATTTGAGCCTAGTTTGATTCCATGAGTTTGTAATCGAGTGCTAATCATCTAAAGGTGCAAGTTTCAGGAAATTTATTTTTCAATGAGGCACTGCCCCCTTGATCCCTGCCTACCAACTAGATAGTGGGACCGCCGTATGCGTAGTGCACAAATCTTAGCAAGTGTCAAGCTGCAGTCGGATCCTAAGGGTGCAAATTTAAGGGTTCACACTAGCCCAAATTTTATTAATAAAAATTAGTAAATATTTACTTGAAAATAATTTTTCAAGACTAGTTTCATAAAAATCAAATAGCAAATTGAAAGGAAAAGAAAAACTTACGATACAGTCATGAAATCGCAAGTTTGAAAGGATTTTATAAATTTCGGTAGAGAGAAATATTTTGAGAGAATTTTTCTACCAAAATAATGAAATAACAAAATGGTGGCTACTGGAATGAAGGGCTGGCCAAAATTTAGTTTAAATATTAGGGTTTTGGGTGAAATTTCTAGGATTACCCTTAATGAGCTAGGTTAGTAGTGTTTTAGTATAGTGCACTTTTGGGTATTTGGGCTTTTCAATTAATTTAGGGCTGATTATTGGTAATTAAAAATAAAATATTTTTTTTATTATTTTCTGTAAAATTCCCCCCAAAAATATTTTTTTAAAAATACTCATAAAATTATTTTATACTTTAAAATCACCTTTTTGCATGAAAATTCATTTTATGTACGATAAATTATTTTATGCTAAGACACTTTATTTAAATCATTTATTTCATAATAATAATTCATATTAGGCACATTAAAATTAATTTAACATGCCACATACTCATAAATCACATCACATATGAGTTCTCATAAAATCACATATTTCATCACAACAACTACAAATTCAAGCAATTTGTCACAAAAACTCCTAGGTTAGATGTGGGTTGTTACAGCCACATGAGGAAAAATGGTGAGATAAATAATCTCAATGAGTAAACAATAGGGCTTATACAATAACACATATCCCTTAGAAAGGGCTCATAGCTTATAATGCATAGTTCATGATTCAAAATTCATAGTTCATGGTTCATAGTTTGCAATTTAGAAAGGTTCACAGAAATCACACTTATAATACATAACACATAGAGTGAAGGTTGTTGCCATAATCACTCAAACACATAGAGTGAAGGCTATTGCCATAATCACTCAAACACATAGAGAAGCATGAAACTGATCAAGCTCCACGGCTAGAATCACCCCTTCTAGCTGAGGTGGATACACAACCCCTATCTATTGGGTCAAGACTATGTGCACAGGTACCAATGATTACTCGCATCAACATGAGAATTTTAGCATAAAAAGATTATAGGTACCATAGCTAAAGCTAATGGTAATCACTTATAAAAATAGCATTGAAGAAATGTAATCATGTATGACACAATAATAATAGATGTTTAGCTTATCAAACAAAGGATAAATAATAGTGTAGTTCTAGAAAGAATATAAGTTAGGGTAATAAGCACAAAGGTTCTTTATTATCATTAGATAATCAAAATGGTTTTGAACCAATTGTCCTTTGGTAACTCAAGCTTAGCAAAGAAATCATATAGTTATAATAGAGAATAGAAAAGAACTTGGGTTTCAAGAATCTCCAAGGCTCACATAACATGATAGCTTCGATCTACTAAAGTGAATGGAAATGCTCATTTAGGAAAGAACTCATGAGGAAGCCCTCAGGCTTATCTTTGATAGGTTTGAAAATTATTTCTTAGCGTTACCACCTTAATTTGGGAAAATATAAGGAAAAAAACCCATTTGACTCCAATTATTACCCAAAGAAAAAAGATCACTAGCCTCGAAACCAAAGAGGATTCAGGGACTAGGTTTTCAATTTATTTTAACAAAAAAAGTTTGGGCAATGAATATAAGAGTGACTTAAAATATATTTCATGAATAAATTAAAATGCATGAACAATTTATAATATGCATGATCATTCAATCCATAAAGTTTACACACAATTAGAATTTAAAATAAAAGAGAGTCAATATTACAATGAAATCCAAACTTAGGGGATACCTTCTCTAGCCCTTATGGGTTTTAGGGAAGTCACACATTCCCCAAACTAAACTAATAACTAAGTAAAGGAAAGCAAAATAAAAGTAAGTGAAGAAGGTGATAGGGAGGAGAGTTGGTTAATTTTAGTTGGATTTGATGCCTAAACCAAGCATGCCTACGTATCCCTTTAAATGGGAATCAAAACCCATGTAGTTCTCCTTTCTTAAGAAGGGATTAGTTTAGCCTAGCCACTTTGTTATGTCTTGATTGATTAATTAAGAGAGGGTTGAGTTAATTAATTAACTTAATTGATTATCGAGTTTATTAGCTAGCAACCTAGATGAATCAATTTAATTAACTAACTAAAAGAGGCAAGGAAATTTAGATAAAAGAAAATTAAAGGGAAAGAAACTTAACTCATATGGCAAGCGATGGCTGGCTTAGGATGGCGGGTGATAGCTAGCATCGAATGGTGAGCGGCGACTGGCTTCGGATGGTAGGTGGCGGCTAGTAATGGATGGCATAGTAGCTCGCCTTAGATGGTGGGTGACAGCTAGCTTCGAATGGTGAGTGACAGCTAGCCTTAGATGGCATGGTGGCTTGTCTTAGATGGTGGGCGGCTACTAGCTTTGAATGGTGGGTGCCAGTTAGCCTTGGCTGGCATGGCGGCTCACCTTTGATGGTGTATAGTGGCTAGCCTAGGATGGCAAACACGAGCCTTGGGTAATTGACTTGCGTCGAATAGGCAGATGGAAAGCCTTTAACTAGTCAGGTATGAATCAAGGAGAAACCTCCCAACATGATCCTTGGGCAATAGACTTGCCTTGAACAGGCAGGTGGAAAGCTTTTAACAAGGCGAGTAGGAATCAAAGAGAAACATCCCAATTTGCTTTATGAAGCAAGAAGCAAATGTAAAGTAGTTTGCTTGAAATTAATGCTTTTAAAGCTCTAGAAGTTGGTGTTTTGAAGTGTGGAAAGTTCCTTTATATATATAGAGGCAAGATTAGAGCATAGAGGCACAAATTTTTAATATGGGAAATAAAAATTCCCTATGGTTGTCGTACAAGCCTCTACGACATTGCAGAGGGCTGTGTGGCAGTTTTGCATGTGTTATGATGCTACTCAAAGCTGTGCGGTGCGTTCCACTTTGTGCTGCAGCCAACCTCGCTTTCATCCATTTTGCCCATTTTTGCTCGTTCTTACTCATTTCTCATCCATTTTCCATGATTCTAGTTGCCTTGCACTCGTTACTCAGTCCCGGATGATTTAAAAGGCTTAATGTCAAAAAGAAATTTTTTGATTTTCCCATTTTGAGAGTTTTTGACTTTTAAAAGTTTGTTCACAGAACCTGAGTGCTTCTAAGGTTCAAACACATAATGAAAGGTGCAAATTTAAGGGTTTATAGTTGCCCCCTTATCAGAATAGTCTTTGTCTGAAAAGTGATTCTTATGACAGTGAACCTGAGGATGAGGGATGGTGAAAGGAACTAAATCATTGTCTAAGATAGAGTTTAGAAATTTGGATGAAAAGTGTGGTTGAATTTTAAGCAAGATGCACCTGATATATTTGGGAGACCTAGCGGCTGATAGCATTTTATACTTCTCCTATCTGGTAGGAGCTAAAGGCGATGTTCCTATCTAGTAGGAATTGACAAAATGGTGATCTTATCTAGTAGGAAAGAAGACGACCCTGTCTGGTAGGAATCAACAAAGTTGTGATCCTATCTACTAGGAAAGATGATCCTATCTGGTAGGAATCAATGAAGTGGTGTTCCTATCTAGTAGGAATAATGATGGTGATCTTGTATGGTAGGAAGGAAGATGGCCTTATCTAGTAGGAATAGATGAAGTGGTGATCCTGTATGGTAGGAATGATGATGATGATCTTGTCTGGTAGGAAAGATGACAAACCTATCCAGTAGGAATCGACGAAGTGGTGATCCTATCTGACAGGAAGGAAGATGACCCTGTTTAGTAAGAATCGATGAAGTAGTGATCCTGTCTGATAGGAATGATGATGTTGATCTTGTCTGGTAGAAAAGAAGATGACCCTGTCTAGTAGGAATCAATAAAGTAGTGATCATGTCTGGTAAGAATGATAATCTTGTCTTGCAAGAAAGAAGGCGACCATGTTTGGTAGGAATCGATAAAATAGTGATCATGTCTGGTAGGAAAAAAGATGACCCCATTTGGTAGGAAAGAAGATGACCCTGTTTGGTAAGAATTGATAAAGTGGTGATTGTGTCTAGTAGCAATGATGATGATGATCCTGCCTGGTAGGACAAAAGATGACCCTCTCTAGTAGGAATCGACAAAGTGGTGATCCTGTCAAGTAGGAATGATGATAATGATCTTGTCTGGTAGGACAGAAGATGACCCTATCTAGTAGAAATCAATGAAGTGGTGATCCTGTCTGGTAGGAATGATGATGATGATCCTATCTGGTAGGAAAGAAGATGGCCCTGTATGGTAGGAATCAACAAAGTGGTGATCTTATCTAGTGGGAATGATGATGATGATCCTATCTAGTAGGACAGAGACGACCCTGTCTGGTAAGAATCGATAACGTAGTGATCCTGTCTAGTAGGAATGATGATGATGATCCTATCTGGTAGGAAAGAAGATGACCCTATCTAGTATGAATTAACAAAGTGGTGATTCTGTCTAGTAGGAATGATGATGATGATCCTTTCTGGTAGGAAAGAAGATGACCTTGTCTAGTAGGAATTGATAAAATGGTGATCCTGTCTAGTAGGAATGATGATGATGATCCTGTTTGGTAGGAAAGAAGATGAACCTATTTGGTAAGAATTGACGAAGTGGTGATCCTATCTGATAGGACTAATGATGATGATCTTATCTGGTAGGAAAGAAGACAACCCTGTCTGGTAAGAATTGATGAAGTGGTGATCCTATATGATAGGAATGATGATGATGATCTTGTCTAGTAGGAATCAATGAAATGGTGATCCTATCTAGTAAGAAAGATGATGATGATCCTATCTAGTAGGAAAAAAGGTGACGATCCTGTCTGGTAGGAATTGATGAACTGGTGATCCTGTCTGGTAGGATTCAACAAAGTGGTGATCCTGTTTGGTAGGATTGAAGGTGACGATCCTATTTGATTAGAATTGACAAAGTGGTGATCCAATCTAGTAGGAAAGAAGGCGACCCTGTCTAGTAGGAATTGATGAAATAGTGATCCTATATGGCAAGAATGATGAGATGACCATCCTGTCTAGTAGGAATGGTAAAGATAACTATCTTGTTTTGTAGAAAAACAAAAGTAATGGTCTTTTCTGGTAGGAATGAAAAAATGATGATCTCATATGGTAGGATAAAAAAGATGACCTTATTGTCTAGTAAAAATGGCAAGGATAACTATCCTATTTGGTAGGAACAATGAAAGTAATGATCCTAAGATTGTGAAAGGAATTGATCCAGATTGATTAGGTTGATGATTTGTCTTACTTCTGCCTTGATTCATGATCCTGTTCAATGTAAAAATGCTAGATAATTATGCAATGATCTGATACCTTGAACCTGTGAAGGGTTAGTCCTGATATAAAAGTATTAATCTTTGGGAGAAAGATGCACCCATTTCAGAAAGGTGAATATTTGGAAGGGATATGCCCCCACTTTAGAATGATAAAGGAAAGTGGTTTGGTCATTTGGTTTTTGGTTGATTGGCTAGCTTAGAGGTGAAAATGCACATTTTAGGTATGAGGCTAGTTAGCCAACGGCTATCAGTTCGGCCTAAGAAGAAGTCATTCTAAAAAGTCAGGTCTTACAGTTAAGCATTCTCCCTTAATAGAGGTTGGGTACTCTCACCTTACCCGCAAGCTTATAACAAGTGTATAAGATCTAATATATTACCCCACATCAGAAGGGTATTTCTACTTATTAATAGGCATCATAAAAAGATTCATATAAGGAATACAGTAAGAAATTCAATGATTACATTATGAATTCAACATGATAGGTTCATAATAATCAAATGCCATCAAGAACTATCATATCAAATGGCTCAATATTCAATAGGTGATTCATGCTCATCAAGGAATTAGAATATTTCAACATAATAGTTTGAAAAATAAGGATTCAATGACTATTGCACATGTCATATTATATTGTTAAGTATTCAACTTGGACTCCTTTACTCTTATTTACGTTTAACTTTGATTTTAGTGGTGCTCTTTGCTCTCTTAGAAAATATCCTGGTCCTTGTCTTTAGGTTCTACATATTTGCATTTCAATTACACATTAATCACTTCTTTATTATGTCATTAGTATAAATTTAGTTTAACTTGTTCATTGTAGTACTAACTTGTTACTTTTAAGGTCATGACACACTATACATATACTTGTTACTAATTTTAATACTTTCCCTTAATTATTTTTCAAATAGTCAAAAGTATTCACTTAAGGAAAGATAATTCCTTTCCTCCCAATTTCACATTTTAACTTTGAGTAAAATCAATTTAAACAATTTGTAATATTTAATGGAATTAATTCTACTTCCATCATCAAATTCCATAAATGAACCTAGTTCATTAAATTTGGGGAAAATCATTTCTATCAATTGAATTTCAAAATTAACATTATACAAAATATGTTAGACCATTTTTAAACTTAATTTCCCTTTAAATTTCATGAATTTAAGTTCAATACTCAAAATTCTCAATTTTTCCATAAACCCTAGAATTTGGTGAAAACTATTAATTCCTCATCAAATCTTTAAATTGATAATAGAATTATGAAATTTGCATAACATAAAACATATGTGGTCATTCAATTGTCAATATCTTGCATTAGAACATTTAGTTCCCCTTTTAAACTATATTTATGCCTCTACTAATTCTTTTTCTTCTTTTTCTATTACTTCAATTCTTTGTTTGTACTATGGTTCTTTCTTCTCTTGCATTTGAATATGTCCTTCTCTATATGAACCTTTTTTTTTTTTTTTTTTTAGAAATGATCCCTAGGAAACTAATACCATCAACTTTTTCACTAGTTAAGTGGTATTAAAGAGTACCTATCAAAGCACCTATGAGCATAATTATATCATTGCCTTTTTGTGTGCTTTCAAACAAAGAACTATGCTTCATTAGTACTTTCTTAAAAAATTGAGTTCCTGATAAGAATCAAGATGCCTTGTAAGAGGATCTTCAATGTATGGATGATAAAGATTTCAAAAAGGTTCTTGAAGGCTGTCCTTTTCATCAAGTTAGCATGGAAAGAGAATCAATGGAGCTTCAATTCATGTTCAATGGCTCTTTCATGAGGAATCCAAAGAAATGCAAAGCTTTCTACCATCTTATCAAGAAGACTTACATAATGAGCATCACTTTTAGAAAGTATTACATTCAAAGAAGCTTCAACATTGATGAATACATAAAGAGGGTTAGAAAAAGGCAAAACATGGAAGTTCAAGTTTTGTACAATGTAAAATGGGAGAGAAATCAAAAAAGGGCAGAAGCCAACACGCCCAGCTATATAGGCATGTCCTTAGGCATCTAGCATTCTGTGTGTTCATTTTTATTTTTGAAATTTTATTATTTACTTTAGTTTTAATGTTTTTAGGCCCATATCAATATGATATAAGCCCATGTTCAATTAAATTTAGTTTAGATATGTAATTAGTAAATTTTAGGCCTATTTGTATTAGGTTTAAGCTTGAAAAGGGGATTAGCTTTTTTTTTTTTTTTTAGGAATTAGTTTTCTTGTATAATTAGGAGTTATTTCTAATTAGGAATCTTCAATCCTTGTATTGGAAGATTTCTTAGTCCTTAGTTAATTCTAATTTAGGGTTTTGTAATATTATAAATACTTTGCTATTCATTCAATAAACATATAAGTTGATTTTCCCCAAATTTGAGCTCTAAGCTTGTGAGAGTTTTCTCAAATATGATTCTTAGATTAGAGTAAAAAACCTAAACTTTAAAAGCTAATTACTTTTCTTGTTCACAACATACCAAGGTTCCTTAACATGGGTTCATCATTGAGATGAGGTTTTTCCTTGCAAACAAGATTTGGTTTTCTAAGGGAGTCACTTCCAAGTGTAAAGGTATTGGGTCTCAAAGTATGTCGTTTGGGGTTCGTATAAGTTTGGTATCAGAGCTTAGGCTCTAAATCAGGTTATATCTTTCCATTTCGTTTGTGTTTTCTATTTTCATTTTTTTTATTTTCATTAAATTCCCTTGTTTTTATCTTGTTAATTTTGTTTGTTATTGATTCATGTCTAAAAATTCAAGGAAAAAAAATCCAAATCATTTTACCTTTTTCCTTATTCGTTTGTTCTATCTTTCATATTTTTATTCTTTGTGTTTTATTAGGAGGTCAAATCCATTCATACCTAGCTAGAAACTAATTTGAATTCAAAAGAAAGAAGGGAGGATTCACCCAAGCTTGAAGACTTCAAAATTTAGTTGGCTTCTTGTGTTTAATCTTTAATTTGTTTATTAATTTTTCTTTCAATTTTTTGCTATAATTAAAAAAAAAAGGAAAAAAAGAAAAAGAAATTAGCCAAGAAAAGAAAAAGAAATGAAAAGAAAAAAGTTTTGGCAATCAGAATTTTATAGGAATGTATATAGTGTTTTGTTTCTAATTCTATAGTGGAAAGAAAAACGGAAGATTGGTGAAATTCTAACCAAATCAAAGAGAATAAAAAAAGGATTTCAGTTTTCAACAAAAAGTTGACCAAGTCAAGCATCCCTCCATAACAAGCTAGGAGTTGGTTTCCTAATCTTTATCAATTTTTGGTTTGACTTTCCTACTCCCATTCTAAGTTTATTTTCCATAACAACCCACACCCACCCTAAGAGTTTCGTGACAACTTACTTGATTTTAGAGCTATTGTGATAAAATGTGTGCTTTCATGAATTCATGTACTATGTGATTGATGAATAAGTGACATGTTAGAATAGTTCTAATATGCATAATATGAATTATGAATATAAATAAGTGATTTATGTGAAGTACAAAGCATAAAATGATTTATTGCGTAAAAAGTGAATTTTCATGCACAAAGCAATTTTTAAGCATAAAATAATTTTTATAAACATTTTAAAAATATTTTTAGTTAAATATTTTGGGGGGGATTTTAATGAAAATAAGAAGCAAAATATTTTATTTTTAATTATTTAAAATTAGTCCATAAATTAGATTAAAAGGCCTAACTCACCAAAAGCTCAACACACCAAAACACTTATAACTTAGCTTATTAATGGCAAACTTATAATTTTGCATCATAACCCTGATAATGACCTAAAATTAAGTCCCATTGAGTTGTGGTAGCCACCATTATGTTTTCCCATCAAATTTTTATAGAAAAATTCTCTCAAAAACTCTCTCTCAATAAAAATTCACAAGGTACCTCCAAACCTTGTGATTTTGTGATCATTTTCATAAGTTTTTCTCTTCTTTTAAGCTACTATTTGATGTTTTTGAAACTAACCATGAATAATCCATATGGGGTTTGTATTTACTATTTTTCTTCTTATTAAATTCAACCTAGACTATTTTTCTTGAAGGAGAAACTAATTTCCAACCAAGGCATAGATATCATCGAGAAGATATCCCTTTCTACTTTTTAAATGGGCATAAGTATATTGTAGTGGTAGTTGACTACTTCTCAAGGTGTGTAGAAGCTGAGTCTTATAGAGCTATTAGAGTTAAAAAAAGGGTTGTGTTCATACAAAGGAATATGATCTACATGTATGGAATGCCACTCCATGTAGTATAAAAAAAAAAGAGTTCAATTACAGGTAGAGGTTAAGGCTCTACTACAAGAAATAAGGGTTAAGCACTATATGTCTTCTCTTTATCACCTTTAAGCTAACAACATAGTAGAGGAAAGTAATAAAAGCATCAAGAATATTTTGAGGAAGATGATTCAGTCTACAATGATTTGGCAGACAGATTGCCATTTGTTCTTTGGGGTATAAAAGTATAGTTAATTCAACCACAGGTACAACTCCTTATTCCTTAGTTTATAGGACGGAACCTGCGTTGCCTATAAAAGTGGAAGTTCAATCTTTGAGAGTTGCCTTAGAATCTAGAATCCCTAAAAGTCAATTGTTGAGAATTGGTACTTAGAATTAACCTTATTGGATGGGAAGAGGATGCATGCTCTATTCCAAGATTAGATTTACAAGAGAATGTTAGCGAGATACATCAATAAGAAAGTCCATGCTAATCTAATAAAAAAAGGTGATTTGGTCCTCAAACATGCTAAGATATCACCTACAGATCCTCAAAGTAAGTTTTAGCCTAATTAAGAAGGCCTATATTTCATTAAGAAGATATTTTTTAAAAGGGCTATCATCTTGTCTAACCTAGAGGGCAATGAATTCAGAGAACTCATCAACTTGAATCATTTAAATAGGTTTTACATTAAGTAGGGTAAAAGCAAACAAGAGCTTACTAAAATTGAAAACCTCATTGGGGTTAAGAGGAAATTCTAGGCAAAAGCTAGGGATAAAAATAAAATGGAAAAGAGACGCTAAGTAGAAAATCCTTTTTGGACTAATTAGGGAAAAGGAGAGGTAACAATATATATGTAATCCTTTGATGTGCTTTTATTAAATAAAGGAAAATTTCATGTCCTAGTAAAGTTAATTTGCATTTATTTCTCTATATCTACTATTTGCAACATTTTGGAAAACTGAAAACAATTAATATAAAATGAAAATTCACATTAATAAATAAAATCATGTCCTGGGCCTTTTTCTATGGCGAACATCTTCTAGCTCTCCCTCTCTTGATTGGTGTAAATGGGAAATGTTGTTAGATTAGCTTAGCTCAATGAATGAGATCATTTTGTTAATGTAGTGGAACCTACCCTATGTACTCATCAGTGGTAGTGGGATCCTCACCCAAGTTAGTATTCCATTGGATGGTTTTGCTAGGCTAGCTTTGCTTAAATTTATCCATAAATTCCCTTATAAGTAGTCCAAGCTAAAAATCAACAACTTTTGAGATGCAATGTTGACGTTTATACTGTCTGTATTGATAACAATATGTCCCCTACTAGCCATATAATATTTATATAATGGTAGATAATAATTTCCAATGGCATAATAAATATATTTATTATATGAAAAGGGTTTCATATTATTGATTACAATCTTTAAATATTTGTAAAAGGATAGATTCTCAAGTATTGAGAATATGAAAGATAGATTGCTCTTGTACAAATATTTTAAATATGTTCATGGGTAAGATTAATGACTGAGCATCATTAATTCTAGAAGACCATCACATTTGTTTATTTTCTATAATTAGTATGTGACATAGATGATTATAGAGGTAGTGAGTTTCATACTGCTTGACATATAATATCGATACACATATATGAATATTCATAGGATGAATAGTCAAATTGTCATATTAGATGATAATAATAATATGGGATTTCACTACTTGTCAATTATTTATCATCAAGTCAAAGCATATAGTCCTTTGACTTGAGGGACATAGTATGTCATGCATAGGTAGTTAGGATTTATTACTACTTACATAGATGTGCTATTCATATAGAAATATATGGCATGCAATAGTTCTAATTTGTTATATATGGAGGTAAGTGTTCGCCAAGATAGAATTTATTACATTGAGTGACGAGGTTGAGGTCCCATGCTATCTAGTTATTCTTGATACTTAAGTTCTTAGCCAAGACAAAAAGATTCACTAGAAAGAGTTTTTAGTAGAAATATAATTATATCAGGAATTAGAACTAAGATAAGGATATAAAATCGAGGAACATTAGGGTTTGACATAAATTATTACCCTAGCTTCAGTTGGGATCTTTAATGAAAGAATTTTAGTCATGATAATTTATTATCAATGATCCATATGATGTTTAAAGTAATCAGCTATAAACATTCCTTTCTAATTAGGTAGCTGTGATATGGAATGCTAACTATCACTCATGACTTATGGGACTAATTGTGAAGTTGGGATTTTATGCTAGTAGAGAAAAATATTTTCTTATTCCTATTGCTAATTAGATATGAACCTAGAAAGTTATACACCCAATAGTGATCACCTTTCAAGTGTAAAAGGTTTACTATAATAATTAATTAAAGTATTTAATTAATTGATTAGTGATAAAATGACTAAATATGTAATTAAATTTACAAGGATCTTAGCATGTCCTAATGTTTAATATATAAAGGTGTTGATTCAATTAAATCTTAATTTGTATATGATGCAAATGAGAAAGATTAAATTGAAAATGATTTAGACTAAATCAAATACTTAGTTTTAAGCTTAGTGAAAAACACTAAACACATGAGATGTAGCTTAAGCCCGTATTTGATATGGAAAAGAGGCAATTTAGGGGTTAGAGAAAATTCATTATTCATAAGCCTACGTGATATATTTTGGGGGTTCGACAATTTTCTACAAAAATTAAAATGGTCATTTCCATTTCAATAGCTTTATGGAAATTTTCATTAAGCCTAAAGGATAAAATAGACATTTCGTAATAAATCATAAAGTGTTAAAGGATATAAGAGTATTTGGTGAAGAATTAAGTGTAAAGTCTTGGAGAAAAATGTACATAAGCATTTCTTTTCATCTTTTCAACATAAGGGAACATCATTTTTCACTTGGAGCAAATAGATTAAAGATTTGAGAGAGTAGAAAAGATGAAGAAAAAGTTTCTTCTATTTTTCTTTGGATCTTAACATTCTTTTCTTTGTTCTTTATAATAGAGCAATTACTTACAAATTGAAAAATGGGTTTTTAGACCAAAACAATCAAGGGAAATCTTATCTTTCTATAAGTTTTTATTGGAGAATCTTGAATCAAGATTGGGCAACCATAAGAGGGATTCAAGAACACCAAGCAAACTAAAGGAAAACTTGAGGGTGAGTTATGTGTGGATGATCTAGAGGCTTCACACTTGGGGTGCTCTTAGTTAAAGAAAGAACTAACCCTCAAGAAGGAATATGATTACTCTTCCTTCTTCTTTTATGTTGTAATACCAAAGGTTTCCCTAACCAACTATAAATATTAATGATGACACTATAATGTCCATATACCATACCAATCAAAGCCTTCCTAGCACATTAAGAACCATAAGAATATTATAAAAGGTAAATTCTAAATGAGTAATGTGACAATGAGTAAGGAACGTAATTGATTTTGAAAAGCACTTTTATTATAAAATGGAAGTCAAACCAAGTTTGATTTAATGGGACTATGTTAATAATTCATTTGAAATGTGAATCTAAAGTGCTGATGAATGGGCATTGATATCCCTTAAGACATTGGGAGATGGTAATAGTGATATGAGAAGTTGAATTTAATCAAAGTTGCAATGGTACCACAGAAGTCAAACTTAGTTTAACCCAATGAGTATACATGATGTACACACCTGAACAATGCAATTGAAAGACTAGTAAATTTGTATGGAATTTATCTAATAATGTCTAAAGAGTGTGGTGATACTAGAAGGTAGAAATATGTATACCAAAGTGAAAGAAATGGAATGGAAAATTTATGAAGTTACCAAGTTTGAAACATACATATATGAATTTATTATTGGGCTTTTGGACTCTAAGGCCCAAGCCCAATAAAAAGTGGCCGGCCCATTAGGCCCAAGGGTTAGCGAACATCAAAACTTGTGAGCTAAAAATATTTGGCCCAAGATAATAAAAATATGTTATAGAGAGAAAGTTGAAAAATTTGAACAAACTAGCTTCAAAATTTGACCAAGTTAAAGTCCCAAACCAAGTTGAACTCTTCTTTTCACTACATATGAGTCTATGTTCATTTTGAGTACTCCAAAACCTCATGATGAACATTACCATTGTAGAGAAAATCCTAGCCATCCAACTTGATCAAATCATAGTCATCCATCAAGATTAAATCTTAGCCATTGGATTGAGCTTGATCAAATCTTCACCATCCAACCCATTATATATATATGTGCAAAATTTATGTTATGATCATCATTTTCCCTATCTCTACACCAACATTTCATAATCACAAAAGAAACTCTCTCTACACTTATAGCAACAAAAACCTTAGCAAACCAAAGCTAACCAAGGTAAGGAATCATGTCCATCTCCTCTTATCTATGTTCTAAGGTTGATTTTAGTATCTTGGTTGTATAAAGTCTCTTGTACACTAGATATAAATTTTGATCAATACTAGGAAATGATCAATGAGGTGTTCTAAGTTCTAATTGAATACATCTATGGTTATTTTAGATGAAGAACAATGACTTAGAAGTGTTGAAATGAATTTTGGAAACTTTGTTTAAGACTTGAACATCTTAGAGGCATAATATAGTTTAAAAGGGGGACTTGATGTTCTAATGCTAGATATTGATAATTGAATGATCATATAAGTTTTATGTTATGGAAATTTCATAATTCCATGATTAATTTAATGATTGGATGAGGAATTAATAGTTTTCCCCAAATTCTAGGATTTATGGAAAATTTAGGAATTTTGAGTATTGAACTTGAATTCGTGAAATTGAAGGGGAAATTAAATTTAAGAATGGTCTAACATGATTTGTATAATGTTAATTTTGAAATTCAATTGATAGAAATGATTTTCCCTAAATTTAATGAATTAGATTCATTTATGGAATTTGATGGTGGAAGTAGAATTAATTCCATTGAATATAAGAAATTATTTAAATTAATTTGACTCAAAGTTGAAATGTGAAATTGGGAGGAAAGGAATTATCTTTCCTTAATTGAATACTTTTGGCTATTTGAAAGATAACTAAGGGAAAGTGTTAAAATTAGTAAAAAGTATATGTATAGTGTGCATGACCTTAAAAGTAACAAGTTAGTACTACAGTGAATAAGTCAGCCTAAATTTACGCTAATGTCATAATAAGGAAATGATTGATGTATAAATGAAATGCGAATGTGTATAATCTAAAGGCAAGGAAAAGGACATTGTCCAAGTGTGCGAGGAGCATCACTTGCATCAAAGTTAAATGTAAATAGGAGTAAAGGAGTCTAAGATGAGTACTTAATAATATAATATGACCTGTGCCATATTCCTTGTTTGAATCATTATTGTTGAAATATTCTAATTCCTTGATGAGCATAAATTGCCTATTAAACATTGAGCCATTTGATATGATACTTCTTAATGGCATTTGACTATTATGAGACTTTCATGTTGAATTCATAATGTGAATCATTGAATTCCTTATATGAACCTTTCTATTGATGCCTACTGATAAGCAAAAATATCCTTCTTATGTGGGGTAATACATTAGACCTTGTGTAGTTGGTATAAGCTTGTGGATCAGGCGAGAGTATCCAACATTTATTGGGGGGAACGCCTAACCATATGACCTGACCAGTCATGTGTAATGTGATGCATATGAGTGAGCAAGGCTTGGGCCACCACTCTTTAATTTATATGTGTAGGAAGCACTCTACTTCAAAGAAATTACTGTTTCTACTAAAGATATTGTTCCTATCCTTAATAAGAAATTGATCCATAAGGACAATTTTGATTAACATTGCTCCTCTTCCATAATGAGTCCCTCTTGATAAATATTCTTATATTCCCAATATATGGTATTATTATGTACTCATTGAGGTTTGTCTCATGTCCTAGTTGTTTAAAATTTTCAGGTAAGATTGACAAGTTAGCAAGGTAAATTCCAAGCCCTACTCATTCGCTTGGAAGTTGTTTTGCTAATTTCAAGAGTTGTAATTCTTGACTATGAAGACCATTGTTTTAAAGCCCCATGGTTACCAAAGGTTTAGCACTAATGTGATATGGGATTGATATGTACTAAGAACCATAATGTAATTATATTTATGTTGGTGTAATTAATATGGAACATATGTAGATGAGATGAATGTCATAATGATATAATGAACAATTGGATATATGTAAATTAACAACATAGAAGTTGGCAATAAGGCAATTAGGTTCCAATCTTGGGACAAGGTTCAATATGATGAATGGTAAAGGATTGTAAGTTATATGGGGTTCCACGGGTTTAGGTGACTTTATATCTCCCTATGCCCTAGGAACATCATAGCTTAATAAGTGGGTCATGACAGAGTATAACAACCTACACCCACCCTAGGAGTTTTCATGATCAATTTGTTTGACTTAGAACTATTAAGGCTAAGTGTGTATTTTTATGGGAATTTATATGCTATGTGATTGATAAGTATGTGGCATGTTAGACTAATTATAATATGCATAATATGAGTTATTATTGTGAAATAGATGATTTATATGAAGTTCATTAGTATAAAATAATTTATTTTACATAAAATGAATTTTCATGCAAAAAGGCGATTTTTAAGCATAAAATAATTTTATGAGTACTTTTAAAATATTTTTTAAATAAATATTTTGGTGAAAATTTTAATGGAAATAATAAGAAAAATATTTTATTTTTAATTACCTATAATTAGTTCCAAAATTAAATAAAAAGCCCAAATATCCAAAAGCCCACTACCCTAAAACACTCCTAACCTAGCTCATTAGGGTAATCTTGGAAATTGCCCAAAACCCCAGATATATTATATGAATTTCAGCCAGCCCTTCATTCCAGCAACACCATTATGCTATTTAATTATTTTGATAGAAAAATTCTCTCAAAATTTTTCTCTACTGAAATTCACAAAATACCTTCAAACTTTGCGATTTCGCGACCGTTTCATAAGTTTTTCCTTTCCTCTCAATTTGCTATTTGATTTTTATGAAAATAATCATGGAAAAATTATTTTTAACTGAATATTTACTTATTTTTATTAATTAAATTTGTCCTAGATCAATCCTTGAGAGAGAAATTAATTTTTCTACCGAAAACACCAACCTCTCTACGCAATTTCTCCAAAGGTGAATCCTACAACTCGAAATTAAAATTTTCTTGCATAAACACTACAAGGGGGGGTGATTTCTAAATACTTATATTCTAAATGGATTTTTGATGTGTTTAGATAAAAAATATCAAATTAAATCATATTTCTGAATATTACTGTAATGACCGAAAAGTTTTAGAAAATAAGGAAATTCATGATTTTCGTCCTGGAACTTGAAAGTTAGAAAATACTATGACTTTATAATTGAATGGCTACTAATTAGTGTGTTTTGGGATTCTAAATTGATATTTGTTATGTTTGGATGGGAAATAATGCTTTGAATCATGTGTATACATATTACTGTAATTAACGAAAAGCGCAGAAAGTGAGAAAACTCATGATTTTCACTCTAAACCCTAAATTTGGAATTTTCATGCATGAGAAATATCTATAGCTGCTAATTTGTGTGTATTGATGTTCTAAACTAATATTTGTTGTGATTGAATGAAAAATAATGATTTAAATCATCTGTTTATATATTTTTGTAATGACCATAAAGTACCAGAAAGAAGAAAACTCATGGTTTTTCATCCTAAAAACTAAAGTTGGAAATTTTTATGCATATGGATCTATATATGTGCTAATTCCTACATGTTCATGTTCCACAATAATTTTTTTTTATTACATGAAAAATCTTGATTCAAACTATGCTTCTACATATTACTATAAAAGACGGAAAATTCGAAAAGTAAGAAAATTCAAGTTTTCTCTTTTATAAGGCATTCAACCTACATTGGGATTCTTATCCCAATGTCTATAATTTTTATGTAATGTATTTTACTGATTATTGACATGTATGTATAAATGATAAATGGTTAAATTGCATGTTGGTTGAAGGAATGACTTTAGACAAGGCTAGAGGCAATTTGGTATACTTAAGGTATCTTAACCTTATGTTGTAATTAGAATGTGAATGTGATTAGAAAATATGGAAATAGGTTTCATGATGAGTTAATAATGAATTAATGATCTTGAATTGATGAAGAGATTGATCAAATGAATTGGTCATAAGAGATAGGCATAACACTTAAAAGGCTATTGATAAGTTGACATGTATAGAAGTGTTAAGTGTACTAAGATGATTGTTAAAGTGAATTGATATTAAGTTCATGACATTGTGCTTGAGTTTAGAAAAGTATTGGTATGATTTATAATGTTTTTTCATGTGAGCCTATGAAGGCTAAATGGGAAAGACTTTTAAAGTTAATATGTTATGTGTAAGTGATGAGTACACATCTATGTGCAACTCTAAATGTATGTGAATGTAATTCTTACATAGGGTAGTTATGGAATAGGATAGCATGATGATTAAATACATATTAAGTATTGAATTAAATATTATGTTAGAGCTTGAGGAGTTCTAGAGATTCAAGGGCTACGAGTACTAGGAGCGAAGGAACCACAAGGTGAGTAAACATTATGCTACTGTTACAAGTACAAGCTATTATGATTATGTTATGGGAACCTTTGATACTCTTGAAACCCAAGTCTTTTCCTACTTTCAATTATAATTATGTGATTTCTTTGTTAAGCTTGGGTTGTTAAAGGACAATTGGTCTAAAACCAATAATGTTTATTTAATGGTATGAAAAACCTTTTGTAATTGTACCTTACCTTACTTTCTTTTTGGAATCACACTCTTATCTTATCTCTTGTCATGTCTTTATATATATGAGTGAATTGAGCAAGAGTTTTCACTCATATGTAAATTTCAGTGAATTGAGCAAGAATCTTTGCTCATGAGTGAATTAAGCAAGAGCCTTCACTCACAAGTAAATTTGAGTGAATTGAGCAAGAGTCTTCACTCACAAGTGAATTGAGCAAGAGTCTTCACTCACAAGTAAATTTGAGTGAATTGAATAAGAGTCTTCACTCATAAGTAATAAGTGTAATTTCTATGAACCTTATTAAATTGTAAACTATGAATCATGATGGATGAATCATGAACTTTATGTTAAAAGTTATGGGTCCTTTCTACGGAATATATGTTATTGCATAAGCTATATTGTTTACTCATTGAGATAATCTATCTCTCCCCTTTTTCCTTGTGTAGTTCTAGGTAAGCATTATAAGGAGGCAAGGTGATAACTCAAGCCACCTACTTCAATTGGGAAATTCCCTTGTCAAAGTTATAATAATACCATACTATCTTGAGTCTCTAGATGCTCCGGGAGTTATTACAAGAACTTTATTTTGGAATACTATGTTGGTGACTTTATTTGGATTCTTATTATTATTATTTTCCTACGGATTGTATTAAAGTATATTTTTAGCTTCTGCAACTTAAGGTTTTTCTTTTTGTTTTTAAAGGGTTTTATTAAGTTAATGCATGAGGTTCAATACGATCCTAGGTAGTGATTGTATGTTCATGAGTAGATTCTATGAGTATGGGTGACCTTATGTCTCCCCATATTCTAGAACCATGATGTCTCTAAAGTTAGGATATGACAAAGGTGGTATCAGAGCTGTAGTTCTTAAGTTTAGTTTTGACTTGTCTATTTATTAGGTTGGTTAAGTATAATCCTGGAGCATAGGAATTTTCTTCTCATGTCATTTGCAGTCTATTACTAGTGTACTTACATGTAAATCCTAATAAGTTATAGTAATCTTTATTATTGTTTGCTTGTATGCCTTACAATTCTTTTACCAGATGACCAGGAAGATCACCCCTGCTAAAGGACCTCGACCTAGAGCACCGTATATGTCCTGCAAGAGGACATAGAGAGAGATGTTTGAGAAGGCCATAGCTGTGATCCACCTAAAGAGAGAAAAGACTCCTGACGAGGAGGACCTTATAGAGTGTCTATATTATAATTAGATTCAAAGTAAAATATAGAGGTTTGAAAAGGACAGCTCAGACTTGATGAAGGAAAATCAATGTCTAAAGTCCCTAGTGTATGCTATGAGAAAAGATGTGGAATAGATTAAGGCCAAAAATGTTGAAGAGATGGGAGACCATGCACCAAATGTTCATCCTGACAAGGGGCATGGTTGAGGTTTGCATTGGCAGTGGATAGTTATTAGTCTAGTGGTATAGGATTTATATGTTGCGAATAATACTATTTGATTATCTAGCAACTTAGTATGCATTGATTTCTTTTAATGCCTATGACATGACCGACTTATATATGATAGGAAAATTCATGATGCTATAAGTTATATATTACATGATTATAAAACAAGATACATGCCATGATATGTGTTGTATACTATGTGATATATGCTATATGACATGTGATGTCATATGATATGATGTGTAAAATGCATAATAAGTATGATATGATGATGGGGTTAGATGGGTTAGAAGGGAGTTAGCATTAAATCCCCTATCATTATAGCAGAATGCCTCCCAAGAAAAAAGTCCACACAGCTGCTCAAGCTGTTAGGGCTAGTGAGGATGAAATATTAGACAATGCTTTAAATGCTACCTCTACACCTACATGGTCAAGAGAAAGATCTAATTTAGGGGTACCAACCATGGGCTTTGATGAGCAAGCATTTTCACAAAAGGTGCAAGCTATGCACAAGGAAATGAGAAACTTGCGCAAGGAATTGGACGAGCTACTAGCTCAAAGGTGGGAAGTGTCACCAACACAAGAAGGGAATGGAGTTTCGTCTCTTGTAGTAGTGGCACCTAAATTAAAGGAAAGGAAGCGCCTACCCGATAAAGGGATGACCATCTCAGAGTTTAAGAAGTTATAGCTACCTACCTTATGCGATGAAAAGGGTGATGACCCTCATGAGTTCTTGGATGAGGTGGACAAGCTAGTCCATCAATTATCATATTTGGATGCCTTGGTAATTGAATTAATAGGACTCTAACTCAAGAAGGAGGGATGGTACTGGTATAAAAGAAATATTGAGTAGCGACCATATGGAGCTGACCCACCTACTTTGGCAGAATTTAAGTAGGAGTTTATGGATCAATTATTACCTAAATGCGAGAGGCAATATAGGGCACTATAGTTCAAGCAACTAAAGCAAAAACCTAGAATGTTAGTGTCAAAGTATGCTAAAGAGTTAAATTGACTTAGCAGGTTTGTTGTTAACATCATCCCTATGGAAACCAACCACATTAATCGTTTCATGAGAGGATTGGTTACACCACTATTTAACTCCTTGGTAGCGACTAAATTCTTAACCTTGGCTAAGTTGATAGACAAAGCCAAGATAATGGAAAAGAGATATAAGGCTGAGAGGGTCAAACATATGGAACGTGATTAGAAAGGTAGGCATAAGAATAAGGGCCATAAAGGCTGGCATAGGGGAGTTGGTGGTCCAGGAAAGGAATCATTGCCAATAACTACAACACCTGGGAAGAGTGATGGTTAATTGAAGTAGTTTCCTACTTATTGCCATTGTGACAAAAAACATTATGGGTTTTGCTGAAAGGCCTATAGCTCATCTTTAAGGTGTGGACAGATGGATCACTTCATCAAGGACTGCCCTCAGATAAGGAACTCAGGAAATGAGGCCTCAACACCTCTAGCACTTAGACCATTTCAACCTTAAGAGCAAGGAGCAAAGAATAAGAGACACAACTGAGACTCCCTTTAGTAGTAGGTAACTGTTAGCCTAGTGGCATAGGACTTATATGACATGAATGATATTATATGACCAATTACCTAGTTGGCTTAGGTCTGATCTTCTATTACTTAGGAGATGATTAACTTTTAAACATGATAAGAGAGCTCATTATGCTATAGGCTATGTGTTACGTGATTAGGATACATCATACATGCAATGATATATGATACATGATAGGTGATAAGTGTCCTGTGATGTGATATTATATGATGGGTGCTCATGTTAAATACATGCTAGGTATGATAATTTCATAGTGGGGTTAAGTGGATTTGAAAGAGAAGTTGACTAAGTTTTGATCCAACTGAGATTAAGGATTGATAGGTATAATGTTATGAGGTATGAAATGCTTACATGTTACAATGGTGTGATTTCTGAATTATATGAAGTTAATAAATGATAATTGTGATTGAAGCCATAAGAAGAGAAATGATGGTTAGTAATGATCAGTATGAGAATGAAATGAATCAGTTACATTATATATACATAAGTATATAGTATGAATTAAGTGAATTATATTAAGGAAATTGTGGCTTAGACGTTACCTTATAGGCTAGAACAACAAGAAAGCTAGGGATTTCTCTGTCACTTATATAAACGTCAAGCATAGTCAAAAGAAGAATATTAATCTAGTGTGATTTAAAAGAAGAAGGTATTATTCCTATTCAAAATTCTAATGCAAGATGCTTGATTGATTATAATGCTATGCAGTTTTGAAAATTTAATTGTTTTGAATATACCCGAAAAGGATTTGAGTCCTCTAGATGGGAAATGTTTTAATGTGTTAGATACAATAATGTTCAATTGAGGTTACTAGGAAAATTTAGTAGTGATCTTAGTACAAGAAGAATTTTTATTGAGATAACCTAACATGGCATAGAGTTGGAAAGATATAAGAGTTGCATAGAGATTTCATAGAATATCAATTGTATTAGAAAGTTTATTATTTTAATATGGATAAATTAAATAATTAGGAATGTGAAGTATAGCAAGATGTAAGTGGAAATCTAAAGTGAGATGATATTACAAGCTAAATGTATAAAAATTTTGAGGCATTAGTTAATTAAGTCATGATAATGATGTATATATTATATAGAAAGAGAGTAAGTCTGAAATAGTTATAAGAAGTTTATTTGTGATTATAAATTAAGAGAATGCAAATTTATTAGGGATATGATATATATAGAATGTTTGTTAAGTTTAAATATGTTTTAATTGATGAATGAAGGGAGTGTAGAAATTTTAATGTTAGCAAGGTATTAAATACAAAAATATCTATTGAGGTTATAATAGATTAAGCAATAATTATTAATATGGAAAGAGAATTATCGAATATCAATTAGAGTTATTAATTTGATATTATATGTTGAAATCTTATATGACTGATGTGATGAATAATCAATGGAAGTGGTGATGAAGGTATTAGTATAGATGCTAATAATAATAAAGATATATGGAAAAGAAATACTTGGGATTATATTTGATTGAAGGTGAAATTAAAGGTTCTATTACTTTTGTTTGAGGTTAAGGGATACAAAAATTATTAAGGATTAGTTTAAGATATGTTTAAACAAGAGATTAATATAGGTGTAGCTTAAGCTGAAGATTTATTAGTGTGATTTTTGATAAATTGTGAGTATGTGCCTTACTGAATTCAATATGTTAATTATAGTTAGATATTGTGTTTAATTAGCACAATAGAAGCATGGTAGAGAAGTTAAGCAAGGTGTATTGTGCTATTAGATTTGAAAATTTGAGTATGAATTTTTTTAAGAGGGGGAGAATATAACAACCCACAACCACCCTAAGAGTTTTCATGATCAATTTATTTGACTTAGAACTATTAAGGCTAAATGTGTACTTTTATGAGAATTTATGTGCTATGTGTGATTGATGAGTATTGCAAAAAGCAAGAAAACTCATTATTTTCATTCTAAACCCTAAATTTGGAATTTCATGCATAAGAAATATTCATGGCTACTGATTTGTATGTATTGACGTTCTAAACTGATATTTTTTGTGATTGAATAAAAATAATGGTTTAAATCACATGTTTACATATTGCTGTAAAAACTAGAAATTACTGGAAACAAGAAAACTCATGGTTTTTCATCCTAAAATCTAAAGTTAGAAATTTTTATGCATATGGATCTATATATATGCCAATTCCTACATGTTCATGTTCTAAAGTGAATTTTTTTTTATTACATGAAAAATCTTGGTTGAAACCATGTTTCTACATATTACAGTAATGGACAAAAAGGCCAAAAAGTAAGAAAATTCAGGTTTTCTCTTTTATAAGGCATTTGGCCTAAATTGGGATTCTTTTCCCAATGTCTATAATTTTTATGTAATGTATTTTACCAATTATTGACATGTATGTATGAATGGTAAATGGTTAAATTGCATGTTGGTTAAAGGAATGACCCTAAACAAGGCTAGAGGCAATTTGGTATACTTAAGGCATCTTAACCTTGTGTTATGATTAGAATGTGAATGTGATTAGGAAATATGGAAATAGGTTTCATGATGAGTTAATAATGAATTAATGATCTTGAATTGATGAAGAGATTGATCGAATGAATTGGTCATAAGAGATAGGCATGACACTTGAAAGGCTACTGATAAGTTGATATGCATGGAAGTGTTAAGTGTACTAAGATGATTGTTAAAGTGAATTGATATTAAGATCAT
Organism: Reutealis trisperma; assembly: GCA_947687605.1. Classification (NCBI taxonomy): domain Eukaryota; kingdom Viridiplantae; phylum Streptophyta; class Magnoliopsida; order Malpighiales; family Euphorbiaceae; genus Reutealis; species Reutealis trisperma. Next base: position 180,068 of record CANTUT010000274.1, on the reverse strand, counting down.
GACATTGTGCTTGACTTGAGAAAAGTATTGGTATAATTTATAATGTGTTTTCATGTGAGCTTATGAAGGCTAAATGGGCAAGACTTTTAAAGTCAACATGTTATGTGCAAGTGATAAGTGCACATCATGTGCAACTCTAACTGTATACGAATGTTATATATGCATGGGGTAGTTATGAGATAGGATAGCATGATGATTAAATATATACTAAGTATTTAATTAAATATTATGTTAGAGCTTAAGGAGTTATAGAGGTTCTAAGGCTATTAGTACTAGGAGCGAAGGAATCACAAGGTGAGTAAACATTATGCTATTGTTGCAAGTACAAGCTATTATGATTATGTTATAGGAGCCTTTGATACTCTTGAAACCCAAGTCTTTTCCTACTTTCAATTATAATTATGTGATTTCTTTGTTAAGCTTGGGTTGCCAAAGGATAATTGGTCCAAAACCAATAATGTTTATTCAATGATATGAATAACCTTTTGTAATTGTACCTTACCTTACTTTCTTTCTAAAATCACACTCTTATCTTATCTTATCTCTTGTCATGTCTTCTATGTATATAAATGAATTGAGCAAGAGTCTTCACTCACAAGTAAATTCAAGTGAATTGAGCAAGAGTCTTCACTCACAAATAAATTGAGCAAAAGCCTTCACTCACAAGTAAATTCGAGTGAATTAAGCAAGAGTCTTCACTCACGAGTGGATTGAGTAAGAGTATTCACTCACAAGTAAATTCAAATGAATTAAGCAAGAGTCTTTACTCATAAGTAATAAGTGTAATTTCTGCGAACCTTGTTAAATTGCAAACCATGAATCATGATAGATGAATCATGAACTTTATATTATAAGTTATGGGTCCTTTCCAAGGAATATATGTTATTGCATAAGCTATATTGTTTACTCAATAAGATCATCTATCTCACCCGTTTTTCCTTGTGTGGTTCCATGTGAGCATTATGAGGAGGCAAGATGATCACTCAAGCCACCTATTCCACTTAGGAAATTCCCTTGTCAAAGTTATAATAATACCGTACTATGTTGAGTCCCTAGATGCTCTGGGAGTTATTATGGAAACTTTATTTTGGAATACTATATTGGTGACTTTATTTTGGATTCTTATTATTATTATTTTCCTATAGATTGTATTAAAGTATATTTTTAGCTTTTGCAACTTAAGGTTCTTCTTTAAAAAAAAAAAAAAAGGTTTTATTAAGTTAATGCATGAGGTTCGAACAATCCTAGGAAGTGATTATATGTTCATGAGTGGGTTATACGGGCATGGGTGACCTTATGTCTCCTCATGTTCTAGGACTGTCATGTCTCTAAAGTTTGGATGTGACATGGAGTTGATATAAGGGCAAAGGTTTAAGTCTATTATAGACTTTATAAATACTATGGGTTATAGGTTAAACTATAGAGCATAGGAATTCCTTCTTGTTATTTGAAGTCATCATATGTTTAAATCTGTGCTACTTAGAAAAGCTTAGCTCTTTTAGTTTGATGTATAATGTATGCATCATGACTATGGAAAAAGGAATAATAATGTGATATAATTGATATATATGACTGAGCTATGCGCTATATGGAAATGGGATGATAAGGACAAACTGTGTATATGAGAAAATGATAGTACATGTTCAAAGTATGTAAATGAACTTGTGTATATGTCTTACTACTAGGTAGATTTCATAGTACAATTAACTATCAATTATTGATATGGTTTAGTGAAAGTGATGTTTTGAAACTGTGTATATAGTGTGAAAAATGATAAAGGTATACTAAATCCTTTGTGCTTATGATTTATGCACACAACAACTATTAGCTAAATGTTATTAAGTGAAAATGTAAATATGATTTCATGAAAAGTTCATGAAATATGAATAGTGATGTGAATATGTTTATCCTTGCATATATTGGAATATGTGCAATGCTTATGATATGAGATATCCTAAGGCAACTTATATAATGATAGTGAGAGAGACTCTGGGAATCTATAAGATTGAATTATGAACGGATAGATTTTGAATATAGAAAATGTCATGTATGTACACAAAGTAAAAAATTTAAGTTGGAAAACAAGTGATACAATATTATAGTTCTTTTGTACCTATACAGTATGTGACTATTGTATGAAAGTTGGGATGATTGATGTTTAAACTACTCTTTAAACTAATACAAATATATTTATATGTTAGATGATGGAATACTAATATTAGAAAAGGCTGAAATAAAGCTCCATAATAGAACAAAAAAGAATAGCCCACAAAAGTGCATAAAAAGTTGAATAAAAAACTTTAGAACCTCTAAAACAATTTTAAATGATTGAATTTGGGCCCAAAAGTGGGCAATGATAGGTAAACCTAACATGATTATAGATATCTGAATGAGCTTCGATTTGATATATTATAGTCTTGTAACTCATCCATATCTAAAAGTTATGGCCTTTCAAAGTTGACCTGCACAAGAAGATGATGTTCATTATCCATGGGAGCTGAGTCACGGTCACAACCTATGTCATGAAACCCACTGTGTCTCAAGGTCTAAATTCGATGTTTTACTCCTTAAATTAGTCGTAGTCACAAAATTTGGGTTGCAGTTGCCAAAATTTGTCACAGTGGTGAAAGTTAATAGCACTTACGATTCTAAGGCTCATTTAATGACTTAAAGGACTTGTGAATCTTTTAGAAATTGGGATCTTTAAATGAATTATATCTATGGAATAAACACCTAGTGAACATGTTAAGAAATTCTAAATGGAATAGCCAGGATAAGAAATAGAAGTTGATATAGTTTTGATCCACCTAAGATCAATGATTGATATATATAATGTTATACTATATGAAATGCTTACATATGACAATGGTTTGATATGTGAACCTATATGGAATTATTAAATGGTACTCGTGATTGATGTCATAAAGTGATAAATGATGTTTAGCAATGATCAGTATGAGAATGAAATAAATCACTTACATTATATATATAAGTATATGGTAAGAATTTAGTGAATTATATTGACAAATTTATGGCTTAAATGTTACATTATAGACTAGGACAACAAGAAAGGTATGGATGTCCCTATCATTTATGTGATTAAAAAGTATAATCAAAGGAAGAATATTAATCTAGTTTGATATAAGAGAAGATCACTATGTAATCAAAGAGGAAGTGATTAATCGTATCTGTGTTTGATGTGACCTTAGGAAAGCGATTATGTATGTGTAATGGGAAAGTTCTTAAACCCACTAAGAGAATAAAGTTGTGAGTTTAGTAAAGGACTAAAGTGGAATATGATTTGATTATTCCAAAAGAAAGGTGCATGAGAATGACAATTATAAGAAAGTATATGTAACTAAGGAACAATTTTTATAAAGAAAGTAAAGAGCTATGGAAGGTTTGACTTAAAAAAAAAAAGGACTAATGTGAGCTAAGTGCAAACTAGTGTAAAAGTATGGATTAATTTTGGACAAAATACCTTATATCGAGAATGAGTTCCTAATGGGAAGAATACTGTAAAACAAGATAGATATAAAATTAGAGGATTATATCTTAGTTAGAAAAACAACTTGAATGTAGTCAAGCCAAATAAGTGAGATGTGGAAAGGTGAAAAATAGTAAATGATAAGGGAAAAAATGTATAAGGAAATACTAGATATATGAAGTACAAAATTAAAACGAATGAAAGGGAACAAAAGTTATGATGTAAAAAGGAGTTTATGAAGCTGACTAATTAGACAAACCCCATCCAAGAGAAAAATGTTATATGAAACTGAATAGAATTAAACAAGTTAAAATAAATATCATATGAAATGGTAAGCTTTGAAAGTAACTAATGGAGCAAGTGCGAGATGGATTAAATTTTTATACATTGAAAATTATAACACAAAGAGATTATAAGGGTTAAAGAAAATGTAACAAAAGGAATGAAATGATTCGGATGAAGGACTTTATTGATAAGGATAGGATTATAGAAAGGTAAGTAAGGAAAAGTTATAAAGACAAGTGAATGATAGGATGAATATTTGAACATGAAAGAAAAAGTAGCCAAAAAGATGTTGCAATTGGGACTAATCCTAATGGATGATTTATTTGATGTAATATAATCGATTGGTCATAATGATGTTTTTAATGTTAAGTAAGAATAAAAAGTGTAAATGTTTGAGTGTAATACAAAATTTAAGAATTTGAAAAACTATAGGAGTATGGAAGAATAGAGCTGATGGGATTTTAATGAGATTGGTACATGTTCCAAATGAGTTAGACCTAAAGAAAACAAAATATGAAATTGTTAAGAAAAGAGTGAATCAATGTGAATTGTATAAAGAGATATGTAATATGACATGCAAAATTCTTGAGAAGAATATGACTTGTAGAAATATGAATGTTATATTTAAAGTCATAATTATCACCCTAATGAGAGACATTAGGAAATGTAAAGATCTCCTTATAGTGGGAGTATGATTTGAAATATTAATGTGAATGTTAAACTCTACTATAATGAATGAATGTTATCTACTCAATGGGGACAAGGCCTTTTAATAGGAAAGTAAATAAGATTTGCCATTAGATGTGAAAGTTAGAAAATGAAGGAAAACCCACTAGATAAAGAAATAACATGGTGAATCAAGATGGTCAAGGAAACAAATGTCACGCGCCCCCCCCCCCCCCCCCCCCCAATAATGCTAAAGTGGCAATTTAAATGCCCAAAAAGAGAACAAGCTCACTCAACCCCATGTAATTCTTAATATATTGAAATAGACTAAGTAAATAAGAACTATTTGATAAGGAGCTAAATATTCGAGGGAATTACTAATGACACATAGCTTTTCATTCAAAGGTTTACTAAGGCAATGACATTGTTCTATCATGGATGCCCTGATAGATACCCTTTAATCCCACTTGATCAATAACAAGACAAAGTTGATGGTATTAATTCCTTAAGACTTATTACTATAAATGGAGAAAATAGTTTCGTGCAGAGAATGATGTACTCAAATGCAAAAGACGAAAGATATTTCAAGGTAACCATAGTTTAAATAAAGGCTTAAAGTTATCTAGTAAGAAGAAAAATAATTATCAAAATAAGAACATGGATATGAGAAAAATAAAAGTTAATACAAATTTAATAATAGAGATGCTCAAAATTATTGAAAGATGAAGAATGAAAAGGAGATAAGGGATATAATTTAAGCATTAAAATTTTTCATGGATTATAAAGGGGCCATATATTTGAATAATAGAAATAAAGATCCATATAATCATGTTAGAATATACCAAGGGATGGTATTGACCAAGTGAAATTGTTTTTCTCCTTTGTACTTATTGAAAAATAAGTTAGGAATTACAAAGAAAGTTGAGTGATAATTTGATAATCAAGTAAGAAAAACAAGTAAGGAAGAGAGTACATGCCATGTACAATGATTAAGTTTGATTGGATGCATTATAAGAAGAACTTGAAAACAAAAAAGAATATACATGCCTTATTGAGCTCAACAGGAAAACCTTTGTTGAGGAATAAATGAATCTTCTCTAGAGAGAAAAAAAAAATAATGATAAACTATAGAATACAAAGAACTAAAAGGGAGTTAAGTTGGAATAATAGTGTAATTACATGAGATTTATTGTGATAGATATACCAAGTAAAATGACAAAGAGTACAGTATGAGATGGTTATTTTATAGTAGATAACTTATCGTTGAAGTGCTTGAATGATAACACAATCTTTGAAATCAATGAAATTTTGGAATTTTTATATAGATGCATCAACACCATTTGTGAAATGGTTAGAAGAAATTTATCCTACTTCATTGTGTGAGTGTACAGATCCCTTGATATGATAATGTGTAACACAATCTATTATTAATAAGTTAGAAATAACTGCCCAACAAACAAATATGGTTAAGGAAAGATGAAGTACAAATATTGTAAAATCATTTTATCTAAAGTTGAAAGTTGCAAGCAATATACAAGACTCAAAGAACAAGGAACTGTAATTGATGAAATTAAGGAAAAAGTGAAAAGGAATCAAGTTCTAAATTTGAAGCAAAGGATGATACTTATAAGTGTGAAGATGACACAGATTAACTACGTATGTAAGGAAATAACTATATATCTAACTATATAAGTGTTGTATACAGACATATATAAGAGCAAGTATGAAAATAGCAAGAATATTAAAATTTAGGAGTAATCAAGACAATTAATAATGATAGAGAATCTAAGAATATCTATGTGCTGATTTGAGATTCTATAGAATTACAAAGATTCGATGTAAAATTGTGCAATTGGTATGTAGAGATAAGACATATTAGTTAATGAAAGAATTAGGGAGAACTTTGTTATGTTTTTCATTTGTAAATAACTATGCATATACTGTATGGTTATTACATGTTCAAACAATGATAAAATGATTGAAGTTGTAGAGAAAGCTTTGACAAAGGATAAATTGACTGAAAGTTTAGTTTGATAAAAAAAAAATTAATTCTTTATAAACATTTATAGTTAAGGATTGATTAAATATGGAATGAACTCTTCAATAATAAGTGAAGAGCAAAAATGGAAGTAATTTGTTTAAACAACTTGTACTTGTAATTGGTAACAAGTATTAAGAGTGATTGTGACCACTGGACATCATATTACAACATTTTAAGATACACTTTTGGAGGTATAAAACAAAATGATAAGATATCTTTATAGTATTTTAAGAATTCTTGAGTTATAATAAGTTTGACGAGGAAATCAACTTATAGTATGCAAAAAGAGGAAAGAGATATTACATATTTGATGGCTGATGGGGCTAAAAACAATGCCATAAGACATGTCTTATCTTCAGGAGCTAAGACATGCCACCCATTCTCCCTTACTCACTACCGATCGCGGAGTAATGAAGTTTGAAGTTTTGGTGTGGTATTTTTCTTTATCCACTTTTGATGAGCTTAGGAAGATGAGATATGTATCAATCGAAAGCTCTTGGAATAAAAATTCAAACAATATCAGCCTTGCTCAATTTGGCCATCCAAGTTGGCTGAAATCTGCTCCAGAAGATTTGATCACTGAAAACATCTTCTCCCTGTAAGAAAACCGCTATCCATCATTGAACCATGGCACTATTGCTTCATTTGCAGTGGCTAGATGGTGGATTAATCGGTGATGGTGGTAGTGCAACCCACTACCAGTCAAAGGCATGCAGATCAGAGCTTCCTTCCTCTACCCCTCTCTCATTTTTCTCGTTGTTTTCTATTCTATTTCTTTTATTTTCCTGATGGCCTTAGATAGCCATATGATTAGTTGATGCTCAACCAATCATATAAGCTATTTCTTTCTTTTTTATATTATAATTATAATAAATTAAATTTATTTTAGTTAATATTTCCATAAAAATAATTTGCTTACCTTAACTTTTATTTAATGAAAGTTTAATTAATATAGAACCATTCCAAATAATAATGATAATAAGAATAATAACACTAATTTTAAGCTTTAACTAATAATCAATTAATTCTTAAAGAATTTTCATAATTGCTAAATAAAATCTAATTATTTTTTTTATGAATAATTATATAAATAAAATATTTTCTTAATTTTGAAATCTCAAAGAATAATAACGTGAATGAACGATTAACTTAATTTTAAAATATTATTTTTACATAATAACCAATAAAGTTTAAATTTTACTATTTTATAATAATATATTTTCTTTACATTAATTTCATATATTTTAACAGTAAAATAAAAGTTATAATTAATAATATATTTTTGAAATTATAAAAATTCAAAATTCTAGAAAAAGTGAAAATTTCAAGTACTATTTAACAATATAATTAAATAATTACTTTTCATACAAAATAAAATTTTCTAAAATAAATAAAAATTCTAGTCATTACAAATTGCTTGACATAGAACTATTAAGACTAAGTATGTGTTTTATAAAAATTTATGTGCTATGTGATTGATGAGTATGTGGCATATTAAATTGATTTTAATATGCATAATATGGGTTGTTATTATGAAATAAATAATTTATATGGAGTATATTAGTATAAAATAGCTTATTTTATATAAAAAAATTTTCATGCAAAAGAACGATTTTTAAGCATAAAATAATTTTATCAGTATTTTAAAATAATTTTTAAATAAATATTTTAGAGGAAATTTTAGAGAAAATAATAAGAAAAATATTTTATTTTTAATTATCTATAATGAGCCTCAAAATTAATTAAAAAGCCTAAATACCCAAAAGCCCACTACACCAAAACTTTCCTAACCTAACTCATTAAGGATAATCTTAGAAATTGCCCAAAACCCTACATATTTAACAAGAAAATTTGGCCAGCCCTAGCTTTCAGTAGCCACCATTCTATTATTTCATTATTTTGGCAGAAAATTCTCTCAAAATTATTCTCTCTTTCGAAATTCACAAAATACCTTCAAACTTTGCGATTTCTTAACTGTATTCATAATTTTTTCTCTCCTTTCAATTTACTATTGGATTTCTATGAAACTAATCATGTGAAAATTATTTTGAACTGAATATTTACTGATTTTATTGATTGAATTCAGCCTAGGTGAGTTTTTGGAAGAGAAAATGATTTTTCAATCGAAAACACCAACCTTTTTATACGATTTCTCTAAAAGTGAATCCTATAATTGAAATTTGAAATTTTCATGCACAAACTCAAGGGGGGCTGCCAATTTTTACATAATTTTGTTCTAAATGGATTTTTGATGTGTTTAGATTAAAAATATAGAATTAAATCATATTTTGCATATTATTGTAATGACCGAAAAGTTTCGGAAAATAAAGAAATTTATGGTTTTTATCCTAGAACTTAAAAGTTAGAAATTTTCATGTGAATGAACCCTAAGGGCTACCAATTTTTATAAGTTTGCATCCTAAATTTATTTTTATTATGATTGGATGGAAAATAATGATTTAAAGCATGTGTTTACATATTACTGTAATGACCAGAAAGTACCGGAAACAAGATAGAAGCATGGTTTTCATCCTAAAATATGAAGTTGCAAAATTTTCATGCGCATATGTCTATATGGGTGCCAATTCCTATGGTATAGGTATTCTAAAATGATTTTTGTTTTGATTACATGAAAAATCTTGGTTTAAACCATGTTTCTGCATATTACTATTATAGACGGAAAGTACAAAAAGTAAGAAAAATTCAAGTTTTCTCTCTCATAGTGCATTCGGCCATTGTTGGAATTTTTACCCCAATGTATATAATTTTTATGTAATGTATTTTAATAATTATTGACATGCATGAATGAATAATAAATGGTTAAATTACATATTGGGTAAAGGAATGACTCTAGACAAGGCTAGAGGCAATTTGTTATACTTGAGGTATCTTAACTTTGTGTTGTCATTAAAATGTGCATGTGATTGGGTAATATAGAAATATGATTTATGATGACTTAATAATGAATTAACAATCTTGAATTGATGGAGAGATTGATTGAATGAATTGGTCATAAGAGATAGGCATGACACTTAAAAGGCTATTGTTAAGTTGACATGTATGGAAGTGTTAAGTGTATTAAGATGGTTGTTAAAGCAAATTAATATTAAGATCATGACATTGTATTTGACTTGAGAAAATTATTGGTATGAATTATAATGTGTTTTCATGTGAACCTATAAAGGTTAAGTGTGCAAGACTTTTAAAGTCAACATGTTATGTGCAAGTGATGAGTGCATTTCTATGTGCAACTCTAAGTGTATGTGAATGTTATATGTGTATGGGGTAGTTATGGGATAGGATAGCATGATGATTAAATAAATACTAAGTATTGAATTAAATATTATGTTAGAGTATGAGGAGTCTTAGAAGTTCAAGGGCTATGAGTACTAGGAGTAAAGGAACCATAAGGTGAGTAAACATTATATTAATGTTACAAGTACAAGCTATCATACTATGTGAACCCTTGATATTCTTGAAACCCAAGTTCTTCTCTACTTTTAAAATGAAACTCTATGATTTCTTTGTTAAGCTTGGGTTGCCCAAATGACAATTCGTCCAAAAATCATTTCTGTTTAACCAATGATAATACCTTTGTGACTATTGCCCTAACTTATATTATTTTTAGAACTACACTATACTTATATCTTTTGTTCAAAAAGTTAAACTGTTATTGCTATTGTGATACATATTATTATTACCTTAAATACTATTGTTATATGTGATTTCCATTAGCTCTAGCTATAGTACCTCTAAACCCTTTTATGCATAAATCTTCGTGTTGATGTAGGTAATCATCGAAATAAGTGTACATAGTCTTAACCCAATAAATAGGGGTTGTGTATCCACCTCAGCTAGAAGTGCGATTCTAGCCATAGGGCCTTATTAGCTTCACGCTTCTCTATATGATAGGAGTTGGAATTATGTTTGATGCCACCTCCCCTCTATGTGTTCAAGTGATTATGGCAACAGCCTTTACTCTATGTGTTATGTGTTATAAGTATGATTTTTGTAAGTCTTGCTAAATTGTAAACTTTGATTCATAAAGTGTAAATCATGAACTATGTGTTATAAGCTATGAGTTTCCTTTTTAAAGGAATATATGTTATTGTTTGTGTTATATTGTTTACTCATTGAGATCATCTATCTCACCCTTTTTCCTTTGTGTGATTGCAGGATACAAATGTGAGGAGGCAAGGTGATGGCTCAAGCATTCTACTTCACTTGAGGAATTCCTTGTCAAAGTTATAATAATATCATGCTATGATGAGTCTATAGACACTCTAAGAGTTATTATGGGAACTTTATTTTAGAATATTATGTTGGAGAATTTACTTGGAGTCTTATTATTATTATTATTTTTTTTTCTTATAAACTGTATTAAAGTATATTTTTAACTTTTGCAACTTAAGGTTTCTCCTTTACAAAAAAGTTTTTTGTTAAGTGAGGTTCAGTATGATCCTAAGCAATGATTGTATATTCATGAGTGAGTCCGTGGGCAACCTTATATCTCCCCATGTTCTAGGATCGTCATGTCTCTAAATTTGGGATGTGACAAAAGCTACTGAAATTGAGGCTCTTATGCCACGCCTAAGGCCATAACCGTGGCCATAGCCAAAATTACCTAAAAATTACACCGTTTCTCAATTTCTAACCACAATTCAAGCTCAAATGATCATGAGATTCCAAAATATGAATAATTCCTAGAAATTACTCTAAAAAGCACTTGAACAAACAAATTAAACTCAATTTAAAGAAAAAAACATACTAAATCAAGGGGCAAAACATAGGAATTCATGCACTTATCAACACACATAGACTAGTTCTCTCACCTCTACTTTCTCTGAGAAGCCTTCTCACTTCTCAGTCTCATTCTCACACAACATACACATAAAAAAAAAAAAGATAAACCTCTAAACTTTTGCATTCGTTCACAAATGCCCTTACTCAAATCTTTCCTCTCATCTTAGCTTAAGACATCTCTCCCTTTTTGAGACAAAAAATGAATGATACCTTACCCAAATCTCACAGATGCCTCACCTCCCTCTTTGAGACAAACGGATACCCTCTCTCACTTAATAATTTGCTCTCTTTCTTTCAGATTTCTTTCCTCTCTCTCTCACATCTTTTCCCTCCCAAATCTCATAGATGCCTCACTTCCCTCTTTAAGAACCATCATACACAGCAAACACATTCACACATCTCTCACGCTTCTCTCTCTTATAGAAATCCCCATCCTATTAAAATCATTTATTCTTTGATTGATTTGGTGATTGGTGCTTGAAAAGGATTAAACAGGTTTGGCCTTTGGTATTTTGGTGATTTTTAGCTTGGTGTTGTTACAGGATATACCCTAGAGCTATGTATATGTTATGTAAATGTAAAATATTATTCCTAAATGGAAATAAAATATATGTTTATAAATGAAAATTTTCCATTGTATTAAATATCTATTTGTAGTCCATAAGTATTTTAAAAAAGGATCTATCCTTAAGTGTTAAGAATATGGATGGTAGATTGCTCTTAAACAAATACTTTAAAATGTTCATAGTCATAGGATTAATGACTGAGCATCATTAATTTTGAAAGACCATCATCTCTGTTTATAATCTATAATCAATATGTGATACTTATTATTATGGAGACAGTGAGCATCATATTGTTTGACAAATTTTGTCAATATAAACATGCGAATATTCATATGATGAATAGTTGAACTATAATGTTAGATGATGATAACATAGAGTTTTATTACTCGTCAATAAATCATCACCTAGGTCATAATTGTACATATAGTCTTTTGATTTGAGGGAGATTGTATCTCATTCATTGGTAGTTAGAATTTATTACTACTTACATACTAATGCTATTCAATTATAGGTATATTATATGTGATAGTTCTAACTAATTATGTATCGAGGTAAGTGTTCGCCAAGAGAGAATTCATTAACTTGAATAAATAAGGAAGAAATCCTATGTTATCTAATTATTCTTAATAATCAAATCCTTGGCCAAGGTAGTAAAGATTCACTAGAAAGGGTTTCTAGTAGGAATCAATTTTATCAAGAATTAGAATCAAGATATAGACATGTGATAGAAGCATATTAGGGTTTGACAAATCCATGATCCTAGCTAAGATTGGGATTTTGTAATGAAGGAATTTTAGTGTACATTAATTATGATCAATGGTACATGAAATGAATAAGTAATTAAACACTTACATTCATTCTAATTAGGTAGTCATGATATGATATGCTAGGCATCACTCATGACTTACAGAACTAAGAGTGAAAAAAGGATTTCACATTACTAGAGAAAAGTGTTTTCTCAATCCCATTGCTAATTAGACATGAACCTAGAATGTCACATACCCAAAAGTGTTCACCTTCCAAGAATAAAAGGTTTACCATAATAATTAATTAAAATATTTAATTAATTGATGTGGTAAAAGGATTGAACTTGTAATTAAATTTACAAAGATCCTAGCATGTCTTGAATTTTAAATCCAAAAAGATTTCTTCTTAATTAAATCCAAATTTATATGTGATATAAATGAGAGGGATTAAATTAATTAAAACTATGGATGAGTTAAAAGAATTATTTTTGAGTTTTGCATAAAAGCCTAAATAGCCCAAACCCATTTAAGAAATGGAAAAAGGAAATTTAGAAGTAGAGAATTTCTATAATCCTAAAGCCCATATGATGAGTTTACGGATTAGAGAAAGTCTACTAAGGTCAAAATGGTCTTTCAATTATTTAAGGCCTAATAGAAGTTATCATAAACCATAAATGATAAGTTGGTCTTTTCCATTTAAGCTTAAATCTAAAAGTAAATTAAATATCTAAAATGTTCTCTTATGTTCAACAAAAAGTTGTTGGCTATATATAGAACATGATGGTGTTTATTTGTTTTTAAGGGTTTTGAACAACATCTTTTCTATTAACGAGAACTTAGCAATTAAGTCTTGAGAGAAAAAGGAAAAGAAGAAGTGTTCTTCAATTTTCTTGTTCTTCCTTTCTTGTTCTTTATTCTTTCTAAAAGAACAAAAATTTTTTGAATTGAAAAGATACATCTATAGCAATTAGAAGAAATCAAATCACCAAATATTTGAGTTAGAAGATCTTGAATTCAATTAAGCTACCAAGAGAGGGAATCAAGAACATCTAAGCAAATTAAAGTGAGTCTTGGAGATGGAACTTAGTGTGGACAATCTAGAGGCTCAACAGTTGGGAAGCTTTTGGACTAGAAAGAAGAATCAAAGTTGCTAGACTTCAAGAGGTAATTTGATTACCACTTGTTCTTCTTTCCTTCTTATGTGTCTTACACACTAATTAGATAATTGTTTGAATGATTATTGGACGTATTTGGGTGAAAATGAAATCTTAAAATGTTTAAAATTTCACCCACCGTGTTGCTTCCACTTAATTTGCATCCAATATTCCTTTAGGTGTTTATTAACTTGTTGTGGTACTCAAAATGGATGAGTTCAGTTCCCTTTTGGTGATTTTGGGTAACAATTTCTTCCTTCTAAATCTGGGATTTATTTACCTTTACCTTGGGTTTTGATTATTTTGGATTGACACATAAATTGATATATATTTCTCTTTCGTTGGTTTGTTTGGATTTTTCATTGCATCTAATGGCGGTTGGAATCATTTTTTCTTTTCTTTTGATTTATTTGTTGGAATTAAAGGAAATCAAATATGGCTATTAAGCGATTGTAATTATTGTTGATCCTTATTTTTTTTAATGCTTGATTTTTCATAATCTTAAGAAAATTTGGTTTTAGACTTATTACAACTGTAATAATGTTGTTCTTGGTCTGCTTTATTTTATTGGATTTGCTTTGTGTTTTGGCTATTTTTATTTTGATCAATAGGATATTGATTTTAAATCTAGTTTCAATGTTTGAAATGGGAAAGAATTGGTATAGAGGGTTTGGTTTATCAGTGTCATGATCAGATACCTGCGTGTTTCACTTATGACACTTCTGTGGTTTGTGAACTAATTAATTGATTTTTTTGCATCTTTGATTGTTTTTAATCGATTTTGAGGCTTAATTTATTTTTAATCCTTAAAATGGGTCTAGTGTTGAGTGTTATGACTCCTGTTGAGTTGTTAGATTGATTATGGTTCTTGGTTTTATTTTTCAAGGGACTGTGAAGATTGTGAAAGGAATTCGATTCTATTGGTATTTATTAACATGAAGTAGGCTTATTTTCTTGGTGTTTGATATGAAACTAGCCTAATATTTTTTTATATGTTAATTATTTGAAATGTATCTGAATTCTTTGTTGTTTAGTTCTAGATAATGGAAATTGGGTCTAGTTAAATATCATCATTGTTAGGAATTGAGAGTTTGATTTTGCATTCTTTGATTAGGTTTTATTTTTGATTAATTATAGTGTTTTAGATGTGAATTTTGTGCTGGAAAAGGTAAAAAATTATAAATGAAAAATAAAAAAATATATGAAAAAAAGACAAATAATGAAATATCTTTCTTTTATTGAGTTGAGTACTAATTAATTATTTTTTTGTCAAGTTTGAAAATTAGAAAGGAGGAAATAATCTTGTTTTACTTTATTTTTATCTTTATTTATTTGTTATTCATTAATTTGGAACGTAATAATCAATTTATTTTCTACTTTTATTTTAAATGTTTGGTTCAACATAAAAAAATAGCAAAAAAAGAAAAATAAAAATAAAATAAAAATATTTCATTACTCTTCACAATGCACACAAAGTCTTAGTCCATGGATGCCAACAATGGACTAATGGTGATTTGACGAGCTGGTATCCCCATCACCATTACTCTTAAGGCTTTCCATGGTCACCTTTGGCAATGACTATACAAAGGAGGGAGACCACTAATAATAAAAACTTTTTTTTTTTTGCAAAATAAAATAATAAAATCAAAGAAATTAATTAATGGAAATGAAAAGTAATTTGATTTGGCTTAATTTCATAATATAAAATAAGTTATTTTTAATGATTTACAAATTTTTATTAAAAATTAAAAACTTATTTTCATTTAATGGGTGATGATGAAGACCAAACCATAAAAATAGAATGCTTAAGTGAAAGCAGCATAATTTTAAGCTTCCCAATTTTAAAGTTAAATAGGTTGATTCGACTCAATCTAAAATTGTTATCAATTTTTCTAAAATCAAATATTTGAAAAATTAATTTTAGAGCTTAAATCATTTTGAAATTAAAAAAAAAAAAAAAGAAGAAGAAGAAAAGCTAGTTTTAAAGTTCAAAGATTATTTAAATGGCTAATTTTAGATTCCAAATTAATTTATTTAGTTTTAATTTTGGCGCGCCAAGATTAAGTTGCTTCTTGAAAAATTTTTGAAAAAAGAAAAGCTGAGCCCCCTTTTCTTTTATTGAAGTTTTTTTTAGAATTAGCATTGCTTTCTTTTTATTTTTGTCTTGCAAGAACAGGTCATGGTCAAAATGAAATCGAGATGAGACAATTTGAAGATTTTTGCTGTTTTGGTTTATTTCATTTTTTATTATAATTTTTATATTTTATAAAATTTTATTTGTAATACATTTATATTATAATAAAATAAAGTTATATCAGCATTGACATCATTTGTGACATTTTTAATATAATTTATAAAATTTTATTAGTGATGAGTGCTGAAAACACTATATTTTGGCTCTTGTTCTTAATGTATTTTATGCCTCTAGTTGAGTTTAACTTATTTGTTTTAGTGTTTTCACAGTTCTTTTAGTTAATCCAGTGTCAAATGATGCCATGATTCGAATGTGACTTAGAATAGTGAAGCTCTAAGCCAAAAATGCTGACTTATGGATGAATATGTGATAAGAGCAATTTAGCAAATTATCCAGTAGCTTCCCATAGGTGGAGGCACGGCTGAGGTTTCACCCGTGGGAAGTTACATTTTTTTAGTTCTCTATTACCACGGTTGGAACCCCAACCGTAGGTTCAATGGTGTCAGTTAAAATTTTCAAAAATATAAAACCAGATCTGACAACATTTTATAAGGAGTTGCCTAGGGATTAGAGAGAGGATAGTAAGGGGAAGAAGACATTGAAGATCGATGATCAAAGAACATGATTCCTCTATACTTTATTTATGAATTGTTTGGGATTTCTTGCTTCTTTGATCCTTTCTTTAGTTTCAATGTGTGATATGAACTAATTCTTTCCAATTTGGGTATTGATGAACCTTAGAACCTTTTGTATAGATTGAATTACTTTTTATTCAATTAAATCATTCCTTGAGTTATTTCATCTTTATGATTATTATTGCTTATTTACTAATTGATGATTGCATGCCTGTTAATTGGGAATTATTTTCATATAATTGACTAGAGATAGCTTTATGTGAATTGATCACTCATAGAGATTGAGGGTTGATTGGGGTAGTAGAAGTAGGCCTACAAGACTTCTTTGGTAGATAGTTTCCTGAATCTAATGCATAACCTAATTGAGTTTGTTTGAGAAGAGATTCCTTGCATTCCTCTTGAGAAATAGGGATTTAATTACTCGAGAGAGATTTTTATTTAATTTAGTGAAATGCCAATTCAATTTATGGAATGAATTTGATTGATGTGTGATTCATGATATACAATTAGTGGCTAGGGGGATTCAATACCTAAATAGGTCTTTATAACTAATTTCATCTCTTTTTCCTTCTTATTATTTTACTTCAATTAGATTTTATTTTAGTTTTAATATAGCTATAATCATTTTTATTAAACACCAATTTGATTAACTAGACATTAGTAGACATTTGAGCTAGTACTTACATAAAGTCTCTGTGGATCGATATTCTACTCACTATTATATTACTTGTGTGATCTGTACACTTGCAGTATAGGCATCAATTGGTAATACATTTATATTATAAAATAAATAAAGTTAAATCCATTTATTTATATTTATATTATACATTTATATTATAATCATTTTGAGCCGAAGTTAAATTATCCTTTCATTTGACTTTTAAATTAATTTCTAAATAAATAATAAGTCAAAATTAAATATTTAAATATTTATTTCATTTCACTCATAATTGATTAAATTTTAAAAAGAAATAGAAAAATTAAGTAATATGATAAAGAAATAATGTTTAAGGCCAACTTAAATATTTTACAAAATTAGTATGGTGGGTGCCTAACACTTTCCCACATTTTATTTTTGACTACCGAATCCAAATTTTGGTTTAACAGGTCAATTTTTCTAAAGGTTTCCAACTTAGTCTTTTAAAATAATTTGGTAGGTAGCAACTCCATTTTTAATTCTAAAAATTTAATTGATAATTTCTCACCTTTCATGTTGTGGCGTCCAAAAATTTTGTGACACTATTTGACATGTGATATCAATACAGACACATAGATATTCATAGGATAAATAGTTAAACTGTGACATTAGATGATAATAATATGAGATTTTACTACTTGTCAATTATTTATCATCTTAGTCATAATAGTGCACATAGTCATTTGACTTGATGGGCATTATATCTTATATATAGGTGGTTATGATTTTTTGCCACTTAAATATATATGGCATGTGATGGTTCTAATTGTTATGTATAAAGGTAAATGATCACCAAGATACAATTCATTACCTTGAGTAAATAAGGTTAAGATCCTATCCTATCTGGTTATTCTTGATACTTAATTTCTTGGCCAAGACAAAAAGATTTGCTAGAAAGAGTTTCTAATAGGAATCTATTCATATCAAGAATTAGAATCGAGATAAGGACATAGATTGAGGCACATTAGGGTTTAATGTAAACCAATACCTTAGCTAAGATTGGGATCTTTAATAAAAGGATTTTAGTGCATGATAATTTATGATCAATGGTCCATATGATGTTTAAACTAATCAACTATGTTTAAAGTAATCAATTATAAACATTTATTTCTAATTAGGTAGTCATAATATGGAATGCTAGTTACCACTCAAGACTTATAGGACTAAGTGTGAAATGGGGATTTCACATTAGAAGAGAAAATATATTCTTATTTCCATTGCTAATTAGACATGAACTTAGAAAGTCACAAATCCAATAGTGATAACCTTTCAAGTATAAAAGATATTGATATGAATCCTAAGTATATTAAACTTAAGACCCAATATCTTTACTTTTAGAAGCAACTCTTTGGAAAGCTAAATCATATTTTTCCCAAGTTTGTGACCCAAATTCAACCCTTGATAAAGCATCTTGGAATATGTTAAACTTTTGGAAGCTAAACTCTTCAACATAATACCAACTTGTGAAAGAGATGATAGTAATATATGCCCTAGGAGCCATATAATAGTTATGTAATAGTAGATATTAATTTCTAATGGCACGATAAAATATATTCACAATGTGAAAGAGTTTTATATTATTGAATATAGTCCTTAAGTATTTGTAAGAGGATCTATTCTCAAGTATTGAGAATATAGGAGACAAATTGCTCTTGTACAAATATTTTAAATATATTCATGGTCATAGGATTAATGACTAGGCATCATTAATTCCAAAAGACCATCACCTCTATTTGTTTTCTATAATCAGTATGTGATATAGATGATTATAGAGGCAATGAGTCTCATGCTACTTGACATGTGATGTCGATACAAACAACTGGATATTCACAGGATGAATAGTCAAACTGTGATGTTAGATGATAATAATATGGTATTTTACTACTTGTCAATTATTCATCATCTAGGTCATAATAGTGCATATAATCCTTTGACTTGAGGGATACTATATCTCATACATAGGTGGTTAGGATTTATTAATGTTTACATAGATGTAATATTCATGTATGGATTATGGCATGTGATAGTTTTAATTTGTTATGTGTAGAGATAAGTGATCGCTAAGATAGAATTTATTCCCTCAAGTAAATGAGGTTAAAATCCTATGTTATTTGGTTATTCTTGATAACTAAAGCTCTTTGCCAAGATAGACAGATTCACTAGAAAGAATTTCTAGTAGAAATATAATCTCATTAAGAATTAGAACTGAGATAAGGACATAGAATTGAGGCATATTAGGGTTTGACATAAACCATTACCCTAGCCGAGATTGGGATCTTTAATGAAGGGATTGTAGTGCGTGATGATTTATGATTGATGGTCCATCTGATGTTTAAAGTTATCAACTATAAACATTCATTTCTAATTAGGTAGTCGTGGCATAGAATGCTAGCTGTCACTCATGACTTATGGGACTAAGTGTGAAGTGGGGATTTCATATTAGTAGAGAAAAATGTTTTCTCATTCCCATTGCTAATTAGACATGAACCTAGAAAGTCACACACCCAATAGTGATCATCTTCCATGTGTAAGAGGTTTACCATAATAATTAATTAAAGTGTTTAATTAATTGATTAGTGGTAAAATGATTAAATACGTAATTAAATTTATAAGGACCCTAGTATGTCCTGATGTTTAATCTATGAAGATTTTGATTTAATTAAATCTTAATTTGTATATGATGCAAATGAGAAAGATTAAATTGAAAATTGATTTGGACTAAATCAAAGACTTAATTTTAAGCTTAGTGAAAACTCTAAACACATGAGATGTGGCCTAAACCCATATGTGATATGGAAAAGCAACAATTTAGGGGTTACAGAAAATTCACTATTCATAAGCTCATGTGATGGGTTTAGGGGTTAGAGAATTTTCTACTAAGATTAAAATTGTAGTCGCATCTTTTAGCTAGTGGAAATGTCCATTTTTGCCTGTAAAAGATAAAATGGTCATTTCACCATTTGATAAAGCAAAGTCAACTTTGCCCTTCCACCAAATAAAGAGCTAAAAGGGTGTTTTTG
This sequence comes from Reutealis trisperma, assembly GCA_947687605.1. Classification (NCBI taxonomy): domain Eukaryota; kingdom Viridiplantae; phylum Streptophyta; class Magnoliopsida; order Malpighiales; family Euphorbiaceae; genus Reutealis; species Reutealis trisperma. The sequence goes on along the minus strand of CANTUT010000274.1, from coordinate 159,774 downwards.
TCTTTGTGAAGACTTACGAGTTAAGTATTGAAGAAAAGAGGTATATAAAGGTTATGTTCATCTTTCCTCATAAAAGTGAACATCATTTTCTCATTTGAAGCATTTTTAGATAGAGAAGTTGAGAGAGAGAAATAGAAGGAAGAAAATGTTTCTTCATTTTTCTTTTGATCTTCAATTCTCTTCTTTGTTCTTTATGAAAGAATAAATGCTTGCAAATTGAAAATACGTTTAGTCCAAAACAAATCAAAGAGAAACCTTAAATTCCTGAAGGATTTTTAACGGAAATCTTAAATCAAATTGGACAACCAAGAGAGTGATTTAAGAACACTAAAGAAACCAAGAGGAGACTTAGAGGTGAGTTAGATGTGGATGATCTAGAGGTTTCACACTTGGGAAGCTCTTTGTTAAAGAAAGAAGGAACCTATAAAAGGTAATATGATTACTCTTCCTTCTTCCTTTTATGCATATGTCTTTTACACACAAATTAATTGATTGCTTGAATGAATTTTGGACCAAAATTGGGTGAAGTGAAATTTTAAAATGTTTGAAATTTTACCTCACCACCTTCCTTCTGCTGCATTTGGCTCCACCATTCCTTCAAGAGAACCTTAGAATAATATGCACAGAGTAATTAGCTTTGATTATATGAACTTGATTCAAGCAAGAATAAAAAACAAGAGATAACACTATTAAGAAAACTAGATTTTTATTTATCAAAACTTAATTTAATTTTACATGAATGGTTGAGTTTATATATAGAGGCTCAACCCTTAAATTAGAATGAACTATGGACTAGGAAATTGTCCTATACAAGAATTGAATATTCCTAATTAGAAATTAATTCCTAAATAATAACTAGGTTTGAACTAAATTCTAAAACAAAGTAGGAATCCTTCCTATACAAGAGAAGTTATTTCCTAGCTAAAAACTAAAATCTAATTAATTAAACTATGAAATTCGGATGGACCTTTGACTTAATATAAAATAGGCCCAAAACTAATTAAAACATGAAAATAAAGTAGTTTAAACAACTCTTGGGTTGTATACATAATATAGGCAGCCCAAACATTAAATAAAATTTGATAAATTGAATTTGAAAAGCCCAAATATAAAGGGTCCAATTTGAATAAAGAATAGGTGCCTTGTAAACACTTGAATAGATTAGACCTAAGGAAATAGGAATGCAATTTGATCTCTTCATATTGACATTGGGCTTGAATAGATTGATTAAGCTCTTGAAGCTTCCTTGAATACAATTAGATCCATATGTGAGGCCTCGCCTAAGCACCGATCCGATCCGCTGAGGAATCGAAATGCTCTTCGGGAGAAACTCCATGATTAGAACTTGCTGTGAGTTTAGAAAATTGATTTTTGTATTTTGAAAGTTAAAAAATGAGTCGCCACTTCAATTTACTTATTTTAATTAGGAAAATTAAAGAAAACCCAAATCGATTGACTCCAAAAATGATTTAATTTTGTCCCAATGGAAAATGCACCAGTCTGCAAGTGACTAAGAAGGGCTCGAGGATTAGGTTTTGGTAATTACACAATTGAAAAAAAATGTATTTTTCTTTAGTTCGGCTAAAATTGCAAAATAACCCTTAAAAAGGAATTTTTGTATATACATGAATAGGAATATCATGATAAATGAAACAGATATATATGATGAGATGGAATGACAATTGTAAATAAATAGGCAAGATAAATCCTACTTAATTATTGCAATATCAAAATAATTGAAATAAAGAGGATCTTTCCTCCAGCCCTTATGGGTACTAGGAAAAGTACACATTCCCTAACTAAACTAATATAAGATCATAAATAAAAGATTAGTATAAATAAATAAAAATAAAAAGAAAAAAAATTGAGAAAAAGATTTTAGAGTTGATACCCTTTAGAATGGCAGCCTGCGTATCCTATCAAATAGGAATCAAACCCCATGCAGTTCTTCCTTCTTGCAAAGGAGGGGTTCTAAAAAAAGTGTTGGTTTGTTTATTAATTTCATTCTAATTTTTAAATTAATAAATTTTAGATCTTTTTTATTTTAGACCTAAATATAATTTTAGATCTGAGTTTAGAATTTTGAGAATGAAAAAGGGGATTATACCTTTGCTTTCCTTAATTTTCGGATGAATGGAACGAGCCTTGCTCTGGATCTCAACTCCACCTTGAATTCAAAAGACTAGGAATATGAATCTAAAAGCTACAAGTATATCAATATCAGAGAGAATTTTTGCCTTGGAATGTGTGTCAAATGAACCTGAATGAGGCCTTATTTATAGAGCTGCTGAGGGGGGCACCGACGGTATGGACGGCGGCATTAGCATGTCGCTGATGGCACAGGCAGCACCGGCGATATGCCGGGTTTCTGGGGCATGTTGAGCATGTTGCCTTACCACCGGCATGAATTTCATGCCACCAATGAGGTGGCACGCATGGCGAAACAACAGTGTGCTGCCTAGAGCGGCAATGCGCCTCTTGCGCACTGATTGGCTGGTTCGACCTGTTTCCTGCTTTTTCATCTGTTTTGGGTCTATTTTAGTTTTGATTCTAGTTCGGTTTGATCCCATGGGTTCATAACTAAAAGACGGTCGACTGGAGGTGTAATTTTTAGGGTTCACAGCTGCCCCCCCTTATTTAATTTGGCTAGACACAAGCTGAATATGATAAGTGTGAACCAAAAGGCCTAAGACATCATTCTGAGCATTCTGAATGTCCCTTTCAATATTGGGAGTTGTGCAAGAGCTTAATGTATGATTTCTAGCTATTCTGATTCTGTTTGGACTATTTTCTAATTTTTAAGCTATTTTTGAATTTTTAGTTTTTCTATAATTCTAGGAGATTCTGAACTCCGATCGAGACCCTATCTATTTTGGAGATGGATAAAAATCATTAGGATTCATTGCTTCAGACGGAACTGGATTCTGATTTAAAATAAGCCTATTATGGCGAAACCACGTGAACTGGACCTATGAATCGAAAAAAAAGTTAAAAGATGTTATGAGGGGGGCCCACCTCTACTCCTATATAAACCTTTATTCCTTCACATTTTTCATAAACTCATTTTCCATTCTCTCTCTCTTCTCTCTCTCTAGCTTTCATTTCTCTCTCTAAATATTTTTCTTTCTCTCTCTTTTTTACTCTCTCAATATGGAAGCCTTCAATCAGCTAGCAATGGGTGCTCAGAACCCGGAGACATTGCTAAAGGAGCCAGATCTCCACATCAGCTATACTGGATCTCTTTAGGTATGTTTTCCTTTCCCTGCATAGTTAATAAGAATTTCGATAATTATGAATAAATTTTTTTTTTTTTACAAAAATTGTAAAGAGTACAATTGAGGCCTAGGGGAGGCCGTAGTGTCATAGAGCTGGTCCACCTTTATCTAAGTAATTAGAAGGCTATTTGTCTGTGCCTCAAGCCATCTGGCTTACTCGGGTAGCTAAAGCTAGACATCAAGTAGCTAGTTAATACCATTGTGGTCCGGGCACTAGCAGAGTGCTGGTGGGATACTACAAACACATTCCACCTTTCCTGCGGTGAGATGATAGTCACTCCCCTTGAGTGGAGCATGCTTATTGATATGCATTTTAGATCTCGTCCTCTCAAGTTTTATTCTTCATGGATCGAGTGCTCTCTTCTGTAGAGATGACCGCTCTGATTGGGGCTGATCCCCCTCGTGGGAACCTTAATGTGCCACGTTCCTGGCTTCAACAAGCCTTGATGACCATGGGTCAGACTCCAAGTCAGTATGGTGTTAATCAGGGTGCTAGACTTTACGCCTTAATTATCTTGAGCTATACCTTTTTGCATAACAAGGATAGCATTAATTTAAATGTCCTGCAATCATTGGAGAATTTGGATGAGATCGGCGAGTTTGACTGTGGAGGTGCAGCTCTTTGTGCTATGTATCAAGAGTTGTGAAGCATTTCCCATGGCACACTTTGCGGCCATGGTGGTACCTTTACTGTGCTCGAGGTGAGTATTATACTCTAGTATTCTGTTATCTAATCTCTGCCTAGTGACTGACAAAATTCTATTTCCTGCAGTACTGGGCTTATGAGCACTTTGACCATAGACAAGGTATTCCTTTATTGATCTTAACCTGAATCTTACTATTCATCTTCTACTGCTTATATTGTAATCCGTTTACAAGTTAGATGGTCACCATTTACCAGGTTCGTAAAGTGGATTCTTGACCGGATCAGGCCTAGCATGGACTTATCCTCTTGTCGACTCTTGCTCTGTTGTGAGTCTTTGAGGATGTTCTACTTGGGAAAAAGGGTGAGGGCACAGGTTACAGGAGAGAGAGTTGTGCCACAGTCCCCTTCGGCAAATATGAGGTATGGGTTGGCTATCCTAGGAAAGGATGGTTGGGCTGTCGGAGTTTCTTGTCTGGATTACTTGTTGCCTGACATGGACTATGATGAGTTCTATGAGGAATCCTTAATGCAAGGCTCACCTCCCTTAAATAGATTACGGGGATCGTCACATTAGGGATCTAGCTCAACGACTTCCTGGGGGCCTCCCTCCAGAGCTGGGAGTTTCATCTCTCTACAGGCTAGTTGGACCTTTAGGTGTTATGGTTGGTCCTTCAAGTTTTGCAGCTGATCCTTCTGGGATTAGTCCTTCAGTGGCTAGTGGCTCAACTCTAGCCCCAGCTCCAGATGCTTCAGTAAGAGGTCTGACTGATCCGGTTCCCTTGCCTACTAGTCTTATCTGCTTGCCAACTCATCTTGATTATGTTTCTTATGATGGCCTATCACGGTGCTATTATCTTCCTGAAGATCGACTGGCCTTCTTCCCTATTATTCTTGAGACTATTACAAAGGTAATTTTTTTTCTGCATAGCTGGTACTTTTAGCCCTTTGTCTGCCTTGTAGTGATTCTCATATATTTTCCTTTCTTCTCCAGGTTCCCATGGAGTTTGTTCGCTATCACTACAATCTCTTGGGCTAATATACATTTGCTATGAGCTCCTTTCTGCATGACAGGGATTCATCAAAGGAGAGTCACGAGGATGAGATGTCCAAGCGAGGATGCCACAGACCCAGGCATGGTCGTTAGTGTTCTACTTTATTAGCTTTTGCTTTTCATGTATACATATACTGAGGATGATGCACTCTTTTGGATGTATGCATGATATTTTGGATATATGCATTATTTATGTTTATGTGACATCTTGGATGTATCATATGTATGACTTATGCATGTTTTGAATGAAATGGGTGCATGGTATGGATGCAGATATTCGACTGAATAGGATTCCATTGGGCTATTCCTTACATTTTTCTCTCATTTTTGCTCTGATTTTGAGAAAAATGAATTATTTTAAGCCTGAAATTTTGAGAAACCGTGGTAAAAACTATTGGAGGACAAATGGCATAAAAAGGCACAAGATGGTGGGGTGGCATAACCGATGTGCCACTGGTCCAGGCAGCACAGTTTTTGTGCTGCCGTCTCAGGCGGCACACTCAGCGTACCGTCGGTATAGTGGCATGACTGGTGTGCCACTGTCTCGAGCGGCACAATCAGCGTGCTGCCAGTAGCGGATCGGGCAGGCAAAATTTTGCCTATTTAAGCAGACATTGTCCGTTTCTTAGTCTGTACCATCGACTTTTGAGCCTCCAAAAGTCATTTTCAATCATATTTTTGCTTTCCATCAATTTTATTATTTTTATTCCTCACAATGGAGCCCTATTTCAGCCATGCAATGTTCTTATGGTGTAAGAACCTTACCAAAGTGGAGAGAATTAACCTGGGAAAGTATAGGGTAAGCGCTATGCCTACCTTAAGAAGCAAAAAAATTGATTGGGAATTTCTGCACACATGCATGCGCTTTTAGGATCCAACTGCCCATGTCTTTAGATTTGGGGCATCTATGGAGGAGATGTGTCCTACATTTGAGGAGTTTTCTATGTTGCTTGGATCTAATCCAGAAGCTATGTTGGCTACTCCTGTTGAGAAAGTAGGATATTTCAACTCTTTTAGGGGATTTTTTGACTTGAGTATAGAGGCTACTAGTCCCATGGTAGTGGATGATTAGGTAGATATGACTGCTGTGCTAGCAAAATTCCATAATCCTAAGGATTTTAAGGATGATAGGTAGTTTCATTTGAGGATGTGGGCTCTATCCTTCTGTCTGACTGCTGGATATATTTTTGTGACCCCTACTAGTTAAGGGGATGCTAGAGTCACTGAGCTGATTCCATAAATGGAGGAAGGGAGATCTATTGCGGCTATAGTGCTGGCTGAGACCATAATGAGTTTGGATAGCTCTTGCACTTCTGATGGGCCATGGTCAATCAGCCCTATTATTCTTCAAGTTGAATTTTGGCTTCTAAATTTCATTTCAACTGCTTTCTGTGTTTGCTTATGCTTATCTTTTTTGCACTTTTTCATATTTGGCTGAGAGATCATCTCCAGATAGTGGGACCTCCCACCAAAGTAGATTATTCTGCTTCCTGGTATAGGACTCAGACCATTGTGATTAAATGAAATTCAGAGAAAGAGTGGACAAACTGGTTGATGGAGCTAGTTTCTGATGACCTGCTATGGAGGTATGAATGGTACAAGATCAGAAGTTTCATGACCATGAGCTTTGGCTACAAGATGGTCTATTTGCTGGGGTTGAGGATGTTGACATTTTACCAAGCTACTAGGGTTATGCACCAAATGGGACATAGTCAGGGTGTGCCCTAGATGGTGCTCTGTTTGAATCTATTCTGATTACTAAAACCATTGCTCAGGCTGTCAGAAATGGATGGGTAAGGGGTTTTCATGCTGTTCACCCTGCTGACCAAGGCGGTAAATCCTTGTAGTATATTGATTAGTGGATAGCCAACTCATGGAAATCAGAGAAGGCTAGAAGGGCTGCTATACTTGAGGAGATAGAGCAATAATCATAATTACTGTTTTAGCTTAGGACAAATTTTGATTATGTCTTTATTTTCTTTTGATGTTCCAAAAAATTAAATGAGTCAAATAAGACATCATTTTTTTGTTATCTCTTTTGTTGCTCTAACTTTTGCCTAAGCTGCCCTTTTCGGGTTTTCAACTTAGCAAGCTTGTTTTCATTTTTTCCTATATGTATTTTTGTGACACAATTAAGAGCCGAGTGAATGTGAAATGAAAATTTTGTTAATGAATTGGACCGAACCCGTAAGGGCTGCCTACATATCTCTTTATAATGATTCATGATTTTTATTCTTTTTTCTCTTTATGGAGAATCAGGTCCACGTAGTTCTTACTTTGAGGAAAAATGTGAATGCTGAGCATGATTTCACAATGATTGCAAATGCTATGCATGAATTACAAGGATGCTTATGCAAAGTATCTCTTGAGTTGATCCAGATTGCATGGGCTAGCAAATTCTATGCCATCCAAGTTTGTCAAGATTGCTGCTCCACCAGATAAGATCTTCTTGATCACAAACGGACCACTCTAGTTAGGTCTGAATTTTCCCCTTGGATCATGAACAGGTGCCCTTATTTCTTTCAAGACAAGGTCACCCTCTTCTAATCCTCTGTCACTAACTCTCTTATCGAAGTGCCTAGCCAGTTTCTGTTGATAACCTTGCATCTGATATAGGGCATCCATCCTCTTTTCATCAATGGCCAAAAGTTAGTTATAGTAGCCTTTCATCCATTCTACTTTGTCCAACTGACTCTCCCTCATAATGCGAGCTGACTTGACTTCTACGTCGATTGGTAGGACGGCTTCCATCCCATACACCAAAGAGTAAGGTGTAGAACTAGTTAGAGTATGTATTGTTATTCTGTATCACCATAAGGCATATGGTCAATGTAGGCGCCAATCCTTATGGTTGTCAGCCATCTTCTGCAATATATTCTTAAGAGTCTTATTTGCGGCTTCAACTGCGCCGTTTGTTTGAGATCTGTACGAAGAAGACTTATGGTGTTTGAATTTTCTCCTTCTTTAATAGCTGAGTAACCTCCTTTTGGAAGTGAGATCCATTATCAGTGATGATCTCAAAAGGGACCCCATACCTACAAGGATGCTGGAACGAATAAACTAGGCTACTCATTTGGAATCCAATATCTAGTAAGGTGCAGCTTCAACCCATTTGGAGAAATAATCAATAGCCACCAGAATGAATTCATGCTTGCCAGAAGACTTTGGGCTTATCTTGCCAATGATTCCAGGCCCCAAGTTGCAAATGGCTAAGGCGTGGTGATAGGAGATAGAGGTACAGGAGGTTTCTTCTGAAGTTTGGCATAGATCTGACACTTATGGCACTTCTGAACATATCTCGCGCAATCTTGATTCATAGTAAGCCAGAAGTAAGCCTGATTCATGATCTTATGGGCTAGAGCAATTTCATTCATGTGTGGACCTTCGTTGCCACCATGCATCCGTTCTATAATCTATTAGGCTTCTATTTTAGTAACACATCTTAGATGGATGTTATCCCAAACCCATGTATAGAGTACTTCTCCATTTGGAATGAAACCCTTGGACAACTGTCTTAAAGTCCTCTTTTCTGTTTTAGAGGCCCTTTCAAGATAGAGTCCATTCTTGATGTAATTGAAGATATACCAAAACCATGGTTTGCTATCAACCGCTTGAATATTCAAATAATGAGTTATGCAACCTAGCTCATGCTTAACTTTAATTGTAACAGGTCTGATTATAAAGCCATCGATTATATCAAGCATTGAGGCTAGTGTTGCCAAAACATTAGCAAATATGTTCTTCATCCTTGGAAGATAATAGAAAGACAGTTCATAGAAATTGGCTGCTAGTTCATTTAGGCGTTTATAGTAAGGAACCAAATGCTCTTCTCTGATCTTCCACTTCCCCAAGGCTTGGGAAACTATCAAATTTGAATCCCCATAAATTTCAAGGCATTTGATTCCAAGCCTTATTGCTACCACCTCGAAGTTTAGTTTGATAGCTATGGGTAGGTTTTCCCCATTTGGTGTGATGAACACAATGCCGGCACCATAACCTTTGTTGTTAGATGCCCCATCAAAGTAGAGCTTCCAAATTTCACTATCAATTGTCAGGATGTCTTCATTAGGAAATTTAGGCTCAACCCAATGATCATCTATCAGAGCTGCAGCTAACTGATCAGCCATTATGCTACCCTTAACTGCTTTTCGTTGTACATATTCCATATCATATATAGCTAATACAGCCATCCACCTTGCCATCTTACTATCAAGAACCGGCTTCTCCATAAGGAATTTCAAAGGGCTCTTGTCAGCAAGAACATGAGCTGTAAAAGAGCAGAGGTAGTGTTGCAGCTTGTTGCATACCCATACCAAAGCAAGACATAGCTTTTCTGTAAAACTGTACTTGAGTTGCGATAACATCCTTTTGCTCAAGTAATAGATGGCATTTTCCTTGCTAGAGTCAGGAGCATTTTGGGCAAGCATTGCCCCCATTGCTTCATTTGTTACTGATAGATAAAGTAACAAAGGCTTTCTAAACCTTGGTGGCTGCAGTGCTAGTGGGTTTAGTAAGTATTGCTTGATCTAGGCAAAAGCTTTCTGACAATCATCATTCCATTACTTGGAGGCTCCTTTTCTGAGTAGCTTAAAGATGGGCCCACATACATCAGCCAACTGATTGATGAATCGACTAATGTATTGTAGTCGTCTAAGGAAACCTTTGATGTCCTTTTCTGTTTTTAGAGGTGGCATTTCCATAATTGCCTTTGATTTAGCAAGGTCTACTTCTATACCCTTCTTGCTGACCATATGGCCTAAGAATACTCTAGATGAGGCTCCGAAGACACATTTAGCAGGATTGAGCTTGAGATTGTACTGGCGAAGTCTAAGGAAGAATCGCCTTAGTGGCTCTGAATGTTCTTCAGCAGTGGTGCCTTTTATTACCATGTCATCCATATAAACTTCAATCTCTTTATGCATCATGTCATGGAAAATGGTAGTTGCCATCCTCTGGTATGTTGCCCTAGCATTTTTAAGCCCAAATGGCATAACCCGGTAGCAATAGGTGCCCCATTTAGTAATAAATATTGTCTTCTCTTTGTCAGGAGGATGAACCATTATCTGATTATACCTTGCAGCCATATCGGTTAAGAAAACCAATTCAGAACTTGCCATGCGATCTACCAATAGATCAATATGAGGCAGGGGAAAATCATCCTCAGGATAGGCTTTATTCGGATCCTTGTAATCCACACACATTCTGACTTTACCATCTTTCTTAGGAACCAGCACAATGTTAGCAAGCTAGGATGGATAGTTGATGGGCTCAATGAAGTTGTGGTCTAATAGCTTGGTAATTTCTTCTTTAATTGGTATAGACCATTCCGTCTTGAGTCTTTTCAATTTCTGTTTGACGGGCTTAGCACTTGGGTAAAATGGGATTTTATGAACTGTTATGCTTGGATCCAACCCTGTCATGTCTTTCGATTGCCATGCAAGATAGTCTTGAAATTCTCTTATCATCTTTTCAATATGATCTCTATTTATGCATGCAAATGCAATGAATGTAATTTTTGGTATGTCATGAGTGCCAACATTAATGGGCTCTTTAATTGCGTCATCTTTTATTTCATTTATTTCATTTTTATTTGATGTCTCATTTAAGTCAGATTTAAAAATTGGAACATTAAAGAAAAATGGAGACACAAAGTCGTAAGAGGAAAGAGTAGACTTTTTATTGAATTCAAATGGGGATATGTCCCAATTTACATCAAACTGAAAAGTTAGACCCTCAAGGTCAATTACATCATTATCAACAGAAGAAATAGAAGAGATAGACTCAGATTTAGAAGATGAGTCTATCTCAGACTAAGACTCTGATTCAGATTGGGACTCTAGTACAAATTCTAGTTCAGATTCTGGTTTGGAAGGATAAAAGGGGCTCTCCTCAAAGGACCAATTTTGCAGCTCGGTCTTGGTGGGCTAGATTAAGGTGGAAGGGTTAGTTTTCTCCTCCTCAATAGTGAGCATGAACACTTCATCAAAAAGACTAGCCTCCATGTTCTCTTCCTAATATTAACTAAGCATATAGATTGGTTCGTAGTCTTCTATCTCGAGCCTGACATCAGAAAAGATTTCAAACCCAGGGATCAATTTTCTGGTAATAGGGCAGACCCAAGGCTCAGGAAAGTTATAGTAAGGAACTGTGTCGCCTTCCTTTATAAAATAGCCATTTAGAGTTTTGAAGTAAGGGTGCATGGGCCAATCATAAACCTCACCTCTTTTAAGGGCAGCTATTCTGTCTTTAGCCCGATTTTCCATTTCTGCAAGATCTTCATCAGTGGGCTCATACCCTAGCCCAAATGGCGGTGTTGCGACTAGATAGTTCAAGAAAGACTTCAAGCCCTGTTGGCTCCATCCCAAACATAAACCAGGAAAGTAATTCATTTTGCGGAGCATGTTAGTAGTAGTAATATTCTCGAAGGGGTCAAAATCAAACGGAATGAATTATTTACCCTCTTCACCCTCAATGTATTGAATGAAGGAGAAACCAGAGAGTGGACAAGTGGATAGGTCAGGCTGAATCTCAAGAATGGGAATAGAGCTTGGGATGTCTGGTCTTCTATGCATGTCCCATTTAATAGTCATGACCCCATTTCTGAAAGGGAACTTGACTTTTTGGTGTAGGGAGGAAGGGATAGCCTTTGCTTAATGCATCTAGGGCCTTCCAAGTAATAAATTAAAATATGAAGGTACATCAATTACTTGAAAAGGCATGGTGAAAGATGTCAGCCCAATAGTCACATCTATGATAGCCAACCCGAGGACCTCTCTCTTAGTATTGTCATATGCCCTTACTATCTGATCTAAAAGGGTAAAATCAGTAACCTCCAGTCCTAAGCAGCTTGCTACTTTCAGAGGGCATACATTTAAGGCTGAACCATTATCAATCAGAACCATTGGCACAGTCTTTCCCCGAGTTACCACTGTAATGTAAAGGACATTATTGTGGCTAGATTCTCCTTCTAGAATGTCAGTTTCTCCAAAAGTGATGGACACCCCTTTAGCAGTAAAGGTAATAGAAGCAACAAGGTTTTCAGGTGTGATATCAATTGGAGCCTGGCACTAATTCAATGCCTTACAAAGAGCTTGGCGGTGAGGATATGAGGACTGGATCAAACTCCAAATTGAGATATTGGCTTGTGTTTTCTTGAGTTATTTGAGAATGGGATCTTCATCTGGTTTAAGAATCCCTTTCAATTTGTTGACAAGTGTAGGAATGGGTTGAATAGGTTGAGTGTTTGGGCTCAGTTGGCTCTTGATGACTCTACCACTTCTAGTGATGGCATCAATTTCCTTAACTAGGTTAGTGAGGTCCAGGACATAGCAATAATAAGGATTTAACTCAATTAAGGAGACAGGGTCAACTCCTTCATGATTATTTATGGTATTGACTGTATGGTTGGGTAAAGGGTTGGTATTGATATTGGGTCGGGCTTTTGGTGGTATTAGGTTATTGGAATCAATAAGGTCCTGAATTCTGTGTTTAAGGACCTTGCACGCATCTATTTTGTGCCCAGGTCCTTGATGATAATCACACCTCTCATTTGGGTTATAATTTTTTGGCAGTGGATTAGGGACCGGTTTTGGCTTAAGAGGCTTCACCATGTTTCCCTCAAGCAGCTTCTTTAGGATAATACTCATAGGCACACCCCCTAGATCAGAAAACTATATCCTTTCAATCTTGATAGGCTTTTTGATAGTCAGAGCATTAACTTCCCTCCCATTCTGATCGTTGAGGAAGTCACATTACCCTGATGAGTTGGCTTTTTATACCTTGACCCTAATGCGGTCTGTTCTTTAATCTGACCATTCTAAAATCAAGTCTTCAATTTTTGAAGCAGTAGCAATAAGGGCTCTGAAGGAAGGCAAGTATTGAGTCTGTAGCCTTTCTTGGTAAACTGGCAAAAGAATCTTGACAATTATGTCAATTTGTTCATTTTTAAGAGGCCAATTTACCATATGAGAAACCTTTTTCCTCCACCTTATAAGGAACAAAGAGAAGGATTCCTTTGCATACTGCTTGGTGGTCTCAAAGTCTTTTCTTGTTACATCAACCTCGATGTTGTAATAATACCGTTGGACAAAGATATTGCAGATGTCATCCCAGGTCCATTTTTTGGTGACATCCAAGTCTACAAACCATTTCACAGTTGTACTAGTTAGTGACTATTGAAATAATTGGGCTAGTAGTTCTTTATCCATACCCAATGGATGCATGGCTCCCACATATACTTTAAGGTGGGTTTTAGGACAGGTAGTCCCGTCAAACTTGTCAAACTCAGGCATCCTGAATTTGGGAGGAACTCTTGCATTAGGGAACAAGCTTAAGGACCCCATATCAACCATATCCTCTTTCTTTTTCATACCTAACAACATCTTCTCCATGTGTTCCATTTTTTCCATGCAGGCCTTTATTTCAGGATTAACTTCTTTCCCTTAGAAAGGATCCACGGGTTGGGAAGTGAAAGCAGAGGTGAGATTTGTTGGTGAGTTATTTTTAAGGAACTCGAGTGACAGGATAAGCAATGGTGGACTGATGTCGGTGTTTGCAGGTTCTTTGTCTCTAGATTCAACTTTGGAAGTGGATCCATAGACAGGATAAAAGGCAAGTTTTGGGTCAACTTTGAATGATTTTAGGTCAGTTAGGTTTTGAGCCAGGGAGGTCTATTCCAACATGGTATGGACATCCTCTATGATAGCCCTCCTTTGGGCTTTGAGCATGTCTTGGAAAAGGGCCTCTTGCCTCTTCATCATGGTTTCTTAGTATTCCGAGAGCTTGGTAAGATGCTCATCAAAGATCTCATCAGCTTTGGTGGTAGTGGTCTCATCTCTAGCAACAGACATCTTGTCAACCTTTGGATAGAGAGATAAAGCTGGGTCAATTTCTAGCTTTGGTATGGAACAAAGATCACGGAATATATCAGCTTTTGATGGGGACCATAAGTTAACATGGGTTTATGATTGGGACTAGTAGTGTTTGAGTGAGATTAAAACTCTCTAAATTTGTAAGGTTTATGCATGCATGCATGTATGCATGAATGAAAAGATTTCATGATAATAATATATCAAGTTCAGTATTATGGTACATAAAATCCTAAAGGAAGGTTCTATGAGTCATTACATGAAAGGGTTAGGGTTGTTTAAAGGGAACCCATCACACTAGAGATGCAATATACATAACCACATGTGAGACAAGGAGCCTCGCGTGGGTCCAATGGTACTTGCATACTCGTTACACCTCTGAAAGGATTAGAGGATACATCATGGGCTAATGATTTCACTATCAGTAAGCAGACCTAAGGAAGGTTGCCTACTCGATGTTACTTTCTATCCTTTGTTTTCCTAGAAGCTAGACTTTTGTTGACTAGGAGTCCGATGTAGTAATGCATGACAAAGTTATTTTATATATAAAGCCAAACTCGGTATTTTACCAAAAGTAATCCATTTTATCTTTTATTTGAAAAAGATTTTAAGTCCCTAGCGGAGTCGCTAACTGTGAGGCATTGCCTGAGCACCGGTCTGATCCGCCGAGGAATCGAAATGTTCTTTGAGAGAAACTGTCACATCCCAACCTTAGAGATATGACGGTCCTAGAACACGGGGAGACATAAGGTCACCCACGCCTATAGAACCCATTTACATATAAATAAATCATACTTAGGATCTTACCAAACCTATTACATCAACTCATTTAAAACATTTAGATGAATGCTTACCAAATTGCGGAAGACTTAAAATAAATCATTACATATAAAATCCATAAGGAAAATAATATATATCAATAAGTATCAATCAACATTCTCGGAGCATCTAATGACAAGACTTCATAAAAATAGTATTATTGATAACTCGGACAAGGAATTCCCCAAGCAAAGTAGAATGCTTAAGCCATCACCTTACCTCCTCACATTTGCTCACCTGGAACCACACAAGGAAAAAGGGGTGAGATAGATGATCTCAATGAGTAAATGAAAAGGCACATACATTATCACATATTCCTTTAAAAAGGAAACCCATAGCTTATACACATAGTTCATGATTTATAATTCATGAATCAGGTTGCAATTTAGCAAGGGTTCAATTTGGCAAGTTTGCAGAAATCACACTTATAACACATAGTGAGTGAAGGCTATTGCTCTATCACTCAAACACATTAAGGAGAGGTGGCCTTATACCAAATTCCAACTCCTATCAAGTAGAAGGCGTGAAGCTGGTCAGGCCCCATGGCTAGAATCACCCTTCTAGCTAAGGTGGATACACTACCCCTATCTATCGGGTTAAGACCATGTGCACAGCTTTCGATGATTACCCACATTGGCATGAGGATTCTGCGTAAAGGGTAAAGGTACCATAGCTAGAGCTAATGGTAATCATAATTAACAATATCACATAAGGCAACAATAACATGTATTTCAATAACAATAGTGGTTTAGCTTTTAAGCAATGATACAATGATAGTGTAGTTCCAGAAAGAATGCAAGTTAGGGTGTTAATCACAAGAAATTCTCATTGGATAAACAAAATAGTTTTGGACCAAATGTCCCTTGGCAACCCAAGCTTGACAAAGAAATCATATAATAATATTTAGAATAGAAAGAACTTGGGTTTCAAAGATCACAAGGCTCACGTAACAATATATCACATTAGTAACATAACTAAATGTTACTTGCACTTATAACATGAATGAGGCATTTGCCCACACTCGAATAATGAATACGATGTTTACTCATCTTAGGGTTCCTTTGCTCCTAGTACACAAAGTCCCTTTCGCACTTCTAAAGCTCCTCAAACTCTAACATAATATTTGATTTAATACTTAGTATTTATTTGCTCATGATGCTCCTATCCCATAACTACCCATGCATATATAGCATACACATTAGAGTTCACATATAGGTGTACTCATCACTTGCACATAGCACGTTGACTTTAAAAGTCTTGCATACTTAGGCCTTATAGCCTCACATGAAAATACATTGCAATTATATCAATACCTTTTTAAGGTCATCACCATATTATTACCTCAATACCCATTTCACTTTAACAATTATCTTAGTTCACTTCACACTTCCATACATGTCAACTCAATAATAAACCTTTCACGCATCATGCTTAACTCTTATGATCCCTTTCACTTCATTAACTCATAATCATATGTTCATCATAACATCTAGTTCCATATTTCCCAATCACATTTGCATTCTAATCACAATATAAGGTTTAGATAACTTAAGTATACCTTAAGTATACCAAAACGCATTTAAGCTTATTTAGGATCATACCTTCAACTAACATGAAATTTAATCATTTATTATACATACATACATGTCAACAATCATCAAAACACATCACATAAAATTTATAATCATTGGGACAAAATTGTTCATGTAGGCCGAATGCATCATTAAGGTAAAAACCAAATTCTTCTTCTTTTTGTACTTTCTGTCTATTTCAGAAATATGTAAAAACATGGTTTGAATCAAGATTTTTCATATAAAAGCAACAAAAATCATTTTAGAATTTAAATCCATATGAATTGGCCACTATTGGTGTTATTTATACACAAAAATTCAACTTTTGAATCATAGAGCACAAAACCATAAGTTTTCTTATTTTTGGTATTTTTCGGTCATTTCAGAAATATGTAAACAGGTTGTTTAAACCATTATTTTTCATTCAACCATAGAAAATATCAGTTTAGAACACATCTCTTCATGAATCAGCAACCATAGGTAGGGTTTATACAAAAAAATTCCAAGTTCAAAGGCTTAGGTGAAAAATCATGAGCTTCCGCGCTTTCCGCGCATTTTGTTCATTTCAACGATAAACAAACACATGATTTAAATCATTATTTTTCATCTAAACAAAACAAATATCATATTAGAATACTTATTCATATAAATCAGTAGCCATATGATTATGCAAGAATAAAATTTTCCAACTTCCAAATTCTAACACGAAAACCTTGAATTCCTTTGTTTTTTGAAACTTTTTAGTCATCGCAAAAATATGCAGAAATATTATTTAATCCAATATTTTCCATCAAAATAAATCAAAAATCAATTTAGAAATCAACCATGCATGAATGCGCGCCACCCCCCCCCCCCCCCCCCAATGATGTTTATGCATAAAAATTGTGATTTTAAGTTATAGAATTCACCTTTGGAGAAATTTTGCGGAAAGAATCGTGTTTTCGGTAGAAAATAAGTTTTCTCTCCTAAAAACTCACCCAAACAAAATTAAATCTATAAAAATCAATAATCAAATAGTTCAAAATGATTTTTTCATAATTTATTTCATTGAAATCAGTTTAGAAATCAAAAGAGAATAAAAACTTACGATTACAGTCACGAAATCGCAAAATGGAAAGGTGTTTTCAATATTTCGGTAGAGAGAAATATTTTGAGAGAATTTTCTACCAAGATACAGAAAGAGTAAGAGAATGGCTGCTGGAAATCTTGGTTTGGCCGAAATTTAGAATATATATTAGGGTTGGAGTGGAATTTCCACTAATACCCTTAATGAATTAGGTTATGAGGATTTTTGTGTAGTGGTTTTTTGGGTATTTAGGCTTTTCTTTAAATTTTCTGCTGAATAAGAATTAAAATAAAAGGAATATTTTTCTTATTAATTCTGGAACATTTCCCCCAAAAATATTTATTTAAAAATATTTTAAAAATACCCATAAAATTATTTTATGCTTAAAAATTGTCTTATGCATGAAAATTCATTTTATTTAAAATAAATTCTTTTATGCAAATGCACTTCATGTAAATCATTTATTTCATAATAGCAACTCATATTATGCATATTAAAATTAATTTAATATGCGACATACTCATCAATCACTTAAACACAAATTTCCACACAAGCACACACTTAACCTTAATAGTTCTAAATCAAGCAATTTATCACGAAAATTCCTAGGGTGGGTGTGGGTTGTTACAGAAACTCCATGTTTGGAACTCACTGTGAGTTCAGAAAATTGATTTTTGTATTTTGAAAGTTGAAAAAT
Organism: Reutealis trisperma; assembly: GCA_947687605.1. Lineage (NCBI taxonomy): Eukaryota > Viridiplantae > Streptophyta > Magnoliopsida > Malpighiales > Euphorbiaceae > Reutealis > Reutealis trisperma. The sequence goes on along the minus strand of CANTUT010000274.1, from coordinate 141,782 downwards.
GAGTCGCCACTTCAATTTACTTATTTTAATTGGAAAAATTAAAAAAAAAACCCAAATTGATTGACTCCAAAAATGATTTGATTTTGTACCAATGGAAAATGCATCAATCCACAAGTGATCAAGGAGGGCTCGGGGATCAGGTTTTGGTAATTACACAATTGAGAAAAAATATATTTTTCTTTAGTTTGGCTAAAATTGCAAAATAACTCTTAAAAAGGAATTTTCATGTATGCATGAACAGGAATATAATGATAAATGAAACAAATATATATGATGAGATGGAATGACAATTGTAAATAAATAGGCAAGATAAATCCTACTTAATTATTACAATATTAAAACAATTGAAATAAAGAGGATCTTTCCTCTAGCCCTTATGGGTACTAGGAAAAGCACACATTCCCCAACTAAACTAATATAAGATCATAAATAAAAGATTAATATAAATAAATCAAAATAAAAAGAAAAAAATATTGATAAAAAGATTTTGGAGTTGATGCCCTTCAGAATGGCAGCCCGCGTATCCTATCAAATAGGAATCAAACCGCACGCAGTTCTTCCTTCTTGCGAAGGAAGGGTTCTAAAAAAAGTGTTGGTTTGTTTATTAATTTAATTTTGATTCTTAAATTAATAAATTTTAGATCTATTTTGTTTTAGACCTAAATAGAATTCTAGATCTGAGTTTAGAATTTTTAGAATGGAAAAGGGGATTATACCTTTGCTTTCCTTGATTTTTCAGATGAATGGAATGATCTTGCTCCGAATCTCAACTCCATCTTGAATTCAAAAGACTTGGAATCTAAATCTAAAAGCAACAAGTATATCAATATCAGAGAGAATTTTTTCCTTGGAATGTGTGTCAAATGAACCTGAATGAGGCCCTATTTATAGAGCTGTTGAGGGGGGTGCCAGCGGTAGAGACGACAGCATCACCATGTCGCCAGCGGCATGGGCGACATACTAGGTGTCTGATAGCACGTTGAGCATTCCACATTACCGCCGACACGAATTTCGTGCCGCCAATGAGAGGGCACGGCAGGCGTGCCACACAAAGCGGCTATGTGCCTTTTGCATACTGGCCGGTTGGTTCAACCTGTTTCCTGCTTTCTCGTCCGTTTCGGGTCTGTTTTAGTTTCAATTCAAGCTTGGTTTGATCCCATAGGTTCATAACTGAAAGACAATTGACTGGAGGTATAATTTTGAGGGTTCACACCATATGCAAAGCTCATGATCCAAATATCCTTGATTGATTTATAGGAAAATTCATACAAACTTATTTTCTTCTTGAATGATCCATCAATCATGCATAATGGTTGTATTGCATGCTTTTGTAAGCTATCTTGATAGAAATGACAATCTTGAAGAATCTTCTTGTAGTCTTTATCATGCATGTATTTGATAGCTTCTTACAAGGCATATGGATTCTCATCATTCCCTCCCTCTTCAGGATGATTTGTCCTCAAATCTTTACTGAAGTATATGAAAGTAGGGAATGCATTGCTTTTATCACCTCTTTTATTCTATGACAATCCTTTTTTAAAATCCTAAAAAAGAGAAACAAAACTAAACAAAGAAAATTCAAGATTGCTAGTGTTAGGAAACAAAACATTCTTGACACTTTCTTTTTTAACTATGTTCACTTGTTTTCTCTCTTCACTTTCAATCATTTTATTTGAACTTTTTAATATTTTTTTTCTCTCATTTGAAAGCTTTTTAGTTTCTTCCTCACTTATGAGTTCTTTCTTTCCACATTCACTCTTTTTCTTTTCAATCTCACACTCTTTCTTTATACACTCTTTTTCTTTTTCTTTTATTTCGCTATTTACAATAAAGTTAGATTTGTGTATAACAACTTCTTAAGAAGGATCATATGTTGGAATTTCTTCATGAATAACTTCTTCACCCTTTAATAAGGACTCTTTATTTGTATACTTCAAAGGTATTAAGTTATCTTCATGAGCAACTTCCATAGTTTCATTTTGCACATAGCTTTCCTCTTTTTTGGAACTCTCATCACCTTCATTCTCCCTTTTTGACACACTTGATTCTGTCACTACAAGCTCAACATCACCATTTTGTCTTTGATGTTCTTCCTCTCATTTTCTTTGTATCTTCACTCAATCATCATATAATTCTTTTTAAGAAAGAGGAACAAGTGTAGTATGCTTGCCATCCTTTAATAAAACTTTGTTATGATTAGTAGGTTTGATATGTTTTGCTTGATTAACACGTATCCATAGCTTTCCAAACAAAACATGTGTGATGTTCATTAGTATAACATCACACCAAACTTCACTTTTATACCTTCCCAAAGAGAATGAAACTAAAACTTCCTCTTTAATCTTGACATATTTATTCATTAAATACAATAAGTGTTGCATTGGATGTTTTCTAGTGGGCAACTTTAATTTCTCAACTAGCTAAAGGCTAGCAAAATTGACAATACTCACTCTATAAATGATCATATGGCATACCCTATCTTGGATGTGACATCTTGTATGAACAACATCATTACATTCTTCATCCTTCAATATCCTCATACATACTTCTTACCTAATAGCCATTAATTCTTTTTGAAATTCTTGATCAAACATTCATTGTAAAAAACCTAAAAAGAATGTTAGTAAAATAAAATAATACCTCATTTTACTCCCTCACACGTTTCACTCAAGTATTGCCACTCAATCACTTGTGTTTCACTCAATTTGTTATGGCTTGTCTCTTTATAAGCTCACACTTATCCTTCCACTGAAGTATCTTGCCAAGATTAATTGCAAAAATCAAATTAATGCAATCTATACTAAATTACAATGAAAATAATCCAAGGTTGAAAGACTCAATGAAACAAGAAAACTAGAAATCCTAATGATACTAGGAAAACAAGAATCCTAATTGGACTAGGAAACAAAAATAGAAATTGACTTAGAAAAGAAAAATTAAAATCCTAATTGAAATTGGAAAACAAAAGTTGAAATCCTGATAAGACTAGGGAAACAATATAGGAATTCTAATTAGGTTAGGAAACCTGATTAAACACGAACAAGGACTCAAATTAATAAAATAAAAAAGGAAACAAAAATGAATAAGGAGATAATTAGCAAGAAATCAGAATGAAAATAGGATTGGAAAAGTCAAACCAAAATTTGGAAGGAGTATGAAACCAATCCTAGCTTGTTTTGGAAGGATACTTAAACTTGGTCAAATTCCTTGTAGAATGTTGAAATGAATGATTCTCCTTATACAATCTTAAAAATTAGCTTCTTTTCTTGCCCTCTTCACTCTAAAAGCTAAATAACTTCTATAAATGCCTCAAAAATTCAGATTTACACACTTTTTGCTTCTTCTCTTTTTTTTTTTTTTGGATGAATTTCTTCTTTTTTCTTCTTTTGATTCCTTTTTGTCTTTTTTTTTTTAATTTCAGTAATTTTAATAAGGACAAACACTGAAGATTAATGAGATAAATTGAAGATCAAATATAGAAATCCAAACCGAATTGAAGTTGACAATTAAGGACCTAGTTCCTTACTTCTTAACTTCTTGAACTTGAATGATTGCAATATGTAAGAACTTCCAACACTTATTTTTGATGAAATATAAAGAATAGTAAGGAACAACAATAATACGAAAAAATAGAAAACAAAGACAAACCAAAGAAGATGATTTAGGAATTTTTTTTTAGACCTAAAACAATAGGAAACATAATTAACAATGTGAAAATAAAGGAATTTAATGAAAACAAAAAACAAACAAAAATAACAAATGAAAATGGAAAAAACAAACACTACAAAAATCCAGTCATTTACCAATGGAAAAATCCATCATAACCATTAAAAATATGTCAATAAATGAATTTACTGATGGATTAGGGAAGGACAAAATCTATTGGTAAAACGATGGTTATTAATTAGTCAGCGATGGATAAAACAATCCATCAGTAAATTTACTGACAGAATTCGGTCAGTATTTCATGAAAAAATGGTCAGTAATTTCATTAGAAAAAGATCTCAAATAATCATAGTCTATCACTAATCCATTAGTAAATATAAAAAATTCGTTAGTAATTGGTTAGTAAGCCATTATTAAAATATAATTAATAATATAATTGATCAGTAATCCGTTAGTAATTTCTAGTAAAAAATAATATTTTAACATGACTGTTAGTAATCCATTAGTAAAATATGTTTAAAAAAATAATATCTTATGAGAAACGATCATTAATCCGTCAGTAATTTTTAAAAAAATAAATTAATAATGATTTCCATCAATAATCCGTCAGTAAAATATTTAATAAATTAATTTTATAAAATATATATTAATCAAAAAATTATAAATATATATATATATATATATATATATATATATATATATATATATATATATATATATATATATATGTATATATATATATATGTATATATATATATATATATATATATATATATAATATGAATATCAAAATTTGGATTTATATAATGTAATATTATTTACAAAGAATATAATATACTATACACCATATAAATATTACAAATAACTAAACTAAAAATATAAAAAAACTAGTCATGCTCCTGAGCATTGTTATCCTCCTCGTGGCCCTACTGATGATATTGGCCATGCTCTAGATCTACTATATATGCATCAACAGTAGCAATAGCAGCATCTCCAGCTAAAGTACGCTAAGAAGAAGTAGAAGCTAGTGGTGGAACAAGTGGAGGAGCAACACCACCAGTAAAGTACCGTGAGAAGAACTGTTGCATCTATAGCTTGACCTGTTGGCGGACCTACTCTTGGACTGTCCATTGCATCTTATGCTACATTTTCTCTCGCATTTGAGCTACTCGCCTATCGATCTTTTGGTGCATATGCTAAGTTATAGGTGGCAGTGGCAATGGTAGAGCGGAGGAAGAACTAGCTCTGGGATGTTCGAATGAGCAAGCCATCAAACCTATCTTGTAGACTCATCCCTTTTCTTAGCCCCCAGTAGCTCTAAAGTATAGCTCAAACTCATCTACTTGAGCTGGCTAGTGGATCTAGGAGCTGGCTGTGACATTTGCTCGCGGAGATTTCTGAGATCCTCCTATTTTTTATACAATAATAGTTAGCATTTAAGATTTTTAATTTACTTTAATAGGAAAATTGCTAATTAAAACTTACATGAATCCACTAGGAGTGCTGATTGACAAAGGTCTATTGGTCTTCCTTCCTCGTGTGGATGTGCACGAAGATCTTGTTAGAAGTAGGTCTCAACCAAGGTCATTTCTCTATTAAAAATTAAAAGTATGATCACAAAATTAGCAAATAAAAAAAATTATGAAATAAATAACTTAAAAAAAATAAATTTTTAAAGTTTGTATGAAAATTTTTTAATGACTTAATTACTTATTATAAAAAAAAAAATTGACATCTTACCAATTTTCTAGCATGCTTCACCGTATGAATAGACCCTCCAGTATGCTTAGACGGTCCACTTGCTGGGTTGCCTTTATCTGACTTTCTATTCAGCGATGCCTTTTGGGATAACTGCTTATGCTCTAGAGAATTCCGGTGTTTCTCCCAAGTCTCATGAGGAATCCATATATCTTTTTTCCCCTTCCTCTTGACGTCATAGAGAAAGTTCTTATACCAAATTGCAACCTTATTAAAGAAGGTTGTTTTCACCATCTCTGATATAGTGAGGTTCCAATAGTAGTACTTCTGAAAAAAAAAAAAAAAAAAGCAAAAGTACAAGTTAGTATATAAATAATAATTAATAAATAAAATTCAAAATTAATTTATTAATAGCATGTATCTATTTAATACATACTACTAATAAATTATTATATTTTATTATATATTATTACAGTTTATTATACTTATTACCTTTTAATATAATATTATATATAACATATATTTTATTATGTATTATTATTATATTTATTATTTTAGAATATATATATATATATATATATATATATATATATATATATATATATATATATATATATATATATATATATATATATATATATATATATATATATATGTCCTATATATTTCTATTATATCTAATATAAATATAAATGTAATTTTGAATTCTATATAATAAGTTATTCATTACCTAAAACTGCTTCTAGAAGAACTCTTTCATCTCCTAAGGCACTAATTTCCAACACGTGCCTTTGGGTTTTGGCTGGTTCTTGAATATCTTGTAAATCATTTGCATCGACTCTAGCGGATACATTCTGCAATTAAAATGCTTAAATGTTAGTTAAACAAAAAGTTAGAGATTATAAATTAAGAATTACCTTAAGAAATATAATACTTACACATTTCTCACTAGCAAGAGATGCTGCCTACACCCTGGATCTGGTAGCAGGACTAGTGGGGCTATGGATAGAGCTGTTACAATGGTAAGAGCAGCTGCAGAGGTAATGGCGGTAGGTGTAAAAAATGAAGGATGGGTAGATGGAGAAATGGGTGAAGGAACAGTGGATGGAGGGGTAACAAAAGAAGCAATGGTAAATGGAGGGGTAACTGAAGAAGGGACAGTGGATGGAGGGGTAATAAAAGAAATAGTAAGGGGTAATAGAAGAAATAGTAGATGGAGGGGTAACAAAAGCAATAGTGGATAGAGGGGTAACAGAAGGAATAGTAGATGGAGGTGTAACAAAAGAAGGGATAGTGGATGGAGGGGTAACAGAAGAAGGCATAATGGATGGAGGGAAAATGGAAGAAGGAATAATGGAAGGTGATGAAAGTATAGGACTGGTGGATGGAGCAGTAGATGTAGGAGGAGGAGAGGATAAAAGGATATGTGTAGTGATGGTCGAAAGGGTGAATGTGGGAGGCATAGAAGGAGAGATAGATGTTAAAGAAGAAAGTATCGTGGGAAGTGATGCATTAGTGGTGGGAAGATCACCAGTAGTTGCAGGCCCTCCCTGAGAGCGACGCCATTTTTGGGATGTCAATGTACTACTATCAGAAGTATCTTTAAGAGGTGGTACATGTCTCGAAATCCACATCTATAAATTTTTTTCCAAATAACAATTGCAACATCACAACATAAGAACATATAATCAAAACTAACAAAATAAATTCACGAGATAAATGCAAAATATTTTTGAATATGATACAAATTCCTAAATGCATTATACTTTTTTCCATTTTTTACCATATCATAATTTTATACATATATATTATTCCTTAATAATAAAGATATTAATACTGTATTAGATATTTTTTATATCATTTATAAAAAATTTTAATTCAAATTATTCTTAATCATTTTAATTTTGAATATTTAAATTTTAATTATTTGTTAGCATTAATTAAAAATGATATTTTTTTATATCATTTTTAAAATCTTATGAAATGTATGAGTTATAACATGATTTTATGTGAGCCTATGAAGGCTAAGTGTGCAAGACTTTAAAAGTCAAAATGTTATGTGCAAGTGATGAGTGCACTTCTAAGTGCAACTCTAAGTTCATGTGAATGTTATATGTGCATGGGGTAGTTATGGGATAGGATAGCATGATGACTAAGCAAATGCTAAGTATTGAATTAAATATTATACTAGTAGTAGAAGTTCAAAGGGCTACAAGTACTAGGAGCAAAGGAACCACAAGGTGAGTAAATATTATGTTCAAGTTACAAGTACAAGTTATCAAGTTATGTGAACCATTGAGATTCTTGAAACCCAAGTTGCCTTTTATCCTAAATTATAAATTATATGAATTCTTCTTTAAGCTTGGGTTACCAAAAGACAATTGGTCCAAAATTATAAATGTTTATTCAATGATAAGAAAGAACCTTTGTAATTATTATCTTACCTTACTTTCTTTCTGGAACTACACTGTTATTTATCTTTTGTTTAATAAGCTAAATGCTATTGCTATTATCATGTGATTGCATTCTTCAATGCTATTATTATAAGTAATTACCATTAGCTCTAGCTATGGTATCTATGAATTCTTTATGCAAAAATTCTCGTGCCAATACAGGTAATTAATCATTAGTACCTACGCACATAGTCTTAACCCGATGGACAAGGATAGTGTATCCACCTCAACTGGAAGGGGCAGTTCTAACTATGAAGCCTGATCAGTTTCATGACTCTTTACAAGTTATAAGTTGGGAGTTAGAATTTGGTATGATGCCACGTCTCCCTTAAGTGAATAGCTTATAAGCTGTCAACTCTATAAGTTATAAGTTTATAAGATGATTTTTGCGAACCTTGCTAAATTACAAATGATGAATTTATGAATTATGAACCCTAAAATATGTGTTACTGTTCAAGTTGTGTTGTTTACTCATTGAGATCATCTATCTCATCTCCTTTTTCCTTGTGTGGTTCCAAGTGAGCAATTTTAGGAGGTAAGGTATTAGCTCAAGCAACCTACTCTGCTTGGAAGATTTCCTTGTGTGAGTCTTTTAGTATACTAAGATATAGAGAGTCTCTTAGTTGCTTTGGGAGTCTTATTTTGGAACATTATGTTTGATGATTTATTTTAGAGCTTTTAAAATGTTATTTTATTTTGGATTGTGTTTAAAGTATATTTTAACTATTCTTCTGCAACTTAAGATTTTTCTTATAATTGCTTCAATTAAGTTAATGCATAAGGTTTGGTACGATCTTAGGCAATGTTATTATATGCATAAGTGGGTTCTACGAATGTGGGTGACCTTATGTCTCCCCATGTTCTAGGACCATCATATCTCTAAAATTGAGATGTGACAAAGTTGGTATCAAAGCCTAGTTTTTAATTCTAGTTTAGACTTTGTTTGTTTATTGGGCTGATTAAGTATAATCCTAGTCATGTCACATATAGTCTATAGTACTCCTTATTATTATTTGTGTGCCTTATGATTCTTTTACCAGATGATCAAGAAAATTACCCCTGCTAAAGGGCCCCGACCTTAGAGCACCTCGCGTGACCTATAAGAGGACTTGACTGGAGATGTTCAAGAAAGTCGTGCCTATGATATGCCCTAAGAGAGAGAAGACCCCTGATGAGGAGGAGGATCCTGAGAGTGCCTAGATTATGATTGGGTTCATAATAAGATTTAGAAGTTGGAAGAAGACTACCTAGATTTAGCAAAGGAAAATCAAAGTCTGAGGTCTTTAGTACAAACCTTGAGAGAGGATATTGAGCAGATTAGGGCTGGGATTACTGAGCAGAAGATAGATTACTCATCATAGAGATCCTTGTCTTTGACTGGTTGCCAAAGGGATAGAGATCTCCTTTATTACCAATGTGGCAGTAGTGGTCATATAGCTCTCGAGTGCTCTTCCATTGATTGTTCACCTACTCAACCTTGAAGGCTACCCAATGACTGCCTTGGTAAAGGACACATGAGGGCTAAAGTAAGTAGTTGGTAATGATTGGCATAATAGTATGGGACGTTATATGATGTGAATGATATTCCTTTTCATTACTTAGCTACTTAGTATGGATTGATTTCTTTTATTGCCTATGACATGATTGACTTTTATATGGTAGGGAAGCACCTGATGCTATAAGTTACAGGTTATATGATCATGATACATGATACATGCCATGATATGTGATATATTCTATGTGATATATGCTAGGATATGTGATATATGACATGTGCCTTATGATGTGATATGAGGAGTACTTATGTTAAATGTAGGGTAAGTAGGATAATTTGATAATTAGGTTAAGTGGATTAGAAAGAGAACTTGACTAAGTTTTGATCTAATTTAGATTAATGATTGATAGGTATAATGTTATGATGTATGAAATGCTTACATGTTACAATGGTTTAATATATGAATTATATGGAGTTATCAAATGATAATTGTGATTGATGCCATAAGAAGAGAAATGTTATTTAGTAAAGATTAGTAGGAGAATGAAATAAATCAGTTACATTATATATACATAACTATACAGTATGAAGTAAGTGAAGTATATTAAGGAATTTGTGGCTTAGATGCTACTATATAGACTAGAACAATAAGAAAACTAGGGATTTCTTTGTCACTTATGTAAATATCAAGTGTAGTCAAAGGAAGAATATTAATCTAGTGTGATTTAAAAGAAGAAGGTATTATTCTCATTTAAACCTCTAGTGCAAAAAGCTTGATAGCTTCTGGTGCCACGCACTCTTTGTCTCTCCATGTTTTGCTAAGAGTCTCGATAAAGATAAGAAATTAATTAATGAACCCTTAGTAGTGTCGACTCCTTTAGGAGAAATAATGGGAGAGATAATGGAAATAAAGTATGTGTTTAAGGACTATGAGGTAGACATTGATGGACAAAAACTTCCTGTGGAGTTGTTAGAACTTGATGTATTAGAATTTGATGTGATCTTAGGAATGGATTGACTATATGAGCATGGAGCTCATATTGACTATAAAGAGAAGATAGTGGAGTATCAAACTAAGGATGGGGAAGAGCTTAAGTATCAAGTAGATAGGATTGAGAACCCTCCAAATGTAATATCAGCCTTAGGACTGAGAAGGATGTTAAGGAAAGGGTGCCAGGCATATCTAGCTCACATAGTTGATACTGATAAAGAGGCCGCTGTGTGAGGCAATAGCATGCTAGTGGTGGATGAATTCATGGACGACTTTCCTAAGAATCTATTTGGGATACTATCGGATTGTGAGATTGAGTTCAGCATCGAGTTGCTATCGGGTACACAACTGTAACGACCCACATCTACCTTAGGAGTTTTCGTGACAAATTGCTTGAATTTAGAGTTGTTGCAAAAAAATATGTGATTTTATGGAAATTCATGTATGATGTGATTTATGAGTATGTGGAATATTAAATTAATTGAAATATACATAAAATGAGTTATCATTGTTAAATAAAAGATTTATATGAAGTGCATTAGCATAAAATAATTTATTTTACATAAAATGGATTTTCGTGCAAAAAGGCAATTTTTAAGCATAAAATAATTTTATGAGTATTTTTAAAATAAATATTTTGGAGGGAATTTTAATGAAAATAATAAGAAAAAAAATTTTATTTTTAATTTCCTATAATCAGCCCATAAATTAAATAAAAAGCCCAAATACCCAAAAAGCCCACTACACCAAAACACTTATAACTTAGCTCATTAAGGGTAATATTGGAAATTGCACAAAACCCTACATATATTATTGAAAAATTTGCCCACCCCTCCATTCCAGCAGCCAGCATTATGTTACTTCATTATTTTGGTAGAAAAATTCTCTTAAAAATAGTCTTTCAACCAAAATTCACAAAACACCTTCAAACTTTGTGATTTTGCAACCGTTTCATAAGTTTTTCCTTTCCTTTCAATTTGCTATTTGATTTTTATGAAACTAATCATGGAAAAATTATTTTAAACTAAATATTTACTGATTTTTATTGAGTAAATTTGGCTTAGGTGAATTCTTGAGAGAAAAATCAATTTTTCTACCAAGAACACCTATCCTTCAACGCGATTTCTCCAAAGGTGAATCCCATAACTCAAAATTGAAATTTTCATGCATAAAAACTACTAGGGAGGGGGGGGATTCCTGCATATTTTTTTTAAATGGATTTTTGATGTGATTAGATGAAAAATGTCAAATTAGAACATATTTTTACATATTACTGTAATGACCAAAAAGTTTCAGAAAAATAAGAAAATTCAAGGTTTTCATCCTAGAACTTGAAAGTTAGAAATTTTCATGGTTTTATATTGATATGGCTGCCAATTTATGTATGGTGGAATTCTAAATTGATATTTGTTATGTTTGGATGGGAAATAATGATTCAAATCATGTGTTTACATATTACTGTAATGATAAAAAAACACCGGAAAGCTAGAAAACTCATGATTTTCACTATAAATCCTAAACTTGGAATTTTCATGCATGAGAATTGTCCATGGCTGACCAAATGGTGTGGATTAATGTTTTAAAATGATTTTTGTTATGTTTACATGAAAAATCTAGGTTCAAACCATATTTTTGTATATTTCTATAATAGACAGAAAGTGCAGAAAGTAAGAAAATTTAAGTTTTCTCCTTAATGATGTGTTCGGTGTACATTGGGATTTTTGTCCCAATGTTTATCATTTTTGTGTGATGTATTTTGTTGATTATTGACATGTATGTATGAATTATAAATGGTTAAATTGCATCTTGGTTGAAGGAATGACTTTAGACAAGGCTAGAGGCGATTTGGTATACTTAAGATATCTTAAACTTATGTTGTGATTAATATGTGAATGTAATTGGATAATATGGAAGTAGGTTATATGATGACATGATAATGAATTAATGATCTTGAATTGATGAAGAGATTGATTGAATGAATTGGTCATAAGAGATAAGCATGATACTTGAAAGGTTATTTGTTAAGTTGACATATATGGAAGTGTTAAGTGTACTAAGATGATTATTAAATTGAATTGATATTAAGATAATGATATTGTGTTGACCTTAGAAAGGTATTTACATGATTGGTAATGTGTTTTCTTATGGGCCTATAAAGGCTAAGTGTTCAAGACTTATAAAGTCAACATGTTATGTGCAAGTGATGAAGTGCATCTATATGTGCAACTCTAAGTGTATGTGAATGTTATATATGCATAGGATAGTTATGGGATAGAATAACATCATGATAGAATAAATACAAAGTATTGAATTAAATATTATGTTAAAGATTGAGGATTTTTAAAGTTTCAAGGGCAATAAGTATTAGGAGCAAAGGAACCACCAGGTGAGTAAACATTACATTCAAGTTACAAGTACAAGTTATCATGTTATGTGAACTTTTGATATCTTGAAACCCAAGTTCTTTCCTACTTTTAATTATGACTAAATGATTTCTTTGTAAGCTTAGGTTTCCAAAGGACATTTGGTCCAAAACCATTTTTGATTACTCAACTATAATAAAGAACCTTTGTGATTATTGCCCTAGCTTATATTCTTTCTATAACTGCACTGTTATTTATCTTTTATTTGATAAGTTAAACATCTATTGTTTTTATGCCACATGTGATTGCATTTCTTCAATGCTATTTTATAAGTGATTACCATTAGCTCTAGCTATGGTACTATAACCTTTTATATGCAGAAATCCTCGTACAGATGTGAGTAATCATCGACTATGTGTTCATGTGATTATGGCAATAGTCTTCACTCTATGTGTTTGAGTGATTATGGCAATAGCCTTCACTTTATGTGTTCAAGTGATTATGGCAGCAGCCTTTACTCATTGTGTTATTTGTTATAAGTGTGATTTCTGTGAACCTTTTGAAATTGCAAACTGTGAAACATGAACTATATGTTTTGAGCTATAAGCCCTTTTTAAGGGATATGTGTTATTATATAAGCCTTATTATTTACTCATTGAGATCATCTATCTCACCCTATTTTCTTTCCTTATGTGGTTCCAGGTGAGCATTATGAGAAGGCAAGGTGATCACTCAAGCTACCTACTCTGCTTGGGAAATTCCCTTGTCAAAATTATAATAATACCATACTATGATGAGTCCTTAGATGCTCCAAGAGTTATTATAGGAATTTTATTTTAGAATATAATGTTGGTAACATTATTTGAAGTCTTATTGTTATTTTCTTATGGATTATATTAAAGTATATTTTCAGCTTTTACAACTTGAGGTTTTTCTTTTATAAAAGGTTTTATTAAGTTAATGTATGAGGTTTGGTATGATCCTAGGCAATTTTTGCATATATATGGGTGGGTTCTATGGGTGTGGGTGAATTTATATCTCCCCATGTTCTAGGACCATCATATCTCTAAAGTTAGGATGTGACAAAGTTGGTATCAGAGCTATAGTTTTTAAAGTATAGTTTAGAATTGTCTGTTTATTAAGTTGATTAAGTATAATCCTAGAGCATGGGAATTTTCCATGTCATGTGCTATCTATCACTAGTTTAGTTCCATGAAATCCTAATAAGCTATAGTACTCTTATTATTATTTGCTTGTGTGCCTCATGATTCCTTTACCAGACGACTAAGAAGATGACTCCTACTCAAAGACCGTGACCCAGAGCACCCCATGTGACTAACAAGAGGACTCGGCCAAAGATGTTTGAGTAGGTTGTACCTGTGATCCACCTGGAGAGAAAAGACTCTTGATGAGGAGGACCCCATGGAGTGTCTAAGTTATAAATGGATTCAAAGTAAAATGTAGAGTTTTAAAAGGGACTGCTCATACTTGATGATGGAAAATCAACGTCTGAGGTCCTAATGCTTGCTATTAGAAAAGACATGGAATAGATTAAGGCCAAAGATGTTGAACGGATTGGAGACCATGCACCCAATGTTCATCCTGTTGAGGGGCATAGTTGAGGTTTGTGTTGGTAGTGGATAACTATTGGCCTAGGGGTATAAGACTCCTGCGATGCGAATGACATTAATTGATTGCTTAGTGACTTAGTGTGCATTGATTCTTTTTACCTATGACATGATTCATTTCTATATTATAGGAGAATTCATGATGCTATAAGTTATATGTTAAATGATTATGATACATGATACATGCTTTATGCTATGTGACATATGCTATGTGATAAGTGATATGTGATATGTGTCTTGTGATATGATATGATGGGTACTCATGAAAATGTATAATAAGTATGATATTTTGATAATGGGGTTAAGTAGATTAGAAAGAGAAGCGGACTAAGTTTGATCCAACTGAGACTAATGATTAATAGGTATAATGTTATGAGGTATGAAATACTTACATGTTACAATGGTTTGATATATGAATTATATGGAGTCATTAAATGATAATTGTGATTGATGTCATAGGAAGAGAAATGATAATTAGTAATAATCAGTATAAGAATGAAACAAATCAGTTGCATTATATATACATAAGTATATGGTGGGAAGTAAGTGAAATACATTAAGAAATTATGGCTTAGATGCTGCCATATAGACTAGAACAACAGGAATGCTCAGGATTTCTCTGTCACTGGTGTAAATATCAAGTATAGTCAAAGGAAGAATATTAATCTAGTGTGATTTAAAAGAAGAAGGTATTATTCCCATTCGAATTTTTAGTATAAGATGTTTTATGGTGCTATGCATTCGTTTGTGTCTCTATATTTTACTAAGAGTCTTTGTAGAAATAAGGAATTAATTAATGAACCTATGTGTCAACTCCTTTGGGAATGATGATGGAATTAAAGTATATGTTTAAGGACTGTGAGGTAGACATGGATGGATGGAAACTTCCTGTGGAGTATTAGAATTTGATGTCTTAAAATTCGATGTGATCTTAGGAATGGATTGGCCATATGAGTATAGAGCTTGTATTGATTGTAGAGAAAAGTAGGTAGAATCTCAAGCTAAGGATAGGGAGAAATTTATGCATTAAGGAGATACCTACGATTAAGGTCTACTAAAGTAATCATGGAATGGATGAGTATACTTAGGAAGCTAAAAAAAGGATAAGGCAGAAGCATCCCCAATTTTTCTAGAACATATGAGTAAGTATCAAAATTCAAGGACAAATTTCTTTTAAAAGGGGGAGGCATAAAAGGATAAGGATTCTTAGACTTGTAATGATGACAAAAGGATAAGTATGATGCTAGTAGAGATTCTTTGGTGATGAGATTCCTTTGAGTATATAGGCTGCGATCAGGGTACAAGGACTTGAATTTTTATAAAGTAATAGATGTTAAGGCCATATGAACTGTAAAGTTAAGGATCCATGAGGATTTGGTTTATGAGTGTATAAAATGATTTAATTCAAAATTTTAAATGATTTTAAGATTAAATGTTCTAAATTTAATTTGATTATGTACTTATGTCCAGTGTGTCTATCTATATGCATCGAGTTTTGCTTTATAGATTCATATATCATTAATCATACATCATGAACTGCATCAAGCATTGCATTAAGGTTGCATGTTACATGCAAGGATGAAAAATTTTTTTATTCTTACAAATGATTCTACATAGTTTTGAATATACTTGAAAGGGATTTGAATCCTCCGGATGAGAAATATTTTAAGGTGTTAGACATAATAATGTTCAATTAAGGTTACTGGGAAAATTTGGTAGTGATCTTTAGTATGAAAAGAATTTTTATTGAGATAACCTAGAATGGCATATATTTGAAAAGATATAAGAGTTGCATAGAGATTTCATTGAATAGCAATGGTATTAAAAGGTTTATTATTTTAATATGAATAAGTTAAATGATTAGAAATGTGAAGTATAGCAAGATGTAAGTGGAAAACCTAAAGTGAGATGATATTACTAGCTAATGTATAAAAATTTTAAGGCATTAGGTAATTAAGTCATGATAATGATGTATATAATATACAAAAAGATAGTAAGCCTGAAATAGTTATGAGAAGTTTATTTGGGATTGTAAATTAATAGAATGCAAGTTTGTTTGGAATATGATATATAAGAATGTTGTTAAGCTTAAATATGTTTTGATTGATAAATGATAGGAGTGTAGACATTGAATGTTAGCAAGGTATGAAAATATTTATTGAGGTTATAATAGATTAAGTAATAATTATTAATATAGAAAGAGAATTATTGAATATCAATTGGAGTTATTAATTTCAAATTTTCTATTGGATTATTGATACGAACCCCAAGTATATTAAACTTGAGACCCTGTTATCTTTACACTTGGAAGCAACTTTTTGGAAAGCTAAGTCAGGTTTTTCTCAAGTCCACTACCCAAATCCAATCCATGATAGAGCACCTTGGAATATGATCACCTTTAAATGATGATCTCCATGACACAATACCGAACTCATGAAAGAGAACCTTGGAATAAATACGCACAAAGTAATTAGCTTTGATTATATGAACTTGATTCAAGCAAGAATCAAAACCAAAAGATCACACTCTTAAGAAAACTGAATTAGCTTTACTAACATGCTTTTCAGCTTTTTACAATGGCAGTTGATCAAGAATTTCGAAAATAATTAATGGCTATTAGGCAAGAAGTAGGTATGTGGATATTGAAGGATGAAGAATATAACGATGTTTTTCATACAAGATGTTGCATCCAAGATAGAGTATGCCATATGATCATTGATAGATTGAGTGTTGTCAATTTTGCAAGCCTTAAGCTAGTTGAGAAATTAAATTTGCCCATTAGAAAGCATCCAAGGCCACACTCATTATATTTGTTGAATAAATATGTCAAGATTAAAGAGCAAGCTTTAGTTTCATTCTCTCTAGGAAGGTATAAAAAGAAGATTAGTGTGATGTTGTACTAATGAATGTGACACATGTTTTGTTTGAAAAGCCCAAATATAAAGGGTCCAATTTGAATGAAGAATGGTAGCCTTGTAAACACTTGAATAAATTTGGCCCAAGCAAATAGGAATGTAATTTGGCCTCTTCATCTTGACATTGGGCTTGAATAAATTGATTAAGCCCTTGAAGCTTCCTTGAATATAATTGGATCCATATACAAAGCTTATAATCCAAATATCCTTGATTGATTTATAGGAAACTTTATACAATCTCATATTCTTCTTGGATGATTCACCAATCATGTATAATGGATAGATTGCATGTCTCTGTAGGCTATCTTAGTAGAAATAACAACCTTGAAGAACCTTCTTAAAATCTTTATCTTGCAAATATTTGTAGGATTCTTGCAAGGAATCTTGATTCTCATCATTTCCTCCCTCCTCAAAATGATTCAACCCCAAATCTATACCTATATGAAGGAAACAAGAATTAAAATTAAAATTTGAAGAGATATCACAATACTTACCTTAAGATTGCAACTTAAGGGCCAATTTATCAAAGCTCAAAGCTCTATGCCTATAGGTAGGAACTTATACAATCAACATATGTAAGCAAGTCTTTCCAAACATAATTCCTATCTTAGCTCTATTCTCTTTGGTTATTAGGATTGTAGAATTTACATCTCGTTTTCTCCATGACAATCCTTCTTTGAAATTTTGAAAGAAAGAAACAAGAAAACTAGACAAAGAAAAAGTAAGTTTGTTAGTAAACAAAGCCATCTTTTCTTTTTCTTTCCTCCAATTTTTTTTCTTTTTTACTTTTGCACTCTCTTTTTTTTTGTTTGGCACATCATCACTCACACTCTTTTCTTCACTCTTATTTTCTCTCTCCTTTTGAATTCTTCTCAACTCAATCTCATAGATTTCTTTAGGTGACAGTGGTGTAAGAGTTATCTTCTTTCCATCCTTTTCAAAAGAGTAGTGATTGGTGTAAGCATCATGCATCACCTTCTATCAAATTGCCAAGGGCATCCCAACAATAGATGACCTACTTGCATAGGCACAACATCAAATAAAATTTTATCATTATATCAACCTATCTTGAAAGCTACTAGAACTTGCCTTATAACCCTAATTTCCCCATAATCATTAAGCCATTTTAGTTTATAAGGCTAAGGATGCTTAGTAGTAGGTAACCCTAGTTTCTCAACTAAAGTAGTACTTGCAACATTGGTTACACTACCCCTATCTATGATGACATCACAAACTCTATCTTTTACAAGGCATCTAGTTTGAAATAGATTTTCCCTTTATTGCACATTATCAACATGTTGGACTTACATGTTCAATGATCTCCTATAATAAGAGAACACCCACTTTTGGCTATTTCAGGTGTATTATCCTCCTCTTTGTTACTTGCATCTTCAAGAGGTGGCATTCTCTCTTCTTCAGCTTCTTTGTCACTAGCCAAATAACACTCCCCATCTTGCATATACATTATCTTCTTATTTGGACAATCCTTTTTGTAATGACCTACACCTTGACATTTATTTAAAGCATATAATATTTCTAAAACTAGAAGGCATAGCTTTAGCTTTGTCCTTGCTTGGGAAGGGCATTTTTAGAGCTTCTTTGGAATCAACCTTAGGCTTAGATGGAAAAGCCTTGTCATATTTTCTCCAATTCGATTTGAATGGTGCATTATAGGAGGTAGATTGCCGATTGGTACTTCTCTTCTTCAATTGCTTCTCAACATTCAAAGCAAGATGAAGCAAATCTTCAAGCTCCATATATGGTTGTAGCTCAACCACATTTGCAATCTCCTTATTCAACCCATTGAGGAACCTTGCCATTGTAGCCTCATTATCTTCTTCCAAATTTGCTTGAATCATGGCTACCGCCATCTCCTTGTAGTATTCCTCCACACTCTTGGACCCTTGAGTTAGGTTTTGAAGATGATTATACAACTCCCTATAGTAGTGACTTGGTACAAATCTTCTTCTCATGATTGCTTTTAGGTCCTTCCATTCTTTGATGGGTCTTTCTCTATTTCTTCTTCGCTTTTGCTTGCTGTCATCCCACAAAGTAATGGCATATCCATCAAATACAGTAACAGCAAGCTTTAATTTCTTAGATTCAGTGTAGTTATGACAATCGAACACTAATTCAATCTTCTTTTCCTAATCCAAGTATGCTTTGGGATCTATTCTTCTATGGAATGTTGGAATTTTCAGTTTTATTCCACCATTGCCGTCATCTTGTCTAGCTCTTGGCCTCACTTCTTCTTTTTCATCAACATCACCAAATGATTCACCATCATCTTCAATCTCATCCTGCACTCACGTTGATACACGCCTAGCTTGTCTAGGGAAATTTAATGGTTATCCCCTCATGAATGAAGATTCTAACTAGTCCATTATCTCTACACTTCTTTGCTCAAGTTGGTCCATTCTTTCATTAGTCCTTCTCTCCATCGCTTGGAGTAAATCATGCAAGGCTTGGAATCTGTCTATTTCCCCATGTTGATTTCCTTGGGTTCCACTCATCTTTGAGCTGCAAAACAAAGTTAGCAAAGTACATAATAGTTTCCTCACTTCACTCCCCTATGTATTTCACTCAAGTAATTTTGTCACTCAAGTTTACTCGTGTTTAATTTTACTCTTAATTAATGGCTTTTCCCTAGATGTACTCACACTTAGCCTTTTTCCACTCAAATATCTTATCAAGATTAGTTGCAAAAATCAAATTAATACAATCTTACCAAATTACAATATGAATAAAATTCCAAAGACTCAAAAAAAATGAAACAAGAGACAAGGAACAAGAAATAAGAAATCCTAATGACACTAGGAAAACGAGAATCCTAATTGTACTAGGAAAACAAAATTAGAATTTTGACAAAGAAAAATAGAAATAGAAATCCTAATTGAAATTGGAAGACAAAAGTTAAAATCCTAATAGAACTAGGAAAACAATATAGGAATCTTAATGGGATTAGGCAACCTAATGAGACACAAACAAGAATTGAAATAAAAAGAAAACTGAGACAAATAAGGAAATAGTTAAATTAGAAAGAAATCATATTGAAAATAGGATTAGAAAAGTCAAACCAAAATTTGAAAAGGAGTTAGAAACCAATCCTAGCTTGTTTTGGAAGGATACTTAAAGTTGGTCAAACTCCTTGTAGAATGCTGAATTCTTTGATTCTCCTTATATAATATTGAAAATCAACTTCTTTTCTTGTCCTCTTCACTTTAGGAACTAAATAACTTCTATAAATACACCAAAAAGTCATATTTCAACACTTTTTGCTTCTTCTTTTCTTTTTGGATGAATTTTCCCTTTTTTTAATTTTTTTTTTTTGCTTTCCTTTTTCTTTTTCTCTCTTTTTTATGATCGATTTCTTTTTTTTTTCTTTTAATTATAGTAGCAAATTGCAAGGAAAATTAACAAATAAATTGAACATTAAATACTAGAAGCCAAACCAAATTTGAAGTCTTCAAGCTTGGGTGAGGCCTCCCTTCTTTCTTCTTGAATTCGAATTGGTTCCCCAAGTAAGTATGGTTTTGACCTTCCAATGAAACAAGGAATAGAAATACGAATAGGATAGGAAACAAAGAGATGAATGAAAATAAGACACGAATCAAAGAAGATAAAATAATTTTTTTTTATTTTCAGACCTGAAACATGAATAAACAGAGTTAACAAGATAAAAACAAAGGAATTTAATGAATAAGAAGACAAATGAAAACAAGAAACACAAATGAAATTGGAAAACACAAATGAAATGGAAAGATATAATCTAATTTAGAGCCTAAGCTCTGATACTAAACTGATACGAACCCCAAGTATATTCAACTTGAGACCCAATTATCTTTACGCTTGGAAGCAACTCCTTGGAAGCTAAATCAGGTTTTCCCCAAGTCTACGACCCAAATCCAACCTATGATAGAGCACCTTGGAATATGATCACCTTTAGATGATGATCTCTGTGACACAATACTGAACTTGTGGAAGAGAACATTTGAATAAATATGCACAAAGTAATTAGCTTTGATTGTATGAACTTGATTCAAGCAAGAATCAAAACTAAGAGATCACACTTTTAAGAAAATTGAATTTTTATTGATCATAACTTAACTTCTTTTTACATGAATGGTTGAGTTTGTATAGAGGCTCAACCCTAAATTAGAATCAACTATGGAATAGGAAATCTTTCTAAACAAGGATTGAAGATTCCTAATTAGAAACTAATTCCTAAATAATAACTAAGTTAGAACAGAATTCTAAAACAAGTTAGAAATCCTTCCTATACAAGAGAAGCTAGAAACTAAAATCTAATTAATTAAACTATAAAATTCGGATGGGCCTTTGACCTAACATAAAATAGACCCAAAACTAATTAAAACATGAAAATAAAGTAGTTTAAACAACTATTGGGCTGTATACATAACATAAGCAGCCTAAACACTAAATAAAACATGATAAATTGAATTTGAAAAGCCTAAATATAGAGGGTCCAATTTGAATGAAGAATGGCAGCCTTGTAAACATTTGAATAGATTAGGCCCAAGCAATTAGAAATGTAATTTGGCCTCTTCATCTTGACAATGGGCTTGAATAGATTGATTAAGCCCTTGAAGCTTTCTTGAATACAATTGGATCCATATGCAAAGCTCATGATCTAAATATCATTGATTGATTTATGGGAAACTTTATACAATATGATATTCTTTTTGGATGATTCACCAATCATGTACAATGGTTGGATTGAATGTCTTTGTAGGCTATCTTGGTGGAAAAAACAACCTTGAAGAACCTTCTTGAAATCTTTGTCTTGCAAATATTTGTATGATTCTTGCAAGGAATCTTTATTCTCATCAATTATGATATGACTAAAGCAATAAATAATGAATGGAAGTGATGATTAAAGTATTAGTATAGATGTTAATGATAATAAAGATAAAAGGAAAAGAAATGCTTAGGATTATATTTGATTGAAGGTGAAATTAAAGGTTCTATTACGTTTGTTCAAGGTTAAGGGATGCAAAACTTATTAAGGATTACTTTAAGATTTGTTTGAACAAGAGATTAACATAGGTGTAACTTAAGCTAAAGGTTTATCAATGTGATTTTTGATAGATTGTGAGTATGTGTCTTACTGTATTTGATATGTTAATTGTAGTTAGATATTCTGTTTGAGTGGTGCAGCAGAAGCATGGCGGAGAAGTTTAATAGAGTGTGTTATGCTGTTAGATTTGAAAATTTGAGGATGAATTTTTTTTAAAGGGGGGAGAATGTAACAACCCACATCTACTTTAGGAGTTTTCATGACAAATTGCTTGAATTTAGAATTGTTGCGATAAATATGTGATTTTATAGAAATTCATGTATGATGTGATTTATGAGTATGTGTCATGTTAAATTAATTTTCATATGCACAAAATGAGTTGTCATTGTGAAATAAATGATTTATATGAAGTGCATTAGTATAAAATAATCTGTTTTACATGAAATGAATTTTCATGCAAAAATGCGATTTTTAAGCATAAAATAACTTTATGATTATTTTTAAAATAAAATTTTTGGGGAGAATTTTAATGAAAATAATAAGAAAAAATATTTTGTTTTTAATTACCTAAAATCAGCCCATAAATTAAATAAAATACCCAAATACCCAAAAAGCCTACTATACCAAAACACTCCTAACCTAGCTTATTAAGGGTAATCTTAGAAATTGCCCAAAATCCTACATATATTAATGCAAAATTCAGCCACCCCTTCATTCTAGCAGCTGCCATTCTGTTATTTCATTATTTTGGTAGAAAAATTCTCTCAAAAATATTATCTCAACCAAAATTCACAAAACACCTTCAAACTTTGCAATTTAACGATCGTTTCGTAAGTTTTTCCTTTTCTTTCAATTTGCTATTTGATTTTTATGAAACCAACGATGGGAAAATTATTTTAAACTAAATATTTACTGATTTTTATTGATTAAATTTGACCTAGGTGAATTCTTGAGAGAGAAATCAATTTTTCTACTGAAAATACCAATTTGTCTATGCAATTTCTCCAAAGGTGAATCCTACAACTCAAAATTGAAAGTTTCATGCATAAACACTACTGGAGGGGGGGGGGGGTGGAGATTCCTACATATTTGTTTTCTAAATGGATTTTTGATATGTTTAGATGAAAAATATCAAATTAAAACATATTTTTGTATATTACTGTAATGATCAAAAAGTTTCAGAAAAATAAGGAAATTCAAGGTTTTCGTCCTAGAACTTGAAAGTTGGAAAATTTCATGGTTTTACATTGATATGGCTGCCAATATATGTATGGTGGAATTATAAATTGATATTTGTTATGTTTGGATGGGAAATAATGATTTAAATCATGTGTTTACATATTACTATAATGATCACAAAACATCATAAAGCTAGAAAACTCATGATTTTCACTCTAAATCCTAAACTTAGAATTTTCATTCATGAGAATTGTCCATGGATGAATAAATGGTGTGGATTAATGTTTTAAAATGACTTTTGTTATGTTTAAATGAAAAATCTTGGTTCAAACCATATTTTTGCATGTTACTGTAATAGACGGAAAGTGCGAAAAGTAAGAAAATTTAGGTTTTCTCCTTGATGATGTGTTCTGCCAACATTAGGATTTTTATCCCAATGTCTATAATTTTTATGTAAGGTTAAATTGCATGTTGGTTGAAGGAATGACACTAGATTTGGTTTACTTAAGGTATATTAACCTTAAGTTGTGATTAATATGTGAATGTGATTGGATAATATGGAAGTAGGTTGTATGATGACATGATAATGAATTAATGATCTTGAATTGATGAAGAGATTGATTAAATGAATTGGTCATAAGAGATAAGCATGATACTTGATAGGTTATTTGTTAAGTTTACATATATGGAAGTGTTAAGTGTACTAAGATAATTATTAAAGTGAATTGATATTAAGATAATGATATTGTATTGACTTTAGAAGGGTATTGACATGATTGGTAATGTGTTTTCATATGGGCCTATAAAGGCAAAGTGTAGAAGACTTTTAAAGTCACCATGTTATGTACAAGTGATGAAGTGCACCTATATGTGCAACTCTAAGTGTATGTGAATGTTATATATGCATGGGGTAGTTATGGGATAAGATATCATAATTGAATAAATACAAAGTATTGAATTAAATATTATGTTAGAGCTTAAGGAGTTTTAGAGGTTCAAGGGCAATGAGTATTATGAGCAAAGGAACCACCAAGTGAGTAAACATTACATTCATGTTACAAGTACAAGTTATCATGTTATGTGAGCCCTTGATATCTTGAAACCCAAGTTCTTTCTTACTTTTAATTATGACTAAATGATTTCTTTGTAAGCTTGGGTTGCCAAAGGACATTTGTTCCAAAACTATTTTTGATTACTCAACTATAATAAAGAACCTTTGTGATTATTGTCCTAACTTATATTCTTTCTGGAACTACACTATTATTTATCCTTTGTTTGATAAGTTAAACATCTATTGTTATTATGCCACATGTGATTGCATTTCTTCAATGCTATTTTATAAGTGATTTCCATTAGCACTAGCTATGGTACTAACCCTTTGTATGTAGAAATCCTTGTACCAATGCGAGTAATCATCGGCTATGTAATCCTCGTACCGATGCGAGTAATCATCGGCTATGTGTTCAAGTGATTATAGCAATAGCATTCACTTTATATGTTCGAGTGATTATGGCAATAACCTTCACTCTATGTGCTCAAGTGATTATGGTAGCAACCTTCACTCTATGTGTTATGTGTTATAAGTGTGATTTCTGTGAACCTTTCTAAACTGCAAACTATTAATCATGAACTATAAGTTTTGAGCTATAAGCCCTTTCTATAGGATATATGTTATTATATAAGTCTTATTATTTACTCATTGAGATCATCTATCTCACCCCTTTTCCTTTCCTTGTGTTGTTCCAGGTGAGCATTATGAGAAGGCAAGATGATCGCTCAAGCTATCTACTCCACTCAGAAAATTCCCTTATCAAAATTATAATAATACCATGCTACGATGAGTCCTTAGATGCTCCAAGAGTTATTATGGGATTTTTATTTTAGAATATCATGTTGGTGACATTATTTGAGGTCTTATTATTATTTTCTTATAGATTGTATTAAAGTATATTTTTAGCTTTCGTAACTTAATGTTTTTCTTTTATAAAAGGGTTTATTTAGTTAATGTATGAGGTTTGGTATGATCCCAGGCAATTTTTGCATATGTATAAGTGGGTTCTATGGGTGTGGGTGACCTTATGTCTTCCTATGTTCTAAGACCATCATATCTCTAAAGTTGGGATGTGACAATAACCTATATCAATACCACCGTATCGTATAGCACCAGCAGAGGTGAAGGAATTAAAGACACAACTACACGATCTACTCGACAAAGGTTTTATCTGACCCAGTAGTTTGTTATAGGAGCAGCAGTGCTATTCATAAAAAAGAAAGATGGCTCGTTCCATATGTGTATCGATTATTGTCAACTCAAAAAAGTCACCATGAAGAATAAGTATCCTTTGCTAAGGATAGGCGATCTTTTTGATCAACTATCAGGAGCTAGTTACTTCTTCAAGATAGACTTGAGGTTTGGCTATTATTAACTAAAGATCCATCGAGAAGACATCTGTAAGACTATCTTCCATATAAGATATGGTTATTATGAGTTCATAGTCCTACCGTTCAGTCTGACGAATGCTCCTGCTACTTTCATGGACTTGATGAATAGAGTATTCAGACCATTTCTTGACAAGTTCATGATTTTTTTCATCGATGACATCCTAATTTACTCTAAGAGTAAAGAAGAGCACAAGGAGCATTCGAGGATCATGTTGTAGATGCTACGTGATCACCAGCTTTATACAAAGCTATCTAAGTGTGAATTTTGGATGGAGTCTATTAATTTTCTTAGGCATGTGGTAAGTAAAGAAGGAATCCAAGTTGATCCCAAGAAAGTTGGAGCAGTAGCCAATTGCCCATAGCCCCTAATAGTTTTTGAAGTTCAATGTTTCTTGGGTATGGCCGAATATTATCGTAAGTTTATATAAGACTTTTCTAAGATAGCATCTCCATTGATGAAGTTGATAAGAAAACAAGTTAAGTTTAGTTGGGAGGAGTCCTGCGAGGAGAGCTTCCAAAAGTTCAAAAAGTGTTTACCCGAAGGTTTTGGCTTAAGTGAATGAGCTAATAAGCCATCAACTCTATAAGTTATAAGTTTATAAGTTGATTTCTACAAACCTTGCTAAATTGTAAACCATGAATTTATGAATTATGAACCTTAAAAGGGATATGTGTTATTGTTCAAGTTATATTGTTTACTCATTAAGATCATCTATCTCACCCCCTTTTCCTTGTGTGTTACTAGGTCAGAAATTTGAGGAGGCAAGGTGTTAGCTCAAGTAACCTACTCCACTTGGGACATTTCCTTGTCTGAGTATTTTATTATATTATGATATGGAGAGTCTCTTAGTTGCTCCACGAGTCTTATTTTAGAACATTATGTTTGATGATTAATTTTGGAGCCTTTAAAATGTTCTTTTATTTTGGACTGCGTTTAAAGTATATTTTAACTATTCTTCCGCAACCTAAGATTTTTCTTATAAATTCAATTAAGAGAATGCATGAGGTTTGGAATAATCCTAGGAAATGTTATTATATGCATGAGTAGGTTCTACGGGCGTGGGTGACCTTATGTCTCTCATTGTTCTAGGACTGTCATATCTCTAAAATTGGAATGTGACAATGTTCATCATGACATTTATGATATCAAGGTCATATGGGTCTTCCTCGATGTAATTTTCAAGAATGGGAAAGTGAGGAAGAGCAAGAAGAGGAACATGGAGATGGAGAAAGAGATGAATCTTAAACTTTTGAGAACCTTGGAAAATTTTTTTATCTATTTTGTTTTTGCATTCTCATTTTGGCACCTCTTTTGCAAAATCAAATATTCTTTGTAATTTAAAATGAATGCAATATAACTTTATTTGAATTCTAATTTCCTTGCTCCTTATTTATTTCATTTAAGTTTAGTTAACTCTTTATTTTCTTATATACTTAACTTCCCTTTGCATATTTTACTTGCTTTAGTCTCATCCTCTTCTAATCTTTACAAAGGGGGAGAAGGAATTGGAAAGTAAAATTCACAACTTGTGGCATGAATTGATTATTTAAGGGGGAGTTACTTCATTGCATTAACTTAGGAAGAGCATTATAATCTTTTCACTTATGAATCTTTGCATATGAATTTTTGCAAATTTGTAAATTTTACTTACTTAATTCAATTTAATTGTCAAAATCAAAAAGGGGAGATTATAGACCTAAGTTAGTTCATAACTTGGTCAATCTCTATTTTGATCTTGTTAGTTAAGTTAAATTAAGCTCATGTTTGCAATTAGTATCTATCTTACAAGAAATGCACTTAGCATGACCGCAAAATGAAAATCACAACCGCGATTAATTTATAGCAAATGAAGAGCCAAAGATAGAAGGATTCGAGACGTCCGTTATGACTGTAACTTTGGATGCAATAATAGATTTGCGATCGTGAATTGGATATTGTGACTATGACTTTTGTATAATCACCTATGCCTACAATAGATAGTTAAGACACCAACTAGAGGACTCCATATGTCAGCCCGCCATTGGGATTTTTAGATTTCGTAACTGCAATTTCATTTTTGCGACCATGATTCTACTTCTAGCAGATAACCTTTTGCAAGCTTGTTGGAATTGATTTTTTATCTCTTGTACTTACTTGTAACGGCTCTTTGGAGGAGATAAGATATATATACCCCCTCCAAAGGCCTTAGATTGTAGAGAATAGTTTAACAAGTGTCCAAAGTCTTGCAATTTCATTTCTTAGACCAAAAACCTTTATAATACACATTTTGTACTGGTTGGTTGAGTTTTAGCCATTGAAACACTTGTATAGGTTTGGATGCGAGCCTAAGAAAACTCTCATTTAAGTTTGAGTGTGAGCCTTGGTAAAATATCTAGTTGGATTTTAGAGTTAGCCTTCTCAAAACTATTGTAAGGTTTGGTATGAGCCTAAATACTAAGTTGGGAGTGAACTTGGTAAAACTCTATAGATAGTGGAAATACCCAATAGTGTGATTGGGGAGTGGACGTAGGATTGTTTGGATTCAAACCACTATAAATTTTGTGTCTTCATCTTTCTTTCCCTATCTCCTCTTGATTCAAATTTTTAATTTCCCACCAATTTAACTCCCCTTCTTGGTGTATAAGGGCAAACAATGAGGCATACCTGGATTAGGAAAAAAAGATTGAATTAGTGTTTGATTACAATGATTACATCGAATAAAAAAATATTAAAACTTGCTATTCTATTTTTGAGGATTATGCTATTACTTGGTGGGATGATACCAAGAAAAAGTGTAGGAGAAATAAGGAAAGACCTATTGAAGAGTGGAGAGATCTGAAATCTGTTATGTAAAGGAGATTTGTACCAAGCTATTACTATAGAGAGCTGTACAATTAACTTTAAAATCTATCTCAAGGTTCCAAAAGTGTTGAGGAATACTACAAAGAGATAGAGGTAGCTATGATAAGGTTATATGTAAAGGAAGATAGTGAAGCCATAAAGTCTAGATTTCTCAATGATTTGAATAGGGAGATTTCTTATGTGGTTGAATTACAGCTATATACAAAGTTGGAAGACTTGCTTCACCTCCATTTAAAGGTTGAGAAGCAACATAAGTATAGTTTCATCTTTTACTCCACCATTTAATCAAATTGGAAGAAAGATGACAAGGCTTCTTCATCCAAGCTTCAAATTGAATTCAAAGAGGTTGTCAAAACATTTCTAAATAAAGATAAGGGTAAGGTTGATTCTATTACTAACACAAGAAATATTAAATGTTTCAAGTGTCAGGGCATTGGTCATTACAAGTGGGATTGCCCAAATCAAAGAACCATGTTCATGCTTAATGGTGAATACTATTCGACTAGTGAGGAGGAGAATAGTGCAGAAATGATGCCACCACATGAAGATGCTTATGATGAAGAGGAGGATGATCAATTCACCATGGTAGAAAATGGTACAACTCTTATAATAAGGAGGGCCTTGAATATGCATATCCAACAAGGAGAATGTGACCAAAGAGAGAATCTCTTCCATTCCATATGTCTTGCAAAGGATCGGGTTTGTGATCTAATAATTGATAGAGGTAGTGTAACTAATGTTGCTAGTACTATTCTTGTGGAGAAATTATAGTTATCTACTTTAGGACATCCACAACCTTACAAGTTGAAGTGACTTAATGATTGCAGAGAAATTAGGGTGGCTATGCAAGTTCTTGTTGCTTTCAAAATAAGCAAGTATAGAGATGAGATGTTGTTTGATATAATGCCTATGCAGGCTAGTCACCTTTTGTTGGGGCAACTGTGGCAGTTTGATAGAAGGGCATTACATGATGGATTCACCAATCCATACACCTTTGAAAAGAATGAGAAGAAAATTATTTTTGTACCACTTTCACCAAAAGAAGTTTATGAGGGTGAGCTTAAAAGAATGCAAAGTGAGAGAGAAAGCCAGATTGAGGGAAAAAGAATGATTGATGCAGTAACAAAAGAGAGTGAGTTTCTAAAAGAAAAAAGTTGCAAAAATACTGAGAAAGGAAGAAAAGTGAATTTGAATGATGAGGGATAGAATTCAAAAGAGAAAAATATAGTGGAAGGAAAAGAAATAATTGAGTGTAAAAAGAAATAAGTGAGCTTTTATGCAAAAAGGAGTGATTTTAATAAAGCTTGGTTTTCAAACAGAAGTATACTTGTACTTATGTATAAGGAACTTTACTTAAACACTAATGACTTAATGCTTCTTTGCCTAGTGTCTTTGTTTCTCTTTTATAGGATTATAGAGATGTCTTTCCCAAGGAGATACCAATGGATTACCACCCATTCGGGGTATTAAACATCAAATTGATTTCATTCCTAGTGCTTCAATTCCAAATAGACTAGAATATAGGAGTAATCCTAAGGAAACAAAAGAGCTTCAAAGGCAAGTTGAGGAATTGATGACCAAGGAATATGTTAGAGAAAGTATAAGCTCGTGTGCTATTCTTGTGTTGTTGGTACCTAAGAAAGATGGTTTGTGGCGTATGTGTGTTGACTATCATACAATTAACAACATCACAGTAAAGTATCACCATCCCATTCCTAGGTTAGATGACATGTTTGATGAATTGCGTGGTTCTACTATCTTTAGCAAAATTTATTTGAAAAGTGGTTATCATCAAATTTGTGTGAGAGAGGGAGATGAGTGGAAAACTGCTTTCAAAATGAAATATGGGTTGTATGAATGGTTGGTTATGCCTTTTGGCTTAACTAATGCATCTAGCACTTTCATGAGACTTATGAACCATGTTTTGAAAGATTTTATTGGAAAATTTGTTGTTGTCTACTTTGATGATATCCTTGTGTATTCTAAAAATTTGGATGAACATATAGAGCATTTAAGGACTGTGCTTGATGTTTTGAGAAAAGAAAAGCTATATGTGAATCTTAAAAGTGCTCTTTTTGTTTAGATAGAATTGTATTCCTAAGTTTTGTAGTGAGTAATCAAGGTATTGAAGTTGATGAAGACAAGGTGAGTGTTATTAAAAATTGGCCTACTCCTAAATCGGTAAATAAGGTAAGGAGCTTTTATAGATTGGCTAGTTTCTATAAATGATTTGTAAAGGATTTTAGTACCATTGCTGCACCTTTCACAAAGGTAATTAAAAAGAATCATGTTTTTAAGTAGGATACAAAACAAAAGCATGCATTTAATTTATTGAAAGATAAGCTTTGCAAAGCACCCATTCTTTCTTTGCCAGACATTACTAAAACTTTTGAAATTGAGTGTGCTGCATTAGGTTTAGGTATTGGGGCTATTCTTATGCAAGGAAAAAGGCTAATTGCCTATTTTAGCAAAAAGCTTCATGGCACCTCATTGAACTATCCTACTTACAATAAAGAGCTTTATGCTTTGGTTAGAGCTTTGGAGAATTGGCAGCATTACTTATGGCCTAAGGAATTTGTTATTTGTACGAATCATCAATCATTGAACTTCCTAAAAAGGCAAGGCAAGCTGAACAAAAGACATGCCAAATGGGTTGAGTTTATTGAGACCTTTCTTTATGTGGTTAAATACAAGCAAGGTAAGGACAATATTATGGGCAAATGCACTTTCAAAGAGTTATTGTTTACTTAATGCTTTAGATGCAAGGATACTTGGATTTGAACATATTAAATCTCTTTATGATGATGATTCTGATTTTTCTTGCATTTTTAAATCATGTGAGAAAGCTACATATAATAAGTTCTATATAATGGATGGGTTTTTGTTTAAGCAAAATAGATTGTGCATACCTATTTGTTCTATGAGAGAGTTGCTTGTAAAAGAGTCTCAATGGGACATTTTAGCATTACAAAAACTTTGGATATTTTACACTAACACTTTTATTGGCCTAAAATGAAAAGAGATGTGTAAAGAATCTGTGATAGATGTGTTGAGTGTAAACAAGCAAAATCTAAAGTTTTGAATCAAGGTTTATATACTCTCTTACTTGTTCCTAGTGAACCTTGGACTCACCTTTCTATGGATTTTGTCTTGGGTTTACCTAGATCAAAAAAAGGGAAGGATTCTATCTTTGTAATGATTGATAGGTTTTCAAAGATGTCACATTTTCTATCTTGTAATAAAACCGATAATGCCACTAACATTGCAAATTTGTTCTTTAGGGAAGTAGTGTGTTTGCATGGCATTCCAAAAACTATTGTTAGTGATAAGGATGCAAAGTTTCTAAGCCATTTTTGGAAAGTTTTGTGGAGTAAGTTGTGTACTAAATTGTTATTTTCTACTACTTGCCATCCATAAACTAATGGTCAAACTGAAGTTGTAAATAGAACTTTAGAAACTTTGTTGTGTGTTATTATTCAAAGGAATTTGAAGAATTGGAAAGAGTGCATTACATTTGTTGAATTTACATATAATAGAGCTATGCATTCTACTACTGGTTTTTCATATTTTGAAATTATTTATGGCTTTAACCCTCTAACCCCTTTATATTTAGTTGCTTTACCTTGTGATGAAAGAACTTGTTTAGATGGGAAAAAGAAGGTAGATTTGGTGAAGAAACTACATAAATATGTGCATAAGAACATTGAGAAGAGGAATCAACAAATTGCAAGCCAAGTAAACAAAGGAAGAAGGCGAGTTGTATTTAAACCTAATAAGTGGGTTTGGGTACACATACGTAAGAAGTGGTTTCCAAATTAGAGGATTTCAAAACTCCATGAAAGAGGAGATAGTCCTTTTCAAGTCATTTAGAAAATCAATGATAACGAGTACAAATTAGATCTTCCTAGTGAGTATAATGTGAGTGCAACTTTTAATGTGTCTGATCTTTCTCCCTTTGATGTAGATGGTGAAGATTTATGGATGAATCATCTTGAGGAGGGAGCGAATGATACAGATAAATAGGCATGTAAGATTAAAGATCTAATTCAACTTCCTAATGGTCCCATCACAATATCAAGAATAAAAAAAATTCAAGAAAGCATTGAATGGGATGATTGAAAACTTATGGAATGATTTTGCTATAATTCATAATTGTAAGGAAAAGTTGAATTATCATGACCCAACTTCTATGCTATGACTGTCTTTGAGTTCAGGGAGATATAAAGTCACCTAAACTCATAGAACACTATTGATCTTATTATCATTTTACATATTCCATTTTGCAATCTCCCCCAAGATCAAAATCACATTCATTCTTTATCCTTTCCTAATATTACCTCAACCATTTATTTATAACCATTATACTTTAGTGCCATCTCATAATTATGAATAGAACATTATCCATAAATGTTAACATATACTATCCATACATTCTTACTTACTACCATAGGTATGTATACATAACAAATATTATTAATTGTTTGCATTACTCTCCAACATAACGTACTTTAATACTAAGCCTTTAAACACCATGGAGCTCTAGATTGTTTATCCTCAAAATGACATAAGCAAAACAAACATAATACTTTTAGCAAGTCGCAAATGAAGAAGAGTAGCTCAGAGTTTACCTTGCTAATAAATCACCCAAACTTAGAAAATTATAAACAACTACGTAAGAAACTCCTCACTTCTATAATAGTTGTGGGTCAAGGCCAATTTGCTACCACTTCTACTTTCTTAGGATCTACCTTGATTCCTTCTTTACTCACTATATGTCCAAGGAAGTAGACATGTTCCATCCAGAAATCACATTTAGATAGTTTAGCATACAACTTATTCTCCCTCAAGGTTTGCAACATTATTCTCAAGTGTTCCTCATGTTCTTCCTTAATCCTCAAATAGATTAGAATATCATCAATAAATATAATCACAAATTTATCTAAAAATGGCTTAAACACTCGATTCATCAAATCTATAAAAGTTGCTGGTGCATTTGTCAAACTAATTGGCAGTATTATAAACTCATAATGCCCATATCTCATTCTAAATGCAGTGTTACAAATATCTTCTGGTCGGATCTTAAGTTGATGATAACCTAATCATAAGTCTATCTTAGAGAAATAACTGGCCACTAATAACTGACCAAATAAATCATCAATCCTTGGTAGAAGATACTTATTTTTCACAGTTACCTTATTCAATTGTCTATAATCAATACATAGCCTTAAGGACCTATCTTCCTTCTTTACAAACAGAACTGGAGCACCCCAAGGGGAACTACTTGGCATAATAAAACCTTTATCAAGTAGGTCTTGTAATTGAACTTTCAATTCTTTTAACTTTGAAGGTGCCATCTGATAAGGTGGTATCGATATTAGCTAAGTTCTAGGCAAGAGCTCAATTGTGAACTCTATCTCTCTATCCGGTGGCATCCCTAGTAAATCCTCTGGAAACACATCAAGGAACTCATCTACTATAAGTATCTTCTTGACAAATTTATTAACTTTTTCAATATCCACCACATGTGCCAAATACACTTGACAACCTTTCCTTAACAATTTTTTTGCCCCAA